>CM037635.1:4444623-4493859 GCA_015227895.2 Colaptes auratus | reverse complement strand
GGAATCTCTCTCCTCCTGGTAGGCACCCTTTATGTACTGGTCCATGGCAATAAGGTCTCCCCTTAGCCTTCTCAAGGCTGAAGCAACCCAGTTTTCTCAGCTGTTCTTCATATGGCAGGCTTCCAGTCCTCTGGTCATTCTCGTGGCCCTTCAAGGAGAGTTCAACTGAGGGCTTTCAATAAACTTTCCCCTCTTCCATTCTAGCCCAGCCAAAAGCCACTTAGCTCTCCTAGTCCTTTTTAAGGTAATTATGCCATCTTGTTAATCATCTTTTCCCTTTCACCTGAGTTCCCTCCAGCCTGCTAACAGCTTTTTCATATGACAGTGCCAGCACAGGGCCCAGTATCGCAGGTGCAATTGCATCAGCACTGTACATTTTCATTCAGTGCTATCATTAGTCACCACTGTTTGCAGTACAGAGGGCAAACAGAGTGACTCTTCCAGTCCAAACAGGTTTAGTCATCTACTGAGCCTGGCATGTAGAAGCATGCACCCTGTAAAGGACCAGGCTCATGATTTCATTATCAAACCCAGCTCCTTCTTCCAGCCCAACAGTCTTGGATAAATAGATTCTGTGCTTTGTTACTTTGCTGCTGCATATTATTCTAGATTCCTCCGGAGGGGGCAGAGAAGCTGATGCTCAGTGAATGTAGTTTAACTGATTTTTCAACGTGAACATTATAGGATCACAGAATTCACAGAATCACCAAGGTTGGAAGAGACCTCAGAGATCATAGCATAGCATCAACATCAACAAGGTTGGAAAAGACCTCAGAGATCATCCAGTCCAACCTGTCACCACACACCTCCCGACTAAACCATGGCACCAACTGCCACGTCCAATCCCCTCTTGAACACCTCCAGAATTGCTTGAGTTGGAAAAGACCTCTAAGATTATCAGGTCTAACCATCTACCTAACACCACCATGGCCATTAAACCACATCCCAGAGTGCCATGGCCACATGTTTCACAAACAACTCCATGGATAGTTGACTCCACCACCTCCTTGGGCAGCCTGGCCCAGTGCCTGACCACTCTTGCAGCAAAGAAGTATTTCCAACAATCCAATCTAAACCTTCCCTGGCACAATTTCAGGCTATTTGCTCTTGTTCTATCACCTGATAGTAGGGAGAAGAGACTGACCCCCACCTGGTGAGATGACAGGAAAGCAATCCACACAGGCAGGGCATTTTCTGCAGTTTAAATTAGAATGATAAATAGCTGTAGAATAAAAAGGCAGTATGTTTGAGAGCTGACAGGTGTGCATTATTTCCATCATGGCACTGCTTGATCTGAGCTAGCAGTAGCACTGCACCATTTATTCTCTGCAGGGCATCAAGCAGAGGTTGGAAAGGAGAATGCCTACCCCCTAAAGCCATTTGTTTTAGCAATGCTGGTGAAATACAGCTCAGAATTACATTTAACATGAATGAGAAGCTGGAACCACTCGAAGAGGCAGATGGAGGATTTCCCAGACTTATAAACCTACCTCCTCCGTGGGTTGCTTGTGCATTCATCATGTTTCCTGATCCTGGCAGCTTAAGCTTTCTATGTCACACATAGGTTTTCACCTGGACCATACTAGGTCTGTATGAGAATTTGGGTTCCTCTAGTTTTAGTCAGAGCTTCACTTGAAAATCCACAGAACTGTTCCTGTCTCATCCCTGACTGGCTCACACACATGGGTGGCACCTGAAGAGTGCTCAAAAGCTAGTTCATCATCCAAGGCTGGAGACCAGTAGATAACTGGCAATGATTACAGACACGAGCTGGTTGCAATTCATTGCAGACCTTGTCCTCATCTCACAATCTGAAAGGCTACCTAGTGTCCTGGGGTTTTTTTTTCTGCCATGAGGCTGTTAGCAGGTTAGTCAGGAAATGCTTGCCAGGACAGTAAAGGGTTGCAGCACTTTCTCAGGTTCTCAAGAAAACATCTGAGGAGCCTCTTGATGGCACAGAGAAGTCCAATTAGAATCACAGAATGATAGGGGTCAGAAGGCATCTCTGGAGATCATTGAGTCCAACCCCCACCCCTGCCAAAGCAGGATCATCTAGGGCAGGCCGCACAGGAACATGTCCAGGTGGGTTTCAAAAGCCTCCAGAGGAGGTTCCACAACCTTTCTGGGCAGCCTGTTCCGGGGGCCTGGCCAAGACATTTTTCCTCATGCTGAGGTGGAACTTCCTGTGTCCCAGCTTATGCCCATTGCCCACCGTCCTATGACTGGGCACCACTGGAAAGAGACTGGCTCCTGTTTTGTGACACCCATCCTTAAGGTATTTGTCAACATTGAGCAGATACCCTCTCAAACTTCTCTTTTCTGGTGTCTCAGCCTTTCTTCATCAGGCAGATGTTCCAGTCCCTTCATCATCCTTGTGACCTCCATTGGACTCTCTCTAGCAGATCCCTGTCCCCTTTGAACTGCGGTGCCCAGAACTGGACGCAGTAGTCCAGATGTGGTCTCACCAGGACAGAGTTGTGCTGCATGACATTGTGTTTCTCATGGTGAGGCCCAATCTGGTCTGCCTTGTCTGACTGCTGACCTCTGCCTTGCTTTTGAAACCAGGGGAGAGAATTCATCATTGCTGGTGCACAGCATGGTTGCATTACATCTCGCAGAGTTTCTTTGCGAATTGCTGGCTCGTGGCTGTTTGAGTGGGGGAAATTACATCTTGCAGCTCAATTCCAGCTGCAGAAAGATCCATCCTGAGGATCACAGGCTTGTATTTAAACATTGCTAGGAGTCCATACCGAGTTGCTGGAAAGAAAATATACTTGTGTACATAAACCTGGGTTTATGTTTCAGAAGAGAAATTGACACAAAGGGTCTGTATGTTTTGATACTCTTCAGTAGGAAAGGCACAAGGGTTTGTTGTGTCCAGTATTTTGGATGTTCTGCTTATCATGCTTGAACAGTTTGAGTCTGGAACTGGGGTGGTGTTAGTCTAGAGGAGGCTACAGGGAGACCTCATTGCTCTCTACAGTTTTCTGACAGGAGTTTGGAGTCAGGTGGAGGTTCATCTTTCCCCCCTAGTCTCAGGTGATAGAACAAGAGGAAATGGCCTGAAATTGTGCCAGGGGAGGTTTAGGTTGGATGTTGGGAAAAATTTCTTTGCTGCAGGAGTGGTCAGGCATTGGAACAGGCTGCCCAGGGAGGTGGTGGAGTCACCATCCCTGGAGGTGTTCAAGAAATGTGTGGCCATGGCACTTTGGACTATGATTTAATGGCCACGGGGGTGTTGGGTTGACAGTTGGACTTGATGCTCTTACAGGTCTTTTCCAGCCCCAAAAGTTCTATGATTCTATGAAATCTGGCTCTGCTGTGCAGTAGAACTACACAGCTTTGAAGATGGGTGCAGTATCTTCTGTCTCCTGTCCTGAAGCATTTGAGGCTCAGCACGGATTTCTTAGACATGGGGAAGATAACAGATGTTTTGTACTTTGCACATGATTTGTGCTTGAAAAAGTAGATCTTGGGTGAAAATAATCCCAATGAGCTTGTTTGTCCTGTCTGTCCAAATCATACAACTGCTTTTATACTCTGGGAGCTTTCAAGCTTTGCCTTTTTGAAATGCTCTGCAGCCTGCAATGAAGTAATCTCCAACACTGGGATTTAGACTGTAGAGAAAATAATTGCTTCTTACATGATCCTGTCTTGTAATGGCATATAAAGTTATATTAGTACTACTGAGGTTTGGGTGGGTTTTTTTCTTTCTTTCCCCTTGCATTTTATATCCTTTTTTTCCATTTTATTGATTCAGTTATCTACTTCCACTTTGCAAGTGCCCATCAGAGATACAGCTCTTATTTTAGCTTGGGTATCACTGCAGATAGGTATTGTAGCATAATGGCTTTTCCCCCCCCCCCTTTCTTTTTATATGGTGTCTAAACAGAGCATGTGAGCCCTTTGTTATTTTTATTTTTAATGAAAAGAGGTAAGAATCAGAGAATTGTCTCAGTTGGGAAAAAAGCCTCTAGCACCATCGAGGCTAACACCACCGTGGCCATTAAACCAGGTCCCAAAGCGCCACGGCCACAAGTGTCTCAAACACCTCCAGGGATGGTGACTCCACCACCTCCCTGGGCAGCCTGTTCCAGTGCCTGATCACTCCTGCAGCAAAGAAATTTTTCCTGATGTCCAACCTAAACCTCCCCTGGCACAATTTCAGGCCATTTCCTCTCGTTCTAGGGAAAACAGACCCCACCCTCACTCCACTCCAACCTCCTTTCAGGACACTATGGAGAGCAATGAGGTCTCCTCACAGCCTCCTCTTCTCCATACTGAACAATCCAGGTTCTCTCAGACACAGAATCATAGAATCACCAAGGTTGGAAGAGACCTCAAGGATCATCAAGTCCAACCTGTCACCACAGACCTCATGACTAAACCATGGCACCAAGTGCCACATCCAATCACACCCCCAGGGATGGTGACTCCACCACCTCCCTGGGCAGCACATTCCAGTGGCTAACAACTCTCTCAGTGAAGAACTTTCTCCTCACCTCACAAGACCTGTTATTCTGACTCTTTGCCAGCTTTGTTGACCTTCTCTGGACACTCTTCAACATCTCAGTGTCCCTCTTGTCGTGAGGGGGCCCAAAACTGAATGCAGGATTCCAAGTGTGGCCTCATCAATGCCCAGTGCAGGAGCACAATCACTTCCCAGGTCCTGCTGGCCACACTATTCCTGATTCAGGCCAGGATGCTGTTGGCCTTCTTGGCCACCCAGGTACAATGCTGGTTCAGGTTCAGCCAGCTGTCAACCAACACTCCCAGGTCTTTCTCTGCCAAGCAACTTTTCAGCCACTCTGCCCTAAGCCTGCAGCATTGCATGGGATTGCTGTGAAGAAGAAGAAATCCAAAAGATGGGGACTTGGTTAAATGATGAGTCTTGTAAAGCCTCATCATCCCCATTTGGGTTTTTATTTGTGCCCTTAGGCTGTTCAGAGCACAAATTGCATACGAGTTGTGGTGCTCATGTTATTAGATTCCACTTGCATTACTTTCTGTGAGCCTTCTGAAGGTCCCTGGGACCTGTTCCTGTATTTCCTGACTGAAAAGAAGCACTAGCAGCACAGTGGAAGGACTCATCCTTTTAAAGAGCCGTGGAAGTGTGCATCTGCTGATCTTCCAAGCACTGCAGGCAGTGCTGGGCTCTTCTAGCACAAAGCAAAGGAGAAGCACAGCTCAGTGTCTCACTGACTGACTCCAATCTAGCAAGCTTTCTTGAATTTCACAGTGAGGTAGCTGAGCAGCAGCTCTCCAAGAAAATGGCTATAAAACCTTTAACTCAATATCCCTGTGCTTGACTCCCATCCTTTCTGCCTTTCCAGCTGGCACATTTACTGCCTGAGCACCTACAGAAGGTGTAAGGAGAGTGAGGCATGCCAGGTTGGATCTGGAGAAGCTCCAGCCACTTCTCCTGGCTTCTAATATCTCATTCCCATTTCTATTGATAGCCTGTCTTCCTGTCCCAGCCCACTGACAGTAATCTCTTTCTTGTTCCTGCTTGTTGGCAGAGCTCCACCCCACCAGATCTTTTTCATTTGTAGTATTCTGCTGCTGCTCTCAAGCACATGCCTCCCTGAGGCTCTGAAAATCTCACCCTGTCGTATTCACAGCAGCTGCTCTTCTTTCAGGACTCTCTGTGAGGGCAGCCAGCATTGCCTGCTTTAGAGAAAAGTGCTTTCATCATCAGGAGTGACAAGGAATAAAAGTAATTTCTTCTTAAGCTCCTCCTTGTGATGGGGAGGGCTCCTTTGCAGTGCCTCTCACTTTGTAGTCCAATATGTTTATATAAATCGTTTCTTATCTTTTCATGGAACAGTTTGGGTTGGAAGGGACCTTAAAGATCATCTAGTTCCAAACCCTGCCATGGACAGGGACACCCTTCACTAGACCATGCTGCTGAAGGCCTCATCCAGCCTGGCCTTCAATACCTCCACAACCTCCCTGGGAGACCTGATCCAATATCTCACCACCCTCACTGTCAAGAATTTCTTTCTAACATCAGGTCTAAATCTCTCCTCTTCCAGCTTCAGTCCATTCCCCCTCATCTATCAGTACAAGCCCTGTTAAAAAGTCCCTTCCCAGCTTTCCTGTAGTCACCTTCAGGCACTGGAAAGCTGACCTAAGGTCATCCTGGAGCCTTCTCTAGGTTGAACAGCCCTAAATCCCTCAGCCTGTCCCCATAGGAGAGGTGTTCCAGCCCTCTGCCCATCCCCGTGGCCTCCTCTGGACCTGCTCCAACAGTTCCATGGCTTTCTTGTGCTGGGGTCACCAGAGCTGGATGCAGGACTCCAAGTACTTAACTTGCTCTTCTCTCTCTTGCACACATACATCCTATGAATAGATCCATGTGAGCATGCATGTCCCCTCCCTGGAGGTGTGCAAGGCCAGGTTGGATGAGGCCTTGAGCAAGCTGGTCTAGGGAAGGATGTCCCTGCCTATGGCAGGGACTTTGGAACTAGATGATCTCTAAGGTCACTTCCAACCCAAACCACCTTATGCTAGTGTGTAGAGCTGGTATATATTCTTCTTTGAGAGTCATATGAGTTGAAAGCTGTTTAGCTCATTCACCAGTGCTTGAGCAATCTTTTCTATTGCAATGCTGATCTCATGGCAGGCTGCAATTCCTCTCTTTTTGTTTCTGGTGATCACCAGTTTTAACTCTAAGGAATTTTGGAGAATTGAAGAATGGAGTTCCATGCATGAAGCTGTCCCAAGTGGCTGGATAACATTCTAGCAGAGAAACTCATCTTGACTGACCCTCTTAGTGTCTGGAAGTGTTCTTGCTGGATTTGCACTGTCCATTAGGGAAAAAAAGAGAGCCCTGCTTTCATCATTGGACTCAAACCAATGCTAGACTATTTTAAGATCATGTCTTTAACACAAAAGAAATTAATGGAATATTGGCTGTCTGTTTTTTTCAACTGCTTCTGCCTAATATTCTGTCAGCCAGGCATTGCCATCAATCTTAATTCACATAAGAGGTAAAAAGGCACTTCTCAGTACTAGAGACTTTGCTCTCTGCTTAAATAATTGAGTCTTAACCTCTCCAGAATGAGTTTGTGGTGTTTGGTGCCATTCTAATTGCATGTCAGAGGGTGCTATTTATTGACAGAGGGTCACATGGAAAAGACAAGGGATAATGGGGACAAGTGACTCCTGGGGAGATTCCAAGAGGACTCCAGAAGAAAATGTTTCCCTATGACAAGAGTTAGGTGTTGGAATTGTCTCCCAAGGGAAGCAATGGATTCCTCTATACTGGACAGTTGTAAGACTCAGCTTGACAGAGTGCTGGGATAGCTCATTCCAGTTCTACTACTGCCTAGAATGGTTGGACCAGATGATCATTGGGGTCCCTTCCAACCAGGCATTCTGTGGTTCTATGAGTTTCTTCTTTCTCTCTTGTTTTTTCCTTTCCCACTGGATGTGAGGAAGAAGTTCTTCACAGAAAGAGAGATTGGCCATTGGAATAGGCTGGCCAGGGAGTGGTGGAGTCGCCATCACTGGAGGTGTTTAAGAAGAGACTGGTGCCATGGTTTAGGTGATTAGATGGTGATAGGTTGGACTTGATGATCTCGAAGATCTTTTCCAACCTGGTTAATTCTCTTCTCTTCTCTTCTCTTCTCTCTTCTCTTCTCTTCTCTTCTCTTCTCTTCTCTTCTCTCTCTTCTCTTCTCTTCTCTTCTTCTCTCTCTTCTCTTCTCTTCTCTTCTCTTCTCTTCTCTTCTCTTCTCTTCTCTTCTCTCCTGTTCTATCCTATCCTATCCTATCCTATCCTATCCTATCCTATCCTATCCTATCCTATCCTATCCTATCCTATCCTATCCTATCCTATCCTATCCTATTCTATTCTATTCTATTCTATCTATTCTATCTATTCTATCCTATCCTATCCTATCCTATCCTACCCTATCCTATCCTATCCTATCCTGTGTCTAACACTGAAGTCCATCAAATACATTAAGGTTATCTCAATTAAAAAAAAAATATCAAAACACCACCATTAAAAACCATAAGAAAATCAGATCCAGGGCAATTTGTTCTCTCTGATATTTCTTCTGCAGTGTCTCCTATTGTTGCTTCACCTGCTTCTTCTACCATCACTGGTCATAGTGCAAATGATGGCAGTGTATGACAGGGGAATTTCTTAATGGTAAGTTCTCCTCTCGAAGGCTGAGGCTTCTACAAAGGTGTCTTGTATGCCAGAGGATATGATATATTCCTCTGTAGGTCTCTGGGGCCATGCATGATGTTGAAGATTGATAGGCATTGTCATACTGAAATATGAGAAAAACCTAATGAATCAATTTGCCGTCCCTAGAACATCAATTTCAGAGCACTGGCTTTTCCACATGAGAAACCCCACTGAACTGTAATTTCAGTGTCCTAGCTCTGACTCAGACAAGTGTCCATGGTTCTCCTGCCTCCCTCTAGCTCAAGACATCAGATCTGCACCGTATCTAGGCATGAGGAGAATTTCTTCTCTTCAACTGTCATTTTTCTCCTCTTAGGTTTATCTTCTGTTGCTCCATTTCACTGGACATACTCGGCTGAATACAGTAACAGCAGCTATAACCATAGGAATAGCAGAGTTGGCCTTGTCATTTCCCACTGAATCTTTTTGTTTTGGGGCTGGGATAGTTTTGTGTCAGGGCTGTAGGAAAGCCACCAGCTCATTAAAAGTGTGCCTGTGTCCTGTAAAAATTTGCTGGCAAATTCAGACTTCTCTGATAAAGAACAAAACAGAGTCATTGCCATGGGATACAGGAGCAAGGAGAGTCACAGAATGCATCAAGTGGAAAGGGACCACTGAGAGTCATCTTGTCCAATCCCCCTGCAGTGAGGAGGGACATCTCCAACTACACCAGGTTGCTCAGGGCCCTGTCATGTTTGACCTTGCATGTCTCCTGGTATGGGGCTTCGACCACATCTCTGGGCAACCTTTTCCAGTATTTCAGTGCCCTTATTGTGAAGAACTTCTTCCTTGTCTAACTTAAATCTACCTTGCTCTAGTTTATCTATCCTGCAGATGATGGAGCAGTACTTTTCCTTCTTCTGAGCCAGCAGTTGCTCAGGTCTTTTACACAGTTTTTCAGGTATGTGTCCAGGTGGTGAATCCATTGTTCTTTGCACCATCCTCCCTTTCTGGGGTAGCTGATGGGTAGAGATGGTATTGTCTATGCACATTCCATAGAGTCATTATCCAGTAGTGTCTGCCCACTACACATCAGCTATTGTCTGGGCAAGGAGCAAAGGTGATTTTGTCTTTGTTGAGTCACATCAAGAGAGAGAAGATTTAGTCTCTTACAATCAGGAAGACACTTTTTTGCTTAACTGTAATACCTCCCTTACCTACTCAAATCCTGGAAAGAAAGATCCAGATCTCCCTCTCTGGAGACTTTCAAAACCTGCCTGGATTTGTTCTTGTGCAGCCTGCCCTAGGTGATCCCACTTTGGCAGGGGGTTGGACTCAAGGATCTCTGGAGGTGCCTTGCAACTCCTAACATTCTGTGATTCTATGGTTCTGATCTGATATCAGTTGTCACTGACAAACGGTGAGGAGCAGGTCCTGGAATCCATTTTTGCATTTTAGGGCAGTTCACAGAAGGACATAGGTTTAGATTTGGCTGCAAGCTCTTTGGCTGGCCAACAGGTGAAGAAGATCACTTAAACAAACACAAAAGGTGATGAAAAAAGCGAGTTCAGAGATGGTTACATTCAAAGTGCAAGAAGGGAAAGGGCAACACATTAGTTACTAAGGCAACGGTTTGTGTAGTGCTAAATCATTTCCTCCTCGAAGGGAGCAGCTTCTGTTTCAGATTACTTTCTTAAGCTGCTGTTGCACTGCTTGCTCCTTCCCCTCACCAGGTTTCATGATAAGCACAACCTCTTGCCAGTATCTAATTTTCAGGTACCCTCTAACCACTGAGCTGTGTTACTGAGGAGCAGTTGGGGTGCAGATAGGAGGCAAAGATTCTGTGATTACTTTGTTCTACTCCATCAGCAAGTGCACAACATGAGCCTTTACCTAAGGCAGGAATGATTGACTCTGACTTACTGGAAAGCTGCATGAGGATACAGTCACCATAGAGAGGAGAAAAGAATAGGGATAGTCAGGATTCAGATTCTGATTCTGATTCATATGATGATCGGAGGGCTGGAGCACCTCCCCTGTGGGGACAGGAAGAGATAGTTGGGGCTATTCAGCCTGGTGTGGCCTAACCAGTGCTGAGCACAGGGCAGAATGACCTCCCTGCTCCTGCTGGCCACACTACTCCTGATACAGGCCCGGATGCCAGTTCTTAGTGTTCTTAGAATCACAGATTCTTACTTATTGATCAACATATGTTTGCAGTATCAAATATCACAATTTCATAAATAGCAATGATCTGAAAGTCAGGATTTTATTTATGCAAATATTCATGACTTCCCTGGAGTTTGATAATTTAGCCAGTTTTAGAGTGTCTGAAGGAAGGAATTTGGATGAAGAGAGGAATTACCCATATGCAAGAACATGGTGAGAACATATGTCAGAAATGGTGTTAAAGCTGCATTTGAGAGGTCATGAAGTGCAGGGCTAGAACAGTAACTGCTAGAAGTCAAGCTGAGATAGATCTTGTAAAGGAAATTTAAGCAAATTGTGAGAGATATTTTAACCAGGCAAATAAAAAAGAACAAGGGGAGAAAAAAGAGAACTAGAACCACTGTGCAGTGAGGATGGGGATAGAATTAAAGAGGATCTAATTTGCCACTGTAAATGGCTTTATTTGTTTTCTTCAGTGAGGCATGGGGACAGGCTGCCAGGGAAGTAATGGAGTCACAGTCCCTGGAGGTGTTAAAAAACTGAGGAGATGTAGCACTTGGGAACACGGGCTAGTGGTCATGGGGATGTTTGGTGGAAGAGTGAGGACTGAAGATTTGAGGAGAAAGTTCTTCACTGAGAGAGTTGTTAGCCATTGGAATGTGCTGCCCAGGGAGGTGGTGGAGTCACCATCCCTGGAGGTGTTCAAGAGGGGATTGGACGTGGCACTTGGAGCCATGCTTTAGTAGTCCTGAGGTGTTGGGTGACAGGTTGGACTTGATGATCTCTGAGGTCTTTTCCAACCTTGGTGATTCTATGATTCTAAGATTGGACTTGAGGAATTTGAGGAAGGAAGAACCACAGAATCATAGAATCTCAAGTATTCAGCAATCATAGAATGCTTAGGTTGGAAGGGACCTTCAAGATCACCTGGTTCCAACCCCCTGCCATGGGCAGGGACACCTTCTACTAAACCAGGTTGCTCAATCTGGCCTTGAACACCTCCAGGGAAATGGTATCCACAGCCTCCTTCTACAACCTGTTCCAGGGTCTCACTACCCCCACTGTCAAGAATTTCTCCCTAATATCCCTCGTAGATCCACCCTCCTCCAGCTTCAATACATTCCCCCCTCATCATATCACTACCAGCCCTTGTAAAAGGTCCCTCCCCAGCTTTCTTGTCGACCCCCTTCAGAATTTCATGTCCTATACCCTATCAAATGCTCCACTGAGGGCTGAGCAACACCTGCTGAGTTTGCTTTGCCTAAAAAGCAGGTATCCTACAAAACAAAACAAACCACAAAGCAGGAAGAGTGAGAACACAGGCTGTTTTGCTGTGCTCTTCCTTTGATAAGTGTGTTGCATTTGAAATAGCTTCCCTTTACCTGCACTATTCTTCTATCATTCTTCCCTTCAAAACATGTACTGAACTATAGGCACAAATGCATTTAGATAGGCAGGTCTGGAGCTTTGGGATTGCTTTTCCCTTGCCACACAATGCCTACATTTTGACAATACCTTCACTGTTCTTCAGGCAGAAAAGCTCAGATATGTCCAGCCTTAAACCAGGACAAGATGGGTATTCAGTCTGGGAGAGTATGTGGGGTTATGCACATTCAGATTCAGAACAAAACCTTCTGCTGTAAACAGGATTGCCGGCAGCTGGGGGAACAGCAACACAGGGTGGTTTGATCACAGGATGATTGCATAGCACAGCAACACAGGAGCAGGGAAAAGTGTGAAAACAGGGGCAATTTCAGGTGAGATATTTTGAACAGAGAGGAAATAATTTCATTGTGTGAGACTCCTCTGAAGCCTCATCTAGAGTACTGTGTCGAGAGCAGGACTCTGCAGTCGCTGGGTGAGATTAAACAAACCTGGACAAAGTGGGAGCTACCTGAATAACGTGGGGAATGGAAATCTATGAGTATTGACCTGGCTAATCTAATGAAGAATGAAAGGAGATTGATTAGCCTAAGCAAACACAGGACAGCATAAGAGAGGCAGAAGCAGCACATATAAATCATGTTTAATACATTAAGGTTAAATGCAAAGAGAAGTTACCTAACCATAGGAGAAGAGAGTCCTTAAACAGCCTTTCAATAGGAGCTGCAGAAGTGATCTACCTGGTCTTGAAATAGGTGTTGGGTGGCTTATGGAAGGATTTTACGTTGTGGTGCTTGTACAGAGAGGGATCAGGCTCTTAAGACCCAGGACAAAGTGTCTCCAGTTCAGTCCACAGCACTGATGCCACATACTAGTTGAACTACCGTGTTGTACCAACACAGAGGAAAGAAACTGTGCATGGAGGCTGGGAGTAAAATGAACCAATGTGGGTGGCAAAAGGGGCAACACAGGACAAGAGCAGGCAAAGATGCAGTCAAAAGAGAGTCATTGAGAATCAATGTGCAGAGAGGACCTGGCATGCTCTCCTGCAGCTCCTGTAGACTTATCTTTGCTGGCAGAGAAAGTACTCTGTAGAATAATGGCCATGGTGGTGTTAGGTCAGTGGTTGGACTCGATGGTCTTAGAGCTCTTTTCCAACCAAAATAATTCCCTGATTCTGTGATCCTGTGAGTATTCAGTCTGTGAGTATTCACACACCAGCATCTGGTGATCTTAGAGATCTTTTCCAGCTGAAACAATTCTGTGACTCTATGAAATATGCATCCGGGCTTCAGCTAATAGCTGTCCAGAAATCTGTATGTGGGAGCACTCTAGGTTGTGACATGCATTGAGTCTGTTCTTCTTGAGAGCTCATCTTTTGGTCTGATAGGTGCAATGCCACTCCATGAGAGCCATTGTTGTCACTGAATGTTGTCCTCTGCTGTTCAGTGCAGTGGAAGCAATGGGGCTGTCTGCCCAAGCTAGCAGCTGCCTGGTTGTGAGCTCCTCGTAGCTCACACCATTCAAAGTGACACTAGAGCAGGCCATTTGTGAGGTAAGAAATGTGTTGGTTTATTGTGTGCATATACTTCCATCAAGAGTCTGCTGCAAACCAGCTTGTGTTTGGGGTTGGAATATTTATGGAGCATCTTGCAAGTGATTTTCAAATTCTGCTGTTTAGCACCTTCTTCATGCCATATGTTCTGCCATATCTTTCTAAGCCTCTTCCCCCCCCCCCCCCCCTTTTTTTCCTTTTTCCCCCCTAACTGAGATGTTAAATCTTGGTGTGCTAAATCTCACAGAATGATGAAGTGGTGGTTTGTGTTTCCTCCTCCCCCCCCCCCCCCTTTCTTTGAACTTATGGTTAGTGAGCTAATGTAGTCGATGCTCCTCTTACCCCCACCCCCAAAATGAAAGTTACTTTTATGCATTCAAGCTGTGCCACACACTCAAAGCCTCTCTATTTATGGCTCCCCCATTGCATTTTGTGAGGCAGAAGGGGAGTGTGGTGGGTTTAGGCTATGCCTTTACAATTTAGTTACAGCTTTCCAGCAGACAAAGGAGAAAAATGGAAATCAATCACTCTTGGGTGTGAAAAGGAAAACAAAAGATCATTCCAAACAAATTCATTGGGTAAATATCTGGGATAAATGGAATGGAATGGAATGGAATGGAATGGAATGGAATGGAATGGAATGGAGGAATGGGGTGGAATGGAGTGGAGTGGAGTGGAGTGGAGTGGAGTGGAGTAGAGTAGAGTAGAGTAGAGTAGAGTAGAGCAGAGCAGAGCAGAGCAGAGTAGAGAGTAGAGTAGAGTAGAGTAGAATAGAATAGAATAGGATAGGATAGGATAGAGTAGAATAGAATAGAATAGAATAGAATAGAATAGAATAGAATAGAATAGAATAGAATAGAATAGAAGACCAGACCAGGTTGGAAGAGACCTTCAGGATCATTGTGGCCAACCCATCATCCAACACCATCTAATCAACTAAACCATGGCACCAAGCACCCCATCAAGTCTCCTCCTAAACACCTCCAGTGATGGTGACTACACCTCCTCCCCAGGCAGCACATTCCAATGGGCAATTCTATGAAGAATTTCTTCCTAACATCCAGCCTAAAGCTCCCCTGGCACAGTTTGAGACTGTGTCCTCTTGTTCTGCTGCTGGTTGCCTGGAAGAAGAGACCAACCCAAGCTTGGCTCAACATCTCACCAGACTAACTTCCCCTGCTGCAGCTTTTTTGTAGACTCCCTGTATATGATATTGGCCTTGCATCTGGTTTACAAAGCTCATCTTGTCACAGCTCTACCCCTCCATTTGCCTGACATACTGCTAATAAACAGGATCCAATTAAGGGAGTGCAAACAGTCAGTAAATTTTTCAAACTGTATTAAAACTCAAGGGTTTTTTTGGGTGTTGTGATGTGGCTTCACTTGGCCTGGCTTTTTTGGAACATATTTATGAGCTTGAAAACTTGGAGCTAGTCTACTAAGTCATCTCTGCCCATACTCATCCCACACTGTTTACAAGTGTGTGCCAGCATGCTGGAAAGTGAGTGATCAAAACATAAAACCACAGCAGGCAATTTTTAATATATTTAAAAGTGGACCTTTTTTTGAGTAACAGAACCCAGTCAGTGCAGCTCCTTAGGGAACACCTGTGGCCACAAAACGGTTTTCTACTCGTTTTCCTGCTAGTCATTTTGCTGTAGGGTCTTGGGGCTTTCAGTACTCATAGATTTCTAGCTTCCCTGTGTGTCCAGAGGAGGACTACAAAGATGATCAAAGGCCTGGAGTGCCTTTCATAGAATCAATAAGGTTGGAAAAGACCTCAAAGATCATCAAGTCCAACCTGTCACCCAACATCTCATGACTAACTATATCATGGCACCAAGTGCCACATCCAATCCCCTCGAACACCTCCAGGGACAGTGACTCCACCATAGAATCATAGAATCAATAAGGTTGGAAAAGACCTCAAAGATCATCAAGTCCAACCTGTCACCCAACACCTCATGGCTAACTAAACCATGGCACCAAGTGCCATGTCCAATCCCCTCTTGAACACCTCCAGGGATGGGGACTCCACCACCTCCCTGGGCAGCACATTCCAGCAGCTAACAACCCTCTCTGGGAAGAACTTTCTCCTCACCTCCAGCCTAAACTTCCCCTGGTGCAACTTGAGACTGTGTCCTCTTGTTCTGGTGCTGGTTGCTTGGGAGCAGAGACCAATCCCCACCTGGCTACAACCTCCCTTCAGGTAGTTGTAGGCAGCAATAAGGTCTCCCCTGAGCTCTCCTTTGAGAACAGGCTGAGAGAGCTGGAGTTGTTCTACCTGGAGAAAAGAAGGCTCCATGGAGACCTTACAGCCACATTTCAATATCTGAAAAGGCCCTACAGGAAAGGGAGGGACTATTGAGAAGGCCCTGTAGCGGCAGGATGTGGGGCAATAGCTCTAAGATGGAGCAGGGTAGAATTAATTGGACACTGGGAGGAAGTTCTTCAAGGTTAGAGTGGTGAGGCACTGGAACAGCTTGCCCAGAGATGTGGCAGAGGCCCAGTTCCTGGGGACATTCATGGTCAAACTTGGTGTGGCCCTGAGCAACCTCATCTAGTTGTAGGTGTCCTTGGTGACTGCAGGGGGGTTTGGACGAGATGGCCTTTGAGGGTCCCTTCCAACCGGATGCACTCCCCGATTCTATGGTCTCTACCCTTCAGGTGCCTCGTCTGGTGCAGTGTGTACTTTGAAAAGTTTTGCCAAAGTTTCCATCGGGTCTGGCTGTCTCCAGCCACTCCAAAATGATAGTTTTATTCTAGCTGATTGATAGGAGATGTCTTAGCTCCATATCCAAAGCATAACACTGTAAATCACTGGCTTTCATTTGTAAGGAGCAAAACTATATTCACTTTTTGCCACCATTTATCATTCTGAGGCTAGGCTTGGTATGAATTCTTGGTTAAGCTCTGAGAAATCAGGGCATGCATCTTATGAAGACCCTTTTGCACCAGTAGAGGGGACAGGCTTGTATTTCCTCACATGCTTTCTGCATCTTAATATCCTCCAGCACACGACTGCAGAAGCCTGTTGCTCACCAGGTAACCAAGATGATTCTTTTTTTTTTTTCCAAGTTAAGCACAAACTTAATCATGCCTCAATCTTTGACTTCTTGTCTCCTTAGGGACATGCAAAAGGCTGTTTATCTGGAAGCTATTCTTCTGTGAGTTAAAGGATAGACTAGCAACTGTATTTCTCTGCATCAGTTTGTCCTAGGGGAAATTGTTTCCTTGTGTTTCCAGAGGCCTTGGTTTAAATCAGCTCTCCGGAGGCACCTTAGGAGCCAAACCAGGTTATTAGAGATGTCCCTCTGCTTATAGGTTTTTCTCAAAACCCTCTCATTTTGTATGTTTTCATTCATTTGAAGCTTTTCAGGCAGGGCTGACTGCATGCACGCTTTCCACTTGGAGGTTGCTCTTCCAACTGAGTCTACGCCAAGTTTGAAACAAACAGTATTAAGCCCTTTTCTTTTGACACAGCAAAGTGGCACAAAACAACCCAGAAAGGCAGATTCCACGGCATTAGTTTACTCCAGTAAACCAAATCAGCTTCAAACTACAGATCTGAAGTCACCAGGAGCTGAAATACTGTTTTTCCTAGAGGAAAATGTTCCATGAATGCCTCAGCAGTTTGATTTTGTGTGGATACATTACAGAAGGGCTGGGAACATTCCAGATTAGAGGACAAAGAAGATAATCTGGGTCCATATATCAGTTGCAGCTTCTTACCAAGATATCCCAAAGATGAATCTGAAGCTTCCCAGTATGGATTATGGATTGATCTGCATGAAATCAGCTCCATGGAGAAGGACCTTGAAGTCCTGGTAGACAATAAGTTATCCATGGGATGGCAATGTTCTCTTGTGGCCAAGAGGGTCAATGGTATCCTGGGATACATTAAGAAGAGTATATCCAGCAGGTCAGGGGAGGTTCTTCTACACTGCCCATCACTTATGAAATATTGTGTCCAGCTTTGGGCTCCCCAGTTCAAGAGACACAAGGAACTGCTGGAGAACATTCAACAGAGGCTACAAGGATGATGAAGGGACTGGAACATCTGTGTGATGAGGAAAGGCTGAGAGACCTGGGGCTGTTTAGCCTGGAGGAAGAGATGGCTGAGAGGAGATATGATCAATGTTTATAACTATCTGAAGGATGGGTGTCAAGAAGAAAAGGCCAGTCTCTTTGCAGTGGTGCCTGGTGAGAGGACAAGGGGCAGTGGACACAAACTAGAACTCAGGAAGTTCCACCTCAACATGAGGAAAAGCTGCTTTTCTGTGAGGGTGATGGAGCCCTGGAACAGGCTGCCCAGAGATGCAGTGGAGTCTCCTTCTCTTAAGACATTCCAAACCCACTTGGACACATTGCTGTGTGGCCTGCCCTCAGTGATCCTGCCTTGGCAGGGAGGTTGAACTTGATCTCCAGAGGTCCCTTCCGACTCCCACCACTCTGTAATTCTATGAGCAGACCCCAATGCCAGGAGTAGACCCACAAGGATGCTGTGGTTGTCTTCAAGTGCTCTAGACAAGTGGCTTCTCTGAGCTTTCCATGCAAGCAAGAGAATATTTCTTTCTCTCAGTGTGTGCCAGAAGGAGAACATGCTCGTGCTTGTGAGGGGTGACAGGCTGCCGTTGCATGAGATGTGATTACTTTAGCTATTAATTACAGTTATTAGTTTGGCTGTTTTCCAGCCTGCTGAGGGAGATTGCTTTTCTGTGTCACAAGACATACTGGCAGCACAACTTTCAATTCAGTCAGTGTGGTATCTCTCTTTCCTGAGTGTCATCTGAGTTTCACAAAATCACAGCATTGTAGGGGGTGGAAGAGACCTCTGGAGATCACCGAGTCCAGAGCAGTATCACCTAAAGCAGATCACACAGGAACATGTCCAGGCAGCCTTGAAAGTCTCCAGAGACTCCACCACATCTCTGGGCAGCTTTTCCCACTGCTCTGCCACCCTCAAACCAAGGAAGTTCCTTCTCATGTTTAGATGGAGCTTCTTACATTCAAGTTTATGCCCCATCACCTCTTGTCCTGTCACTGGGGACCACTCAGAAAAGTCTGGCCCCACCATCCTGAAACCCACCCCTTAGGTATTTGTAAGCAGAAATGTCACTTCTCTTTTTTTTTTTAAGCAAAAAGAGCTGAATTTTTACAGAGCTTTGGAAAGAAGCTTCCTGAACTGCCTCCAACAAACTGTGGCAGTACATAACATTTGATCTTTCCTAGTCCCATTTTCAGAGAGTATGAGGAGAGGGTGAGAGAAGAAAGGAAGGAGAGGACGTGGAGGGAAACCTAGAACAAAGACAGGAGGGGCACACATGCTTTGTCTCTCTTGCCTTTTGTTACTATTTTTTGGTGGTGGTGGTTTTGGTCAGCATAGAATCAACAAGGTTGAGAAAGACCTCAAAGATCATCAAGTCCAACCTGTCACCAAACACCTCATGACTACTAAACCATGGCACCATGTGTCACATCAAATTCCCTCTTGAACACCTCCAGGAATGGTGACTCCACCACCTCCCTGGGCAGCACATTCCAAGGGCTAACAACTCTCTCTGGGAAGAACTTTCTCCTCACCTCCAGCCTAAACCTCCTCTGGTGCAGCTTGAGATTGTGTCCTCTTGTTCTGGTGCTGGTTGCCTGGGAGAAGAGACCAACCCCCTCCTGGCCACAACCACCCTTGAGGTAGTTGGAGAGAGCAAGAAGGTCTCCCCTGAGCTTCCTCTTCTCCAGGCTAAGCAACCCCAGCTCCCTCAGCCTCTCCTCACAGGGCTGTGCTCGAGTCTTCTCCCCAGCCTCGTTGCCCTTCTCTGGACACATTCAAGAGTCTCAATGTCCTTCTTAAACTGAGGAGCCCAGAACTGGACACAGGACTCAAGGTGTGCCCTAACCAGTGCTGAGTACAGGGGCACAATGACTTCCCTGGCCACACTATTCTTGATGCAGGCCAGGATGCCATTTGCCCTCTTGGCCACCTGGGCACACTGCTGGCTCATGTTCAGCCAGCTGTCACTCAGTACCCCCAGGTCCCTTTCTGTTTGGCAGCTCTCCAGACACTCCAACCCCTGCCTGTTTGAGAGGCATAAAGTGAAGTAAAGTGACTGAGGAGAAATTTTCAGGCTCAGCGAAGGCTTGTAAAACAGCTGCTGAGACAAGAAGCTTTTCAGATGTCTCTGAGGCCATTTCACATGCAGACTCACATTGGCAGGGGGTGGTGGGCACACTGCTCAAAGCTAAGTACAGCCAAAGTTTGGCAAGCGTGGGGAATATGCATCCCTCGCCGTGCAGCAGTGCAGCGCGACAGGCAGCTGTGAAGCGCAGCCAGGCAGGCTTGTCCTCAGCTCCAGTCTGTGAGAGCGTGCAGCTGTGCCTGCTCTAAAAATTTGTCTTGGTGAAAGACAATGTGTCCATAAAGCAACTGTCAAACGTGTGTGTCACTCAGAAAATGTCACCTCTAGACGCTGGAAATAATTGTTGTATCTGTGCTGCAGTCATGAAGCTACCAAGTTTCAAATAATTCCGAGGTCATCATAAAGAGAGGGTTGAGACTGTGCTCTCTGTATTCCTCAGGCATTCTTCTGCAATTTTCTGTCTATCTAATAGTCAATTTTCCATGAAATCAGGAGAGATGTATGACAACAAAAAAAACCAGAGACAGCAGCAGGGAAGGGTCTGAAAGCTCGGAGAGAACTCTGCTTTTCATCTGGTGCCAATGGGACTCATCTCATCACAGAATTATAGAACTGTTTTGGTTGACATCACCTCCAAGATAATCAAGTTCAACCATCGACCAGCATGGTCATTAAACCATGCTCCAAAGTGCTATTTCCACACATTTCTTGAACCCCTCCAGGGACAGTGACTCCACCACCTCCCTGGGCAGCCTGTTCCAATGCCTGACCGCTCCTGCAGGAAAGATATTTTTCCTAATCTCCAACCTAGCCCTCTCCTGGCACAATTTCAGGCCACTTCCTCTCATGTGATACTAGGCAGAAGAGACCAACCCCCACCTCACTCCAGCCACCTTTCAGGGAGCAGTAGAGAGCAATGAGGTCTCCCCTCCACCTCCTGATTAGAATAGAATTAGAATAGAATTAACCAGGATGGAAAAGACCTTTGAGATCATCGAGTCCAACCTATCATCCAACACCATCTAATCAACTAAACCATGGCACCAAGCACCCCATCCAGTCTCTTCCTAAACACCTCCAGTGATACAATACAATACAATAAACCAGGTTGGAAGAGACCTTCAAGATCATCGTGTCCAACCTATCAACCAACCAACCTCACCCAAACAACTAGATCATGGCACCAAGCACCCCATCAAGTCTCCTCCTGAACACCTCCAATGAAGGTGACTCCACCACCTCCCCAGGCAGCCCATTCCAATGGGCAATCACTCTCTCTGTAAAGTATTTCTTCCTAACATCCAGCCTAAACCTCCCCTGGTGCAGCTTGAGACTGTGTCCTCTTGTTCTGGTGCTGCCTTCTTGGGAGAAGAGACCAACCTCTGCCTGGCTACAACCTCCCTTCAGGTAGTTGTAGAGAGCAAGAAGGTCACCCCTGAGTCTCCTCCAGGCTAAGCAACCCCAGCTCCCTCAGCCTCTCCTCATAGGGCTTGTGTTCCAAACCCCTCACCAACCTTGTTGCCCTTCTCTGGACACGTTCCAGCAAGACAACCTCCTTCCTAAACTGAGAGCCCAGAACTGGACACAGGACTCAAGGTGTGGCCTAACCAGAACCCCAGTTCCCTCAGCCACTCTTCCCCAGACCTGTTCTCCAGACACTTCAACAGCTTTGTTGCCCTTCTCTGCACCTGCTTCATCAACTTAGTGTCCTAATGTTCACATCTAAATTTGTGTACTTTATTATCTGTAGAAAATGAACATAACATTTGCCAGCAGTCAAACGCTTGTTGCATCGTAGCTTGTGCTGAAGAGAAAAACTTGGCGCTCAAGATTATCAACAAAAAACCTTCAGAGATTATTCTTTCAGCATGTTTCTTTCTAGGGCTCTCCCACATGGCTATGGATGAGACTGTTCTCTGCTGCTTCCCTGCAACTTCTCTGTTATTCCCAACTTTCAAACACTGGTTTGACATGGGAAAAGCATTCATTTGACTTAGAGACTAGCCATAACTGAGAAGATAATAGTGTAACCCTTTATTAACAGAGAGGGATTTTCTGAAGAAAGAGTCCCACACAGTTTTGAATGTGAATGATTTCATAGAAACATTGATCAAGTCCAAAACCCCTGCCAAAGCAGGATCACCAAGGGAAGGCCACACAGGGACATGTCCAGGTGGGTTTCAAATGGCTCCAGAGAAGGGGATTCTGCCCCAGGGCTCCAGCACTCTCACAGCAAAGAAGTTTCTCCTCATGCTGATGTGGAACTTCTGTCTTCCATTTGGGATCCATTGCCTCTTGTCCTGTCACTGGGCACCATTGAAAAGAGACTGGCACCTACTTCTTGACACCCACCATTCACATTTCTAGCAGTTAATTGACTATTCTATTTGCTCAACCTTCTTAGTTTTCATCTGAGTATGAAAATGGCCAATATTTGGTCAGAAATCTGTCAAAAACTTGAAGAGACCTGGTCCCAAAACTGCAGCTTTGCCAACTCAGACAGGAACAATGTCTTCATAATAGCTAAAATTAGTTCTTCAGTTTCCCACTGCCTTCTGAGTTTCTGCCACTGTTTTTGAGCCCAGCTTTATTTTCTCTCTATTAAGAGAGTGATGCTCCCAGAGGCTGGAGAGAAAGTTCTGCCTGTCAGCTGCCTGGGCACTGCAGTCAGAGTTAATCATATGCACTTTCTCCCCCTGACTGCAGCAGTACAGATTTCATTTCAGTGCAACAGAGCCTTTTCACAACTAAAATTAGCCTGGTGAAAGGGACTGGAAAGGTATATTCTGTCACATACTCTACTCAGGAGCTGAGTAATTTACCCAAGCAGATACAATAATAGCAGCTTCCAAGAGCAAAAGACGTCAGGTAATTTCTTCTATGATGTATCCAATGCCATTATTTCCCTTTAACTTTACTGGCAGGCTGGGAGGAAGAATAAGAGGCCACTTAATTAAGAACAAATAGATGTGCAGATTTCCACCTCTGCCCACCATTCCACGCCTACCTCCTTTAATATGACTCAGCTGAGATAATCATCTGAGCAGCTATAAAGCAAGGAACAGCTGCCCCTTGTCCTTCACTAACAGCTAGACTCTAATCCTTGGCACTTGCTAAGGTTTCTTACAGTTGCAGTAGGAGAATAATAGTATTCCTTCATTCCTTCGAGGTGATGATCTGAGATAATCCACTGGGCACCAACTGAACACCCAGTCCCCCAGCAAGCGCTCTCCAAAAGGGACAAGATAAATGAGCACTGAAAAATCATCTGTCCTCCCCATACATCCTCTCATCACCTCACTACTTCTGTCAGTCGCCCTGCTGTTGAGAGCTGAGTGAAGAATGGTTGGAGGGGGGTTTTTAGCCAAAGTATTAACAACTTTCCATCCCTTTATATGGCAGGAGCCTCCTTAAATGACAATAAAACATCAGCGACAAGGAAAAGCGATCAAAGTCCCTAAATGAAAATGGCACAGAGCCTTGTCCATAACTCTTGCTAAGTATTTAATCTCATCTCCTTCAAACGTTGCTCACAAGTGGTTTAGTGCTGCTAAGGATGCCTTTTCTACCATAAGGCACCTGTGAGGGGCTTTCTATGGAGAGAAAATAGAGCAGTCAGTAGTGCTAATGGTGCTGCAGAGAGACATTGGGGTGTTTTTATCTAGAAGATGGCACTGAGAATGGTGTAGCTGCTGACACCTATTGTGATAAATGGAATTTAATATTGGCTGAGGATGAAAAGTTATAATAGAGTGAAAAGGAATTGCCTGCACGCAGCCCCATGGTACAGCATCAGTCACGACACCCTGGCATTTCTGGCTGGAGGTGATTGATTAAGTGGTGTATGCACGTCTGTAAATTCCTGCACACAATGTAACGCAGCTGAAAACACTGCTAGAGTTTGTGCATCCTCCACACAATGGCTTGGGTTGGAAGGGACCTTAATGATCAGCCAGTTCCAATCCCCCTGCCGTAGGCACTAGAGCAGGTTGCTCAAGGCCTCATCCAGCTTGGCATTGAACACTTCCAGGGAGGGGGCATCCACAGCATCCCTGGGCAACCTGTCCCAGTGTCTCACTGCCCTCACTGGGAAGAATTTCTCCCTAATATCCAGTCTGTATCTCCCCTACTCAAGCTTCAATCCATTCTCCCTGTCCTAACACTGCAAGCCCTTGTGAGAAGTCTGTCCCCAGCTCTACTGTAACCCCTTTCAAGTACTGGAAAGCTTCTCTAAGGTCTCCCCAGAGCCTTCTCTTCTCCAGGCTGAAAAGCCCCAGCTCTCTCAGCCTGCCCCATAGGGTAGTTGCTCCAGCCCTCTGATCTTCTTTGTGGCCTCCTCTGCACCCACTTCAGCAGTTTGATGTTCTTCTTGTATTGGAGGCCCCAGAACTCGATGCAATACTCCAGGTGGGGGTCTCACCAGACCAGAGTAGAGGTGGAGAATCTCCTCTCTCATCCTGCTGGTCACAGTTCTTTTGATGCAGGCCAGGACACAGGTGGCCTTCAGGGCTGCAGGTGACCATCGCTGGCTCATGTTGAGTCTTCAAACAACTGACATCTGCTTTGGGACATGGTTTAATGGCCATGGTGGTGTTGGGCTGAGGGCTGGACTCAATCTAAAAGGTCTCTTCCAACAGAAACAATTCCATGATTCTGTGATACCTGGAACATGGGTATGCTAAACGGGAAGCAGCCCTGTGAGCAATGCACTCCCTGACTCCTTGTCACAGCTCCCCTGGCCTTATCCTCACACTTACAACAGTTAATTAAACCTCCAAACTCTCACATTCAGAGAAGTTCCACCTTCCACAGCAGGCTAGCAAGAAGCAGAATACAGCCCCAACCAAACTGCTTTGCATTGAGTAGTGCTATTAAAACCCCTGTCTGCCAGGAGAAGCTTGCTCTGCTAAGAATGTTGAGCCTTGCAGCAATCTCCACTTCTTCCCTCATTGTAAACATTATCAAAGCTACCTGAGCTAATTAATTACAGGGTGAAGGATTGTAATACTTCAAGATATATGTGCTTAACACAAAGAGCCTCCAAGTGAGGAAACTAAACTTTTGACTCTGTGTTTGAGCTAGCTATTGGAAGAAGTACACCATGACATTCAGGATGCCAGCATTTCTTTGGTGTTGCTGTGGAAAAAACCGCTCATTTTTACCCTTGAGATATTATTTAGCATCTTCTGCCCAGAAGTCTTCACACCCAGAATGGCTCTGACCAGGCTGTTAGCAGGCAGCCCAGCTCATGACACCTTTGCTGTCTGGAAAATGAGTAGGTGTGGGACTCTTGTTGGCACAGTGAGGAGCAAGGACTGAAGGTGGTGAGTTCCTTCAACACCTGTCAGGTCTGTGGCAATTTGGGATGGGATGTGGTGTTCAGTGTTGCCATATGGAACACAGACTGAGAGAAATCAAAAGAAATTTGAATTCCTCCCAGGAATTGCAGCTGCCCCTCGCAAAATATGGTCTTCAAAATTCAGAGGTGAGGAAATGGCTAGAGAAGTGTAAAGTTTGTAGTCATCATCTGGGGCAAATTAAGGTACTGAAATATTCCTCTATAGCTTTGCATTGCATTTGCATCCTCAGTGATTATTTTATCCACTTTACTTGGACATTTAGCCCCCAAAGTATGTTTATGAAGGGTCTCCCTTGTAGTTCATTGGCAAAACTCCTGCAAGTTTCAAAGGCAGTGAATCCAAAGCCTGAACAAGCCCTGCACTGAGAAAACCTGCCATGTGAAGAAAGGCTGAGAGAACTGGGTTTGTCCAGCCCTGAAAAGAAAAGGCTTAGGGGAGACCTGATTAACATGGACCAGTCAGGGGTGGCTACCAGGAGGATGAAGACTCCCTTTTACAAGGAATCACATAGAAAAGACAAGGGGTAATAGGGGCAAGTTACTCCTGGGGAGATTCCCTTTGGACTCCAGAAGAAAATGTTTCCCTGTGAGAACAGTTAGACACTGGAATCATGAGGACAGGAGGAACAGGAGAGAACTGATGTCTAAATCCCTGCCTCCTAAGCTCCACTCCCTGCATGACCCATGAGCCTGTTTGCCTCTGAAGCATCTTGCTTTACAACAGATGGGAGCAGTTGATATCAACATTTTTTCTATGCATCTTATAAATGTAGATTGCATTGCTGAGAACTGGCCTAGAATAGAATGGAAATGGACCTTAATGTTCCATAATGTACTGCCCAATTATGGTGCCAAAGAAACTAAAGCTACATGGCTGCTGGAAGTTTAATTTGCAAAATTAAATCACAAATGTCACCCCATCAAATGACCATGGGCAGGAGAATGAGTCACATTAGAACAGACAAGATGGATCTGAAATCTGTGAACTTGCAAGCAAGAGACATCAATTACATCTCCACTATTGGCAGGCTCTGCCCATCTCCAATACCTCTACTCATGTGAAAAAATATTATTAACCTTTGGTGTGACACATGCAAATAAAACAGGATGATTCAACAGCACATTCAAATATCTAACTATCACAGTTAGAAGGCAAGCAAATTTATTTGTAGGCAGTGGATGAAGATGTTATCTGGGTATTGGAAATCAAGGACTTTTGCAAGTAAAAGCTGACATGATAAAAATGCCAGTTATTATACTATCATTTTTAACTGAATCTTGCATGATCAGAGATGGATCATGATGGAGGTGCTGAGCATCACAGTATCATGATTCATAACTGCACAGACTGCCACAGGGCCTAGGAAGGCATGAGGAAGAGTCCCAATGAAGCCTTGAGCAACTTGGTCTAGTGGAAAGGCTCCCTGCCAATGCCAGGAGGGTTGGAAGCAGATGATCTTTAAGGTCTATTCTATTCTATTCTATGCTATGCTATGCTATGCTATGCTATGCTATGCTATGCTATGCTATGCTATTCATGTCCACTCTAAACCTACCCAGTCACAGCTTGAGGCCATTCCCTCTTGACTATCACTAATTACCAGTGAGAAGAGATCAGCACCAACCTCTCCACAATGTCCTTTCAGGTAGTTGTAGACAGCAATGAAGTCTCCCCTCAGCCTCCTCTTTTCCAAACTAACCATCTCCAGCTCCTTCAGTCACTCTTCACAAGACTTATTCTGTAGGCCCTTCCCAGCTTCCTTGCCCTCCTCTGCCCTGGCTCCAGCACCTCCACATCTCTCCTGTATTGAGGTGCCCCAAACTGGTCCTCCTCTGGACACTATCTAGCCTATCCACATCTCTTTCTTATAGTGGGGTCCTCTTCCAATATTTTAGAATAGAATAGGAATGGAATGGAATGGAATGGAATGGAATAGAATAGAATAGAATAGAATAGAATAGAATAGAATAGAATAGAATAGAATAGAATAGAATAGAATAGAATTAACCATTTTGGAAGAGACCTTTGAGATCGAGTCCAACCTCTCACCCAACACCATCTAATCAACTAAACCATGGCACCAAGCATCACATTAAGTTTCTTCCTAAACACCTCCAGGGATGGTGACTCCACCACCTCCCTGGGCAGCACATTCCAATGGCCAATCTCTCCTTCTATGAAGAACTTCTTCCTAACATCCAGCCTAAACCTCCCCTGGTACAGCTTGAGACTCTGTCCTCTTGTTCTGGTACTGGTTGCCTGGGAAAATAGACCAACCCCACCTGGCTACAACCTCCTTGATCCATATCTCTTTTCCTTCAGACTTACATCTTGGGAGTCAGCAGCTTGTGCAGCAGCAGCATTCTTTCAGAGTGGCTGGAGAGTGGCCAGGCAGAGAGGGACCTGGGGGTGCTGGTTGATTGTAGGCTGAACATGAGCCTGCAGTGTGCCCAGGCAGCCAAGAAGGCAAATGGCATCCTGGCCTGCATCAGGAACAGTGTGGCCAGCAGGAGCAGGGAGGTCATTCTGCCCCTGTACACTGCACTGGTTAGGCTGCACCTTGAGTCCTGTGTCCAGTTCTGGGCCCCTCAGTTCAGGAAGGAGGTTGTCTTGCTGGAAGGTGTCCAGAGAAGGGCAACAAAGTTGGTGAGGGGCTTGGAACACAAGCCCTATGAGGAGAGGCTGAGGGAGCTGGGGTTGCTTAGCCTGGAGAGGAGGAGACTCAGGGGTGACCTTCTTGCTCTCTACAACTACCTGAAGGGAGGTTGTAGCCAGGCAGAGGTTGGTCTCTTCTCCCAGGCAACCAGCACCAGAACAAGAGGACACAGTCTCAAGCTGTGCCAGGGGAGGTTTAGACTGGATGTTAGGAAGAAGTTCTATACAGAGAGAGTGATTGCCCATTGGAATGTGCTGCCCAGGGAGGTGGTGGAGTCACCTTCATTGGAGGTGTTCAGGAGGAGACTTGATGGGGTGCTGGGTGCCATGGTTTAGTTGTTTGGGTGGGTTGGATTGGTTGATGGGTTGGACATGATGATCTTGAAGATCTCTTCCAACCTGGTGTATGGTATTGTATTATTTTGAAGGATTTTGAGTGGTCTTAGAAAAGAAATATAAATGTGTGTGTGTGTGTGTGTGCATATATATATCTCTATATGCTGACAATTGGGCAAGCAGCTATGTTTTTTTGCCTGGTTCTGCAAAGAGGTCTGCCTGGAAACCTGTAATGATGGCCACTTTTTCATGCAAACATATAATTTTGTTTATCTCCAGCTTCCCTTTTTCCCTTTTTTTTTTTTCCCTCTCCTTTTTCCCCCCTCAAACCTGTAATTTTATTTGTCTCTGGTATTATATGCAGAGTTCTGAAAATGAACATTCCATTACCTGCCATTTCAGAGGAGATGCTGGCTGAATCAGCAAGGGCCGTGGAAATGCTCTTTGTTTGTGCTCTTAAGTTCTCAGAAATGAATCAGATGCAGGGAAGGTGCAGACTCCTAATGTGTTAGATGTAACTGAGTCACCTTTTGAGAAGGGCTACAGCAGATGTGCTATGTGCTGAGAATTCTCATGCAGGAACTAAAGCAATCCTTCAGCAGTAATGTGCCATTGCACAATTAGCGAGCAGCTACAAATTAAGCAGCCAAGGGATTAAGGTATTATTCATTTCAGCTGCTTAAGAATAATAATTAATAACAAGCTACCTCATCTCTCAGACAGTGTAGTGGTGGTTTAAGGGTTAACAGGTGGGCAAGTGGAAACTTGAGCCCAGTGGGTTGCCAGGGTCGTGTTCACAGTATCACAGGATATTAGGGGTTGGAAGGGACCTCCAAAGATCATTGACTCCAACCCCCCTGCCAGAGCAGGACGATAGAATCCAGCACAGGTTGCACAGGAACACATCCATATGGGTCTTGAAAGTCTCCAGAGAAGGATACTCCACAACCTTGACTGAAAGAGTGGTCAGGCATTGGAACAGGCTGCCCAGGAAGGTGGTGGAGTCACTGTCCCTGGAGGTGTTCAAGACATATGTGGACATGACTTTAATGGCCATGGTGGTCTTAGGTTGATAGAATCATGAAATCATAGAGTCATAGAATGGTTTGGTTTGGAAAAGACCTCTAAGACTGTTGAGTCCATCCTCTGACCTAACACCACCATGGCCCAGTGATTGGACTTCATGATCTTAGAGGTGGTTTTCAACCCAAAACGTCTGTGATTCCAGGCAGCCAAGAGAACGCTGCAGCCAGGGTGAATATGCACTGCAGTGTAGCATGATAACAATACCTTGATTTTAATTCTCAATTATACCCTAATCAATGCAGAAAGGATTCCCTTAAAAAACTGTGAGAGAGTGGAGAAGGTGTGGAGAGGTTCACTCAAGCCTCACAGATCTAAAACCAGGTAGAGAGGTTTATGGAGAAGGCAGGAAATTAATAGTTTTGAGGCTGTGTCAGCCTTGTTTCACAAGATGGGTTGGATGGAAGGACAGTGCTGTAGCTGCTCTCAGTAGCACATGTGTTCTCACTTAGCTGGCCTTCAAACAATGCAGCCACTACCCTTCTCCCAGCTCTTCTGGATTAGCTCTGTGAGTAATTGTGGTGAAGTTGAGGATGACGTGCGCCGGGCTGCTCGTCTGATGGGCCAAGGGGACACATCACCGGCGCCCGGTGACGCTGGTTTCCGAAGCAATTCATGCTGTGGAATTTCTCATCCCCTCCCACAAACCCTGCCCCGAGAAGGCAAGATCAGGACATATACTTCCAAACCCAGAGGACAGCCTGATGTCAGACACAACAAGGGATGCAGTGCCCAGAAGCGTAGGAGGCTGATTTATGACCATACTGGGGGAGAGAGTGTTCCAAAAGGCCTCTTGCCATTTCCTCCTAATGCACTGGCTGTGCACCCTGGCCTTCAAGCAGGAGAGAGTCAGCAGACCAGGATTACATAAAGCTGCTTGCTATGCAGAAAAATGCAGATGGCCTCAAAGGGGTTCAGCAGTTCTTTATGATGAGTCCTCAGAATCACAAAATACCAGGTTGGAAAGGACCCTGAGGATCTGCTCCAACATCTCTAGGTAATAGCACAGTTGGAATGAGCTGGCCCAGCACCCTGCCAGCTGAGTCTTCAAACTGCCCAATGTAGGGGAATCCACTGCTTCTCTTGGGACATGATTCCAGCTCTGTTCTCATGATGTCCTTGTTGATAGAATCCAACATCTTGTTGGCTTTCTTTGCTGCTGTAGCATGCTGTTTGCTTATGCTGAGCTCCTTACCCACCAAAAGCCCCAGGTCACTTTCCACAGGGCTTCTCTCAAGGGCTATGTATTCCCAGGTACAAGACCCTACATATGTGCCCATTGAATGCCATAAGGTTCTTGGTAGCCCACTCCTTCAGCCTGTCCAGGTCTTCCTCTAGACTGGCTCTTCCTTCCAGAGTATTAACCTCCCCACTCATTTTGGTGCTGTCTGCAAAATTCATCAGGGTGCTCTTGATCCCAGCATCCAGATCACTCATGCCCAAGAGCTGCAGTTTGAGGCAGAACCACAAAATCACAGAATGGCTGAGGTGATGGTCAGGGATGCCCACAAGAGGAGTCTCTGAAGAGCAAGTACAGCAAGGGTTGTTTTGTTCTCAATTTAATTGAAGCTAAGTCTGGAATCATGCCAGGAAAGAAGTTTTGAAGGAAAGAGTTGGCTCACTCAGAGTCCAAGCAATTTGGAATCACCTCCCATTATTTGTGTTTCATCTTCACACACATCAGAAGCTTAGTCAGATACTTGCACAGATAGTCATCTAGGAGAAACTAGTTCCAGGTTCAGGTGGTGGTTAACCATGGTGGTGTTAGGACAACAGTTGGACTCAATGATCTTAGAGGACTTTTCCAAACAAAACAGTTCTATGATCCTATGGGATCATCTGCTTGGATTCAAAACAGAGGGTCAGCAACACTTTGCTTCTCAATGTCTTCACATGCAAGTAGTGACCAGGCAAGAGGAAATGGCCTCAAGTTGTACCAGGGTCCAGGGTGGATGTTAGGAAAAATTTCTTTGCTCCAAGAGTGGTCAGGCACTGGAAGAGGCTGCCCAGGGAGGTGGTGGAATCACCATCCCTGGAGATGTTCAAAAGGGGATTGGATGTGACACTTGGAGCCAGAGTTTAGTTCTCAGGAGGTGTTGGAAGACAGGCAGGACTTGATGATCTCTGAGGTCTTTTCCAACCTTACTGATTCTGTGATTCTATGAGAGGCACTCCAGGTCTTTTCTGAAAGATCTTCTGGATTTTCTGAGGAAAGAGTCCCACAGAGTTTTGAATGTGAATGATTTCATAGAATCATAGATCAAGTCCACCCCCCCTGCCAAAGCAGGACCACCAAGGGAAGGCCACAGAGGGACATGTCCAGGTGGGTTTCAAATGGCTCCAGAGAAGGGGATTCTACAACCTCTCTGGACAGCTTGCTGCGGGGCTCCAGCACTCTCACAGCAAAGAAGTTTCTCCTCATGTTGATGTGGAACTTCTGTCTTCCATTTGGGATCCATTGCCTCTTGTCCTGTCACTGGGCACCACTGACGAGACTGGCACCTACTTCTTGACACCCACCATTCACATTGCTAGCAGTTAATTGAATCACCATCCCTAGAGGTATTTCAAGGTGTGTGGATGTGGTGCTGAGGGGTGTGGTTTAGTGGGAACAGCTTAGCAGTAGTGGTGGGATCATGAGCTCTAGGCAAGCAGTTGGACTTGATCATGTCAAAGGTCTCTTCCAACTTAAACAGTTCTGTGGTTCTATGACTATGGCCTCATTCACCACCATTTGGTTTGACAAGCACTGCTGCTTCTCCTTCATATACCCCATATTAGGCTAGCACATTTAGTGAAAAAACATACATTTTGGACTTGCTAGATGGGTACAAAAGGTCAGTTCTCAGGATGGAATTTATAACCATTGCTGTGCAAACTGCTTAGGCTGGATGTTAAGAAGTTCTTCACAGAAAGAGTGATTGGCCATTGGAATGTGCTGCCCAGGGAGGTGGTGGAGTCACCATCACTGGAGGTGTTTAGGAGGAGACTGGATATGGTGCTTGGTGCCATGGTTTAGGTGCTTAGATGGTGTTGGATGATAGCTTGGCCTCAATGATCTCCGAGGTCTTTTCCAACCTGGTCTGGTCTATTCTATTCTATTCTATTCTATTCTATTCTATTCTATTCTATGCCATTCTATTCTATGCTATGCTATTCTATTCTATTCTATTCTATTCTATTCTATGCCATTCTATTCTATTCCATTCCATTCCATTCCATTCCATTCCATTCCATTCCATTCCATTCTAACTCTTCATTAAAGAGCCATGATCTTTAGATGTTAGGTCAATGGTTGGACTCAATGACCTTTCCCAACCAAAACAATTGTATGCTTGGACAACTCTATGATCTCCTGACTTAAGGTAGCCTATTTTTTTTCCCTTTTACTTGAATTGCCTGTATACACTTTTCCCTAAAACAATTATTATAAGAAAGTCAAACAAAGGTGAAAGAAAAGTTACTGTGGAGCTGAACTCATATCTGTCAAGGTGAAAATCAGTGTCAGACACAGATGTGAAAGCAGCAGCATTTCATCAAGTTGATTTATAAATGGAGCTAATTGCTATGCTAGACACTATATATTTAAGCAAACTCAATGTTCCCAATAAGTCCTAGGAGGGCAGTGCTGTAAATTGAGTTCTTCTCTTTAGAGTGGCAATAGCACCATTTACAAAGCGCCTCCTTTTTGCCAAAGATGCTTTCATACCTTTGCCTCTTGAGGGGCACAGCATTTAGGGGCTTGGAACTTGTCTAGCTCATCCTGAGCCTAAGGCAAGCTGCAGGAACTCTCAATCCTGACAGATTTTTGCATCACCTGCTTTGACAGACATAGAGGATGGAGACTTACAGAATCACAGAATTGCTTAGGTTGAAAAGACCTTTGAGATCATGGAGTCCAATCATTATCCTATCACTGACAAGGGCTTAAGGCTCCACAGTCTCCTCAAATGAACTATTTGGACGTGGCACTTGGTGCCATGGTCTAATAGCCATGAGGTCTTGGGTGACAGGTTGGACTTGATGATCTTTGAGGTCTTTTCCAACCTTATTGATTCTATGATTCTATGATTCTCTTCTTTTCCTATCCACAAGTACAAGAAAGCTTTTCAGAATGCCTCACCTAAATCTGCCCTACTGCAATGGGTCAGTTCTTCTTTGATAAACATTGTGAGACACTGGAAGAGTTTGCCCAGAGAGGTCATGGATGACTCTTCCCTGGAGGATTGCAGGGCCAGGCTGGATGAGGCCTTGAACAACCTGGTCCAGTGGAAGGTGTCCCTGCCTATGGCAGTGGGGTCAGAACTAGATAATCTCAAAGATGCTTCCAACCCAAACCATTCTATGATTCTATGACTCTAGGAGAACAGATGATTTCACTCATCTTTGCAGCAGTCTGGACACAGGCTTAAAAACTAAGTGGGGGAACAGCACTTAGGTCACAACAACCCCATGAATGTTCCAGGCTGGGGCAGAATGCTGGAAAGGTGTCTGGCAGAGAAAGTCCTGGGGGTGCTGGTTGATAGTTGGGTGAACATGAGCCAGCAGGGAGCTCAGGTGGCAAAGGCGGCCACCAGCATCCTGGTCTGGATCAGCAATAGTGCAGCCAGCAGGGCTGGGGAAGTGATTATCTCCCTGTACTCGTCACTGGTGATGCCACACCTCAAATACTGAACAGAACTTGAACCTAAGAAGTTCCATCTAAACATAAGGAGGGACTTCTTTAATTGCAGGGTGGCAGAGCACTGGAACAGGCTGCCCAGAGAGGCGGTGGAGTCTCCATCTCTGGAGACATTCCAAACCCACCTGAATATGTTCCTATGTGACCTTCCTTAGGTGACCCTGCCTTGGCAGGGCACTTGGACTCGATGTTTTCCAGAGGTCCCTTCCAACCCCTAGCATTCTGTGACTCTGGGGTTGCTTTGTCAGGTTTTGGGGAGGGAGAAGAGAGCAGGAGGGTTTGGTGCAGCATGGAAGCCTAAAGAGAAGGCTGACAAATGCTGTAAATATTTAATTTCTCCAGCTAGGCAGTGCTTGGAAGCCAGCCAGTCTGCCTCAGATGTCCAGTTGCTAATGAAATTATATTGTGCTGCTGCTTTGCTATTTAAAAACTACCCTGCAGGATTTAGATGGCAGGTTTTATGTTTAATTCCCGCTTTTTCAGCTTTAAGTCTGACTCCCAGTTTCATGGGGAAGCTGGTTAATTCTCTTGGAAGAACAGCAGCCCTGCAATGCGTGGGGAGAGGGGATGGGACTGACCTTATTGCCCCCCGGAGTCCCGTATTCAGAGCGGCGCTGGGGGCGGTGATGAGCTCGGAGCGCCCCCCGCTGGTCAGAGCTGGGGGTGAGGGCTGGGACTAGAGGGGCGACCGCAGGAATTTTCCGCAGTGCTTCTGCTCAGGCTGATAGCGACTGATTGATCGCACCCTCAGCAAGCCAGAGAATCGTAGAATAGAATCACAGAATTGGTTTGCTTGGGAAAGACCTCTAAGTCCAGCTGTCAGCCTAACATGACTGTGGCCATTAAAGCACGTCCCACAGTGCCATGGCCACATGCTCCTTTAAGCACCTCTCCAGGGATGGGGACTCCACCACCTCCCTGGGCAGCCTGTGCCAAAGCCTGACCACTCTTGCAGCAAAGAAACCTTTCCTAATATTCAACCTAAACCTCCCCTGGCATAATTTCAGGCCACTTCCTCTCAGTCTACCACCTGGCACTAGGGAGAAGAGACCAACCACAATAAAAACACAACAGGGAGGGTTTTCTCATGTATTTAGAAATGGATTTTTATAGAATAGAATAGAATAGAATAGAATAGAATAGAATAGAATAGAATAGAATAGAATAGAATAGGAATGGAATGGCATGGAATGGCATGGAATGGAATAGAATAGAATAGAATAGAATAGAATAGAATAGAATAGATAGAATAGAATAGAATGGAATGGAATAGAATAGACCAGACCAGGTTGGAAAAGACCTTTGAGATCATTCAGTCCAGCCTATCACCCAACACCATCTATTCAACTATACCATGGCACAAGCACCCCATCAAGTCTCTTCCTAAGCACCTCCAGTGATGGTGACTATCAACCAGTACCCCCAGGTCCCTCTCTGCCTGGCTGCTCTCCAGCCACTCTGACCCCAGCCTGTAGCACTGCCTGGGGTTGCTGTGTGCAGAACCTGGCACTTGGATGTGTTCAATCTCCTGCCCTTGGCCTCTGCCCATCTGTCCAGCCTGTCCAGGTCCCTCTGCAGAGCTCTCCTACCCTCTAACAGATCAACTCCTGCCTCAAACTTGGTGTCATCTGCAAACTTACTGCTGATGGACTCAATCCCCTCATCCAGATCATGGATAAAGATTTTGAGCAGGATGGGGCCCAGCACTGGTCCCTGGGGGACACCACTAGCGCCTGGCTGAGAAGAGTGGAAGAATTTGGTGGATCACTGGATTTTAACATTGCTGCTTCCATGGAAAACAGCAGAGGGGCTTTGCATAACCATGAACATTCAATGCCCATTTAAGCAATCACAGCCCTCCTAGCATTCTGGTTCCCTGACATTTATGCTGCTGGAGCTCTCCCAGCAGCCCCCTCATTACAAATCTCTAATGCCACTTCTGGTGTCATTTAATTTTCCTGCGAAGGTCTTCTGCTTACTACCTCGCCACACTCTTTTGCTGATGGTTTCTGATGAAATTGCAGCCAGGATTATCAAACCCAGTATGAATTGGAGAGGGAGAAAACATTAAGCCCTCGGAAACATCACTGAAATTTTCTGTCCCACAGAGAGGGACATTTGGATAAAGTGCATCCTCAGGAAAAAAAATGTTCTGCATTATCTCAGGAGAGGTGAGGTGCTGTACTTGGACAAATAAATCCCTTGATGTTGTATCTTGGAATGCAGCATGCTGTGATTCACATAACAGAATACAGAGGGGAAAAGGAGGCTGGGGAAAAGCACAAAAGGATGACCACGAGCCAGCAATGTGCCCTTGTGGCCAAGAAGGCAAAAGGCAACCTGGGGTGCATCAAGAGTGTGAGAAGAAGGTCAAAGGAGGTTCTCCTCTCCTCTACTCAGCCCTGTATCTAGTTGTGGGCTTTTCTGTTCAGGGGCTTGCTGGAGAAGGTACAGCAAAGGGCTACAAAGGTGATGACAGGACTGGAACATCTCTCTGATGAGGAAAGACTGAGAGAGGTGGGGCTTTTTAGTCTGGAAAAGAGCACTCTCAGGGAGATCTTGTCAATAAGGATGATTACTTAAAGGGAGGGTGTCAGAAGGATGGGACCAGTCTTTTTTCACTTAAAGGGAGGGTGTCAGAAGGATGGGACCAGTCTTTTTTCCAGTGGTACCCATTGACAGGACAAGGAGTAACAGGCACACACTTGAACACGAGAAGTTCTATCTAAAGATGAGGAGGAACTTCTTTAACTAAAGGGTGGTGGAGCCGTGGAACAGGCTGCCCAGAGAAGTGGTGGAGTCTCCACCTCTGGAGTCCAAAGTCACCTGGGTGTGTTCCTGTGTGAGCTGCCTTTTAGCAGGGGGTTAGACTTGCTGATCTCCTAAGGTCCCTTCTAACCCCTGCTATTCTGTGATTCTGTGAAGCTTTAATGGAATTTTCTGTCCCACAGAGAACATTTTGATTAAGGGCATCCTCAAGGCAAAACAAAAACCTTTGTGTCAAGTGAGGTGAGGTGCTGTACTTGGGCAAATGAAAACCCTTTATGATGGATAGAATCATAGAATCAATAAGGCTGGAAAAGACCTCAAAGATCATCCAGTCCAACCTGTCACCCAGCACCTCATGACTATTAAACCATGGCTTCAAGTGCCATATCTAATCCCCTCTTGAACACCTCCAGGACTGGTGACTCCACCACCTCCCTGGGCAGCACATTCCAATGGTGAATGATTCTCTCAGGGAAGAACTTTCTCCTCACCTCCAGCCTAAACTTCCCCTGGTGCAGCTTGAGACTGTGTCCTCTTGTTCTGGTGCTGGTTGCCTGGGAGAAGAGGACAACCCCCATCTGGCTACAACCTCCCTTCAGGCAGTTGTAGAGAGCAATGAGGTCTCCCCTGAGCCTCCTCTTCTCCAGGCTAAGCAACCCCAGCTCCCTCAGCCTCTCCTCACAGGGCTGTGCTCAAGGCCTCTCCCCAGCCTCGTTGCCCTTCTCTGGACACATTCAAGAGTCTTACAAGTATCTTACAATGGAAAATGCTGTGATTCACATTGCAGGATCCAGTGGCTGCAAACATTCTATACATGAATACCAATCACTGTTAGCACTTGGCCCTTGGAAAGGTCATTGAAAGGGAGTCCCTGAACGGAGCCAGGAGCTCGTAAGCAGTTTCTTGGCAGAGTTGCTAGAAAAACAAATTTCAGCTCTTGACTGCTTTTTATTTTCCCTTTCCATGGTCGATAGTGTAACTGGGAGGGGGGGCTGGGGGGGCTGTTCTTTGGCTTTTTTTTTTGACAATGTGGGACTAATCAAAAGAGTGAAGCCAGGAGGAGGATGAAAATGTGGAAGAACAATTGAGCAGCAGGAAATAACTAAAACTCAGGGGTGTAAAGGGAAGCAAATGGACTTCAGGGAAATAAAGTTAAATTATATTTTAAGAGTCTTGCTGATGCCTGATGAGGAAAAGAGTTAATTAGGAGATAGGGGAGGAACTTTGTACAACTGCTTTGGCTGAAGAATAGAAAACTTCAAGGAAGCAAAAAACAGGCTGCAGCTCCTCTGAAAGGTGAAACACAAAGCCCCTGGAGATGTCAGATGCTGAGAGGCTCTTACTGTAAAACTGATACCAACAAACTGTCAGCTCTGCTTCTTTCTGCTTCTCTGCATCAAGCAGCAGCTTCTGAAAGAGCTGTCTCAGTGCTGCAGCGTGGAGCTGGTGCTGGGATGACTTCAGCATGTTTTTCAGTTCTTTGCTGCAATCCGCTAGCAAACCTCTGGGCTTCAAGTGTTTTTCATCCTCCCTCATTCTGTTTCCCTGCAACTCTGCCCTCCAAAATGCTGTTTGGCAGATCAGTAGGTCAGTTTTGTTGACAAGGTGACGCCCCAGACAAACCTGTTCACTGACATGGTGTGCCCCTATGCCAAAGCAAGTTGGTGATAACCCACAGGTCGTTGGCATGTCTGTGCTGAGAGGTGACAGAGGGATCAGATCAGTAAAGGAGAGTGATGGCAGGAAACAATTCCTTGGGATCCATCAAATCCCTTTAGCCACAGATACATTGCTGTGTGAAAGCCCTACAGCACTCACCTTGGCCTGCACTGCAGGAAAGAAGAATTTTGGAAGAAAAGGAGAAAAAAACCATATAAATCAACCAAACTTGCTGGCCCCTCATTTTCCTCCCAGAACAATTCCTACTGAAGACAGAAATTCCTCATGTAGGTAGGGTAGGGTACATACATTTTGCAGCAGTCAGACCATCACAGAATGCATCAGGTTGGAAGGAACCCTCAAAGGGCATTTTGTCCAGCCCCTCTGCACTGAGCAGGGACATCTCCAACTAGAGCAGGCTGCTCAGGACTTCATCAAGTTTTGACACTGAATGTCTCCAGGGTGGGGCCTCCATCATCTTTTCTCATGCTTGTTCCAGGGGCAATGCTTTTGTGGTGGGTTTAGGCTGTGCCTTTCAAATTTAGTGACAGAGTTCAAGCAGAAAAGTGAACAATATGATTCAATCACTCTTGGGTGTGAAAAGGGAAACAAAAGATTATTCTAAACAAATTCATTGGGTAAATGGCTGGAATAAGAGGAGCTGTACCATGACAATTCTTCCCTTTTCTCTTCTCTTCTGATCTCTGACTGGTTTGCTTCACTCAGGAGAGAGAACCTGCTTTTGCCTGGCCTTGACTAAGTCTAACTTCTCTGCTCCATTTGGTACAGGAGGGTAAGGGGAAGGTGGGGAGGGAGAAGCTAGCAGCTTCCCCTGATCCTTAGCCACAGGGATCCTTGTGCTGTTTATTAATTGTCAATATCTGTATAATCTTGTCACTCCTGTATATTCTGTACACACTCATTGCATTCCATTGTAGAGTGTAGATCTTGCTTGTAAATACAGCTTCATCTGCTTCTAACTGAGTTGTCTGGCAAAGTTAATGCTGGGGGGAAACTTCAACCCACAGCTTTCCACAAGCTGCACAAGCTGCTGACTCCCAAAATATAAGTCTGAAGGAAAAGAGATATGGAGCCAGGTGGGGGTTTTCCTCTTCTCCCAGGCAACCAGCACCAGAACAAGAGGACACAGTGTCAAGCTGTGCCAGGGGAAGTTTAGGCTGGAGGTGAGGAGAAAGCTCTTCCCAGAGAGAGTTGTTAGGCATTGGAATGTGCTGCCCAGGGAGGTGGTGGAGTCACCATCCCTGGAGGTGTTTAGGAAGAGACTGGATGGGGTGCTTGGTGCCATGGTTTAGTTGATTAGATGGTGCTGGGTGATAGGTTGGACTTGATGGTCTTTGAGGTCTTTTCCAACCTGGTTAATTCAATTCAATTCAATTCAATTCAATTCAATTCAATTCTATTCTATTCTATTCTATTCTATTCTATTCTATTCTATTCTATTCTATTCCATAGGGTCACAGAATCACAAAATGCATCAGTTTGTAAGAGTCCCTCAAAAATCCTCTTGCCCAACCTCCCTGCAGTCAGCAGGGACATCTCCAACTCCACCATGCCGCCCAGGGCCGCGTCAAGTTTGAAAGGAGGTGGGAGTAGAAAGTTATGCTTAGATTCTTGAGTTCAGGAAAGCGACCTGCAGAGCTGCCTGCTTTGAGACAAGAATAAAGAACCATACATTCTGAAAAACATCCAAGCATTACACTGCATTACATTGACTTCTGCAAATTTGCAAACACTCGCTGACCATTACCAGCTTGGAGGAGAGGCCATCACCAGCACCATTTGTGCAAGGTAATCCTTCACAAGAACAATGGACAAGATTGCAGCAGAAGATAAATGAGCTCTTGGCCTGAAAGCAAATGGAACATGTATTAATTTCAGACTGTATACAAGTGTAAAAGACAGTGTTTTGTTAGAGACAGTGATGGTAGCAAGGAAAGAAGAACCCAGATGAGAGGAATGGATAGAACTCAGGTTTGCAGTGGTGATCTTATTGCCATCAAGTGAGTAAATTGCATATTGCAAAGGTACAATTTGTAATAATACCAGGGACAGAAGGATCCTTCACTGTTTTTAAAACATACCAAGTTCTTCATCTTATGCAGTGGTGCTTCACCTTAGAAGAAAAGGTGACAAAGTTTAAAGAGGAGGTTTAGGATGCTTTCCAGTGGAGATGAAAGCATTCAGCAGAATACAAAATGTACCTGAAAACCCAATGTCCAACAAAGGAGCAAAGAAAGGAGCTGGCTGGTCTTAGAACTGTTGGGGGAAAGAAAGCAAGGAGCATAGGAAGTTTCATGAAAACAGGATGAAATTTTTTGTCACTCATGGATCACTGGAACAGGCTGCCCAGGAGGCTTGTGGAGTCTTTGGGTCTGGAGAGATTCAAAACCCTCCTGGCTGCACTCCTGTGTGATCTGCTCTAGGTGAGCCTGCTCTGGCAGGGGGATTGGACCAGATGATCTTTCAAGGTCCCATCCAATCTTTAACAATCTGTGATTCCCTGTGAATAAACAGAGCAAAACATTCATTTTCTGTAGGAAAACCCAAATATTTCTCTAAGCAACAGGATGAAGGAGTTTTGTGGGTTATAGCTACTGGTTAATTTTATTGTGTTCTATTTCATTTTGACTGAAGTGTTCAAGGGTTCTGCTGCCTCTTCAAAAACCAAGGCCATTGTCCTCTGTTTCCCCTGTCAACTCTCCTCTGCAGAGTATGGGCAAAATGTGGGCTCTAAAATTGTCTGGAAAGACAAAAATGCTTGGAGAGAGAAACTGCTATGGAAAAAGTAATTGGCCATTGGAAGGTGCTGCCCAGGGATGGGGTGGAGTCACCATCCCTGGAGGTGTTCAAAAAAGCTGGACATTGCACTTCAAGCCATGGTTTAGTTAGCCATGAGGTGTTGGGTGACAGGTTGGACTCGATGATCTCTGAGCTCTTTTCCAACCTGGCTGACTCTATGATTCTATGACTTTGTATGTCACAGTTAGTAAAGATTTGAGTGCAGATGGAAACTTGTCTCGTGTTGGGATACTCAGCACTTCTCTATCCTCTGTAAATTCCTTGAGGCTTAGTACGAATTGATGTCACTCTGTGACGTACACGGTGCAGGCAATGGATAGCCCTTTCATCTTTACCTAGCTACATGTTTCCAGTAATTTTGTAGAAATTTGACATCCAGAATGTTGAGACTTACTTCAAAGACCTTTACTCTCTGTCCAATGTTACTGAAATTGGCTTAAAAGTTATTTAGTTGGATGAGGGAGGCAGATGAAAGCGCACACAGCCTCACCTGCAGAAAGTGAGCTTGATCAAAGTAGGCTAAAAGCAAACACCAGTCTTAGCTTCTTGCCACCAGGTACTTCAAATGTTATTCTCTCACAGATTTTGAAGCACTATTTTCTGACTTAACTTGGAGGTCTTCTGTTTCCTAAAGTGACTCTACAAACAGCTTCATGGAATACTTGATTTTCATGCTCCACTCATTACCAGAGCAGTGTGATGACATTAAAACCTTCAGCAGCAACAAAGACTGTGGTGTGAACAGGCAAGTCCTGAAGAAAAGAAATCAGTCGAGGTTGTGCTTGCACTGATACAAAACTGAACAGGCTGCCTAGGGAGGTGGTGGAATCACCATCCCTAGAGGTGTACAAGAGATGTGTGGATGTGGCTACACGGCCACGGTGGCCTTAGGTTGAAGGCTGGACTCTGATCTTCGAGGTCTTGTCCCACCAAAACAATTCTGTGATTCTATGATTTATCAGATTTGATGGGTGGGGTTGTGGGAACAGAACAGGCAATGCAAGTAGGAGTCAAACATTTCAGTGTAGCTTTTTTAATGCTATGGAAATTAATTCAATATTCATCATTATCCACAGAACATCTCCAGAGGGTTCTTGCAGTAATGTCACAGCAAATCTATTCAGCTCTGAAGAAAAGAAAGCCCATGCTCACAGCTGAGTTAATTTATATTAATACCTAGCATAGCAGAAGTTGTTTCAGAAGGTCTTTAGGCATTATGCCTACAATTAGTTAAAGAGTACATACTTTATTACCTTATCTTACTTACTAAGGGTTGGGTTTCATCTATTTGCAAATTTTTTCAGGCTTGCAGAGCTTAAAGATTCTGTTTGCAGAATAGCACATAGAATCATAAATGTTCTGTGCCCCTACAAATGATTAATTATTTTCAGGCTCTCACAATACAAATCAAGAAAATTCAGTAAGGGATTTTTTTTTTTGGCTGCTTTAATTTACATATGTAAATTTCCCCAGGTGACAAAAATCTGGGCAAGCTTTAAATTGTCAAGGCAAATGTTAACAATAGGCAGATTCACTACATTGTGATTTTGCTGGGTAGGCTTAAAAGAACCTACAACCTCATTAAATCCATCTGAAAAAAAAGCCCTCTTGCATCTACTATGTGGCTTCATAAATAAAAATTACTTGTGATAGAATAGAATAGAGTAGAATAGAATAGAGTAGAATAGAATAGAATAGAATAGAGTAGAATAGAATAAAATAGATAGAATTAGAATGAATGAGAATAGAATAGAATAGAATAGAATAGAGTAGAATAGAATAGAATGAATAGAGTAGAATAGAATAGAATGAATAGAGTAGAATAGAGTAGGATAGAATAGAATGAATAGAATAGAATAGAATAGAATAGAAAGAATAGAGTAGAATAGAATGAATAGAGTAGAATAGAGTAGAATAGATAGAATGAATAGAGTAGAATAGAATAGATAGAGTAGAATGGAGTAGAGTAGAATAGTATAGAATAGAATAGAATAGAATAGAATAGAATAGAATAGAATAGAATAGAATAGAATAGAATAGAATAGACCAGACCAGGTTGGAAGAGACCTTCAAGATCATCATGTCCAACCTATCATCCAACACCACCTAATCAACTAAACCATGGCACCAAGCACCCCATCAAGTCTCCTCCTGAACACCTCCAGTGATGGTGACTCTACCACCTCCTCGGGCAGCCCACTCCAATGGGCAATCACTCTCTCAGAGATAGCTTCAGAAGAGTATCAGCATCAGGGCTCTGTTGTGTTCCTTGCTCTCCAACACTCCAAATGCCACCATGCTGCAACTCAGAACCTTTGAGGACTTCATTCTTTTAAATGACAGACAATGTTCAAGTGGAAGAATACAAGTAACTAACAACAGGACAGGAGGTAATGGCCTCAAGCTGTGCCAGGGAAGGTTTAGATCTGATATTAGGGAAAAAATTAGTTATGGGAAGAGTGGTCAGGCATTGGAACTGGCTGCCAGGGAGGTGTTTGAGTATCCAGCCTTGGAGGTGTTCAAGAAAGGAATAGGTCATAGACCTATAGAATTGTTTTGGTTGGAAAAGATCTCCAAGATTATGAAGTCCAACTGTTAACTTAAAAGCACCGTGGCCATTAAATCAAGCCTCAAAGTGCCATCCAAACACTTCTTGAACACCTCCAGGAACACTGACTCTATCTCCCAGGGCATCCTGTTCCAATGCCTGACCCCTCTCGCAGAGAAGAAGTGTTTCCTAATCTCCAATGTAACCCTCCCCTGACACAAGCTCAGGCCATTTCCTCTCATTCCATCACCTGATACTAGGGAGAAGAGACCAACTCCCACCTCACTCTAACCTCCTTTCCAGGAGTTATAGAGAGCAAGGAGGTCTTCCTTCAGCCTTCTCTTCTACAACCTAAACAAGGCTGATAGTTTCTTCTGGTCAGTAAGAGCAAACATATCACAGCTGGGACAGCCTCTGTTGCATGAGGTGTGTAGTCATCAAGCAGTCAGTCACCGAAGAGCACCCTTGTGGTTTTCAGTCCGACCCCAGCCACGAGCAGAGTCTATTGAGTGCAACAACAACAAAAAAAAGATTGAATTCACTTCAGGTTAACCTTAAGAGGAATATTAGATGCGTGAAGAGTGAAACAGTGCTTGTAGAGGTGAACAGTTCAGAGAACAAACCCTACTTGAGAAACAGCTTCTAAATAGCAGACAGAGAATGAAGCACATAAATTACCTATGTGCCAAACTACCTGCAAATAATTTGGATACTCACTGAAGCAAAGTATTGTATCCACTGGTTCACTGCTAGGGCAGATCCATCTGCTTTTATTTCACTTCATTTCTATCCACTGCAAGAAAATCAACATACTTTTGCTACCCTAAGTCTACAGTCCATAAAATCAGAACTATCAAAATTCCTTCTGTCTTAAATGGGAGTCTGAACACTCACTGTTTTTATTAGAAAGTGCTTTGTTTTTATGTGATTTCTCAATCTGAAGGGAGGAAGAAATAGCTCAGGCTTAGAGCAGAATCATTCACTTAACCTCTTGGATTCAGTTTGGCATCGGAGAGCAAAATGCAAAGCTGGCATATAGTATTTACCTTAACTTAGGGGATGACTGCTACTAGAGCTGTAGAAACACAAAGCTGTGAGATTTTTAACCCTGCTTTAATCTAAATGCAGATGTGAGAACTGCTGTCTCTGTACAAACAGATACAAATCTGACACTTCAAGTGGTGCCAGGCAGACACCACACAGAAATGGGAAATGTTGAAGGTTTGGGTGTGGTCAAGGATGGCCTCTTCTCTCTTGCATCAAATGATAGGACAAAAGGAAATAGCCTGAAATTGTGCCAGGGAAGGTTTAGTTTGGATGTTAGGAAATCTCCTTTCTGCAAGAGTGGTCAGGCATTGGAACAGGCTGCCCAGGGAGTCACCATCCCTGGGGTGTTCAGGAAATGTGTGGACATGCTTGATGGCCATGGTGGTGTTAGGTTGGTGGTTGGACTTGAGGATCTTAGAGGTCTGGAGAAAAGAAGGCTCCAGGGAGCAATGGTTTGAACCTGGAAGAGGAGAGGTTTAGACTGAATGTTAGGAAGAAATTCTTCCCAGTGGGGGTGGTGAGACACTGGGACAGGTTGCCCAGGGAAATTGTGGGTGCCCACTCCATGGAGGTATTCAAGGCCAAGTTGGGTGAGGCCTTTAGCAACTTAATCCAGTGGAAGATGTCCCTGCCCACAGCATGAGATCTGGAACTAGATGATCTTTAGTGTCCCTCCCAACCCACAGCATGCTGTGATTGGCTGTTTTGCAGTTAGGTGCTCTGGAATGGCTTTACAGGAGTAATATGGGGAACAGAGCTAAGCTAAATGTCCAAAGAATTCCTTCCTAGCGTCCAAAATATTTTCAGGATGAGGTCTTGAGTGACAGGTTGGACTTGATGATCTTTGAGGTCTTTTCCAACCTTATTGAGTCTGTGATTCCATGATTATTTGAGGCTTGGAAATTCCAAATTCAGAAGAATGATCACAGTATTGTCAGGGTTGGAAGGGACCCCAAGGATCACCTAGTTCCACCCCCCAAGATGCTAGTGCTTACTAGACAGGTATCTTTTGGTACAATTGATGGCTGTTTGAAAGGCAGAGATGCTAATAATGTTGCAGGTGATCTCTGCTGGGATGGGTTATTGAGCATCATGTAGCAAAAATGACTGTAATCACAAATGCCATTTGTCTCATGGCTATTGCCACACTGTGTGTGGTACTGAAGTGGAGACCATTATGCTTGCCTCTAATTCAGTGAGAGTCACAAAAGATAAGCTGGAGGTCAAAAGGGCTTTTTGGGGAGAGCTCTTGCTGGAAAGGGTTATATAAATGTAAAGTATTATTATCATTATTTATGAGCAGATTGAGTCAAATGTCATGTTGGATGCATTTCATCAGTCTGAGATTAGAGCTGGGCCTGTAGCTCAGCAACAGTTCAGTGATACAGGCTGATAAGGGGATGTTTTACCAGGCTAAACAGAAGCTCACATGAAATAGCAAACACTTCTTTCCAACAGCCCTCCCTTTCAGTGATATTTCTGAGACCTGGCATTTGGAACAGCAGATGGGGTGACACAGAGCTTTTTCCACCAGGGCAAGAAATGACACTCAGTTTCCAGGCCATTGCAGAAGTGTGCAATGTAGATCACAGAATCATTTTTGCTGCATGCTAGAGCTGTGGAAACAGATCTCAATATTTCATGAAACTCATGAATCACAGCTGTACAGAAATGTTAGGAATGCTGGAAACTCATTGCCAGCACATGTAGCATGTGTTGTCCTTAAGGAAACATCTGCTGTAAGATCTTATCCTTCAGGAAAGGGAAATGTCCATCAGCACCCATCTCCTTTTGGAATCATAGCATCATAGAATCATTTGGGTTGGAAAAGACCTCGAAGAACAAGTCCAACCCTAAATCCAACCCCACCATGGCCATTAAACCATGCCCCAAAGTGCCATGTCCACACACTTCCTGAACACCCCAGGGACAGTGACTCCACCACCTCCCTGTGTCAAAGCCTGACCACTCTTGCAGCAAAGAAATCATTCATAATAATCAACCTAAAAGTCCCCTGAACAAACCTCCTCCTTCTCCCTGCTCAATCTGTACACTTGCAGAAAGATCACAAGAAAAAGAAATACAAAATTACACTTTCCCCCTTTAAGTCTTTGTCCTGTGACCAGCAGGGCAAATGATAGAATCATAGAATCAGTCAGGGTTGGAAGGGACCACAAGGATCATCTAGTTCCATACCCCCTGCCATGGGCAGGGACATCTCACAGTAGATCAGGCTGGCCAGAGCCTCATCCAGCCTGGGCTTAAACAGCCTGGTCTTAAACAGCCTGGTCTTAAATACCTGATCTAGGGTAGAGTATCCCTGCCCATGGCAGGGGGTTGGAACTAGATGATCCTTGTGGTCCCTTCCAACCCTAACTGAAACTATGAAACTATGAAACCTCCAAGGATGGGGCCAATGAAGTGATTCTCCCTATCTACTTTGCTCTCATGAGACTCCACCTGGAGTACTGTGTCCACTTCTAGTGCCACAAATAAAAGAAGAACATCAAATTGCTGGAGAGGGCCCAGAGGAGGCTACAAAGATGTTCAGAGGGCTAGAGCACCTCTACAAAGACAGGCTGGAAGAATAGGGTCTGTACAGCCTTTAGAAGAGAAGGCTCCAGGGAGACCTTAGAGCAGCCTTCCAGTACCTGAAAGGGGCTACAGGAGAGCTGGGGAGGAACTGTTTACAAGTGATAGGAGGAGGGGCAATGGCTTTAAGCTGGAAGAGGAGAGATTTAGACTGGATATTAGGAAGAAATTCTTTACAGTGAGGGTGGTGAGACACTGGAACAGGTTGCCCAGGCAAGTTGTGATGCCCCCTGCCTGGAGGCATTCAAAGCCAGACAGGATGAAGGCTTGAGCAACCTGGTCTAATGGAAAGTGTCCCTGCCCATGACAGGGGGGGTTGGAACTAGATGATGTTTAAGGTTCATTCCAACCCAAACTACTCTATTATTCTATGACTAAAACTAGGGAAACATACCTCTAGCTCACAGGAAATAGAGGTTAAAAAAATGTGATTTCTGAACTGAGAATGGTTCCCTTTCTCCTTATGCACTTTCTCTTCATTGACTTTAATTAAGCTCACCCTAAGAAGCTTGTGAGGCCAGATAACCTTGTTACATGAAAGGAAAAGATTACACACTATGGGGTGGCTCCTGCTAGCTTGGCCATCGTTTATAAAGTCAGGATTTAATATTCTTTGAGCTCTGCTATTTACAGCCTTATTTTATTTAAACTGCATTTCTATAAACTGCTCAGCAGATTAGAGAAGCAGCTCTATAGTCTTAATTTCAGTGTCACTTTCCAGCTGTTTTGGTCAGGCTTCATGCTTGGATTTAATGTATTTGGGCACTAAAATGAAAATACATCTCCATGATAAATCCTCTCCAAAGCAGAGGGAAATAGCAGTAAATAACATGTGTTGAAACCAAATGAAAATAGAAACCAAAACCCCCCCAGGAAAACTGAATACAGTAGGGAGCTTGAAAGCAAACTGAATGCAGAGTTCAGGCTTAAAAAGAGTGATCCAAATCCTCCAGATTACCCACAGAGGGGGGATGGGGAATTTGTGACCTACCACTTGTACAGGTTTGTTAGCTTCAGAGGTACAGGAGATCCATTATTAAAAGACACGTTGCCGTTTTGGGACGGATGCCAAGTCTCCTTGACCTCATCCATGGCTCTTAAGTTCATTACAGATATTCATGACAGTCACTCATTATCCCAGAAAGAAATTCAGGCAATGATATGCTCTTGAAATTGCCTTTCCCTGATGGCTCAGAAAGGGATCCCTTTCAGCCTTCTCTTTAAAGAATAAATCCCTGTATCACATCTGTTCCATCCTGGTCAGCTTCACATGCCCAGAGCTAAACACTAAACATCTATGTATTCATTTCTCCAGAGGTTCTGACACTCCTCCACCCAAGATGAAAGACAAGCACAAACTGAAATCAGCTATAAAATCAGATGTAAATCTTTTTATGGAGCTAGCTCTTGTCAGCTATTGACATTTTAGCTGTTGTCATTCAAGGTCAGGCCTGATGGGGCTCTGAGGAGCTTGATCTATGCGGGCATGTGTCTCAACCCACTGTTGCAGGAGAGCAGGTTCTTTTAGAGATTCCCCAAATGAAACCACAAAGAACCAAGTATCTGGCTGAGAAAACTCCACTTTAATCATCTGTTCACAAGGGAAGGGGTTAGCAGTATAGGAAAGAAGGAAAGGCAAGGAAGAGCAGGGAAAGTGAGGATAGCTACCACCGCCGACCTGGGGCGTCCCTCCGGTCTGTGTCATTACCCAGGTTGGTGGGGAAACCAAAGCTGGTGATCTCTCTCCTTTTCTCTGGCTGCCTTATTGTGCATCCATCTTCTGAGAGCTACTTAGTATACTCCAAGAACAGTTTTGCTTAACCACACCCACCCCCCCGTGATGGTGCGCATGCTCGATACCATCACCAGGGGGCTCTGCTGGATTTCAGGGGTCTCTGAGCCTCTCTGTCTCCAAAGGGTTAGGCCTTATATCTTGGAACTAGCTCCACATTCAGAAAACAGGAAGCCTCTTGGATGGAGGTAGCATCATATTCAGAAAACAGGAAGCCTCACATCTCACAGTTTGGTTGAAACTAGCTCCATGGTCAGGGTGGTGGTGTCAGTTGGTGGTCTCATGTGCAGCAACTCAAGACAAAGAAGGAAGCTGTCTCTCACAGCCTGTCCCTGCTTAATGCAAGAGGTTTGGACTAGATCACAGAATCACAGAATTGCCTAGCTTGGAAAGCTGCTCTAAGATCATCAAGTCCAATCATTAGCCTAACACTGTCAAGTCCTTGGCTGAACCATTTTCCTAAGCACTATTAGCAAGTTAGTATCTCTCCCAGAGTGAAGGAGAAGG
>CM037635.1:4395712-4444123 GCA_015227895.2 Colaptes auratus | reverse complement strand
ATAATTCAGCATTTCTATCTGACCCTTCAGAGGAACCAAAGCAGGCAAGCAGAAAGTGAAGCATCAAAATACATACATTGAGTCTGATAAAAAAGTAAGATGAAAGAATATGTACTTTTAGAAAGGGGGCTAAAAATAAGTAGGGGATTGAGTAGTTTCTCAAGCACCTCAGGGACAGTGACTCCCCACCTCCCTGGGCAGTCAATTCCAATGCTCTGACCATTCTCTCTGGAAAGAATTTTTGCCTAATACCCAACCTAGACCTCCTCGGGAACAATATCAGGCCACTGAATTAGGTCATTCATCACTCAGCACAGGAAAGCTGACAGATACTCTGCCCTGCAAGGGGGCTGCCTCCCCTTATCAATGACCATACCACACCATGTGTCTGCAGCAAATTTGTGTGTGGAAATTGCACAGGCATGACATAAATCACCCCAGATTTCCTAGCAATAAACGTGACCCTGAGGCAACATATTCAGTACATTAAAAATAAATTACATGATGGCCTGATGTGACTTCAGCAGCCCCCATGTCAAATGTAGCCTGAGGGAGGAATGTGCCTTCTAGCTCTTCCTTAACAACTGTCTTCTTATAGCAAGTTAATTGTCTGCAGATACTGTGTGTTTAGAAGAGGTAAAGCAGACAAGATGGCTTCAAAACAACCTTAAAACCAACTTCAAAATGCAGCTTTAGAGCTTTAATTACGCCAGTGCATGATATAAACATCTGGGGGACCATCACTGCTTAGGGCAGCCATGATGGGACACAAAAGATGGTACTGGACAATCTCTCAGGAGTTTGGGGGTGGTCATACTCATGTGTTCCAGGTTTTTTTCATTGCCTCTTTTCCTATCACCAGTTAAAAGAGTCTGGCCCCTTCTTCTTGACACCCACCCTCCAGATATTTATAATCATTATTAAGCTCTCCTCATAGTCTTCTCCAAGCTAAACAGCTCTATAGAATGGTTTGGGTTGGAAAGGACCTTAAAGTTCATCTAGTTCCAACTCCCTTGACACGGGTTGGCATACGTTCCCTGTACCAGATTGCTCAAGGCTTCATCCAGCCTGGCCTTCAGCACCTGCAGGGAGGGTAGAGGGCACCCACAACCTCCAAGGGCAACCTATTCCAGTGTCTCACCACCCTCAATGTCAAGCATTTCTTTCTAATATCCAGTCTAAATCTACTCCTCAAGTTTCAATCCCTCTAAGTCCACAAACCTCTTGTGGAACAAAATCATGAGCAAAGAGAGTTTGGACTTTCAAACTTTCAAATGGGGGTGTTCCCAGGTGTAGTTTCCCAATCCAGGTCAGACCTTCCTGAAAACTAGAGGTCAGTTGTAGTACAGATGCATGCTCCAAGCTGTGGAACTGAGATTGACATGCCGACTCTAGCAGCAGCACTGTTCCTCTTCTCATGCTTGGAGCTGGGCAGAAAGAAAAGGATATTAAAAAACATCCCCAAATCTACATCCTACACCTACTCATCTCTTAGCATGCACATATAAACCCACAGCTGCATGTTGAGCTCAGGGAAAACCCAGGAAACAAAGGGCCATAAATCCATATGCTTGCATTCCATTCTTGTTTTTCCACCCCCCTAAGCTAGCTGACAGAGCCCCAACAGAATACATCTGTGCCTTCTAACCATTTTTGGGTGGTGTGGTAGTCTATACACAGGTAAATCACAGAATAACAAGGGTTGGAAGGGGCCTCTGGAGATCATCCAGTCCAGAGCAGGGCCACCTAAGGCAGGCCACACAGAAACACATCCAGAAAGATCTGGAAAATCTTAAGAGAAGGAGACTCTCTGGGCAGCCTGCTCCAGGGCTCTGCATCCTCACAGCAAAGAAGGTTTTCCTCGTGTTGATGTGAAACTTCCTGTGTTCCAGTTTGTATCCATTGCCCCTGGTCCTATTGCTGGGCACTGATGAACAGAAACTGGCCCCTTCTTCTTGACACCCACTCTTAAGGTGTTGGTAAACACTGAACAGATCCCCTTCCAGCCTTTCCCCTTTCAGCCTTCTCTGCCCCAGGCTATGCAGTCCCAAGTGTCTCGCCCCTTCCTCATCAGACAGATGTTCCAGTCCCCGCATCATCCTCACAATGGACACTCTCTAGCACATCCCTGTCCCTCTTGAACCAGGGAGCCCAGAAATGCACACAATACTCCATATGTGGTCTCACTAGGGCAGAGTAGAGAGGGAGGAGAACCTCCTCTGACCTGCTGGCCTCAGGTTTCTTAATGCACCCCAGAATGTGAAAATGCTGGAAAAAATACATAAGGTTCAGCTTCCTCAGAGTAAAGACAGATGATAGCTCCATTTTTTCTTTGGAGGATCTGAGATTTCAATTCCTCCCCCCCCCCAAAAAAGCACACCAAAAAAAACCCTGAGGAAATTGGCAAACTTGTTCAGTTCAGCTCTGAAGAATCCCTCTTGCTTCTGCCCAGCATTTTATGCAGAATGCTAGGAAGACTACCTAAAAATGAGCCTTACACAAGGAAGAGCAGAGAAGATTCCTATCAGAGATCTCCCCTGAGCCTCCTCTTCTCCAGGCTAAGCAACCCCAGCTCCCTCAGCCTCTCCTCACAGGGCTGTGTTCCAAACCCTCCACCAACTTTGTTGCCCTTCTCTTTCTCCTGAATGCAGCACTGCCTGACAGTAGCAGCAATGGTTTGACACTGGAGCAGGGTAGACTGGACATTAGGAGGAGGCTCTCCCCAGCGAGAGTGGTGAGACACCAGAACAGGCTGCCCAGAGAGTGGTTGAGGCCCCATAGGTGGAGACATTCACAGACAGACTTGATGGGGCCCTGGGCAGCCTGGTCTACGTTGGAGGTGTCTGCAGGGGGGCTTGGACAAGATGACCTTTGAGGGTCTCTTCCACCCAATGCATATTACAATTCTCTTCTATTATTTTAGCAGAAGGCAGTTCTGCAGTGAACATTTTCAAGTGAATCTGATTTTGATTCATCTTTGAATTGTTGTTGTTATTATTATTGTTATTGTTGTGGTCATTGCTTAATTATTATTTCAATCTCTTCCTCACAAGCCATTACACTCTCTTTTATGCCTGGCTACATGCCTCAGCATCTATCTATTTCTCATTCTCTCTCTCCAGATATACATCCCCCTCCAAAAAAGGATCTTTTTTTCTGTCCTCTGTATTGCTATGGCAATGCCTTGGTACCAGAAATAGAATCTCTGGCTTGAAGTGATGGGCAAAAAAGTATTTCCCCAGAGTCTCTCAGAGATCCAGTCCACAGAGGTTATTACAGAAGGAAAGTGATGCCAGCAACTGGATGTCAGGCTGTAACCACCTCTGACACACTGCTTTATCAGGTTCCTCTTCAACGATGCAAAGGGATTTCGGTGTCCTCTTTGAAAAGCTCTCTCCCTCCAAACACCTGGAGACATAGATTGTGGTCAGGCAGAATAAAGCAGAGCAGTGAAAGTGAGAGGTGAAATGTCTGAAGAAGTAGGAAATTCTCAGCCACACCGAAGTCCCTCTGACCTCTGGGTGTGGCATTGGAACAGGCTGCCCAGTGAGGCAGGAGGTGTGAAGGAAATGTGTGGACATGGCACTTTGGGCTGTGGTTTAGTGGCCACCATGACGTTACGTCGATGGTTGGACTTGGTGACCTTAGAGGTGCTTCCAACTGAAGCAATTCTATGACTCTGGGAAAAAAAATAGATCTTATCCTTTTGATTCAAACTTCCTTCAGCAGCCTCCATGGCAATGAAGCTAAGCATCCAGTGTGCACCTCACCTTTTTAGCAGAGCAGGCAAATGGATGCATAAAATTAGGCTGCTCTGTCTCTGTGCTGGCAGGATACCTTCACCTGGAGAGGTTGGGGGGTTGGTTTGGTTTATTTGAGGTTTAGTTTGGTTTGGGCTTTGCTGTTGTCTGGTTGTTGGTTTGGGGTGTTTTGGTTGTGGTGGTTTGGTTTGGTTTATTTGAGGTTTAGTTTGGTTTGGGCTCTGTTGTTTTTTGGTTGGTGGTTTGAGGTTTTTTGGTTGTGGTGTTTTGGTTTGGTTTGCCTTGGTTTGGTTTGGTTTATTTGAGGTTTAGTTTGGTTTGGGCTCTGTTGTAGTCTGGTTGTTGGTTTGGGGTGTTTTGGTTGTGGTGGTTTGGTTTGGGTTGGTTTGGTTTATTTGAGGTTTAGTTTGGTTTGGGCTCTGTTGGTTTTTGGTTGTTGGTTTGGGGTTTTTTTTTGTGGGTGGTTTGTTTTGGTTTATCTGAGGTTTAGTTTGGTTTGGGCTCTGTTGTTTTTGGTTGTTGGTTTGGGGTTTTTTGGTTGTGGTGGTTTGGTTTGGTTTATTTGAGGTTTAGTTTGGTTTGGGCTCTGTTGTTTTTTGGTTGTTGGTTTGGGGTTTTTTGGTTGTGGTGGTTTGGTTTGGTTTATTTGAGGTTTAGTTTGGTTTGGGCTCTGTTGTTTTTTGGTTGTTGGTTTGGGGTTTTTTTGGTTGTGGTGGTTTGGTTTGGTTTATTTGAGGTTTAGTTTGGTTTGGGGTCTGATGTTTTTTGGTTGTTGGCTTAGGGTTTTTTTGGCTGTGGTGGTTTGGTTTGGGTGGGGGTGGGGGTTGGTTGGTGGTTTCTTTGTTTGTTTGTTTTCCCTAAAGAGCTATTTCTACCTATCTCCCTACATTTCAGCATAGCTTCTTTGTGCTGAGCTTTCTGTTTGCTATGGAAGTGTGCAGGAATCTCTCAGCTCACAGCCTGGGCAGCTGAAACAGGAAGAAAGCTGAAGCAAAAGAATAAGCTGCCTTTGGTAATGATTAACTCTCCCCATAGGTTTTCTCCCTAGGCATGATCAGAAATAAACTTCCTGCTTCATTCAAGCTATTAACATGCAAGATCTGCAATGCCTTGGCTGAATTCAATATGGAGATAAGATGACTTTGTTTCCCTCAGGAAAACATTTTTTTCCCATCTTATTTACTTTAAACAGGAAAACCCTGAAAAGAAAACATCATGATTAATCTCTTAGACTATTTACAAATACTTTGAGTTGTTGCTCTGTGTATTCACTAAGTCTTTGGATCAAGTCCAGTTGTTTTGTGACTCTACCACCTCCCTGGGCAGCCTCTTCCAATGCCTGACCACTCTACCAGGAAAGAAACTTCCCTTAATATTCAACCTAACCCTTCCCTGGCACAATTTCAGGCCATTTCCTATCATCCCACCACCTGTTACTAGGGAGAAGAGACCGACCCCCACCTCCTTCCAGCCTCCTTTCAGGGACTTTTAGTGAACAATGAGGTCTCCTCTCAGCCTCCTTTTCTCCAGACTATACAACTCCAGTTCCTTCAGCTGCTCCTTGCCAGACCTGTTTTCCAGCCCTTTCACCAGCTTCAATGCCCTTCTCTGGACATGCTCCAACACCTCAATGTCCTTCTTGCAGCAAGGGAACCAAAACTGAACCCAAGATTCAAGGTGTGGCCTCACCAGTGCCCAGTAGAGGGTCACGATCGCTTCCCTCTTCCTGCTAGCCACACGACTGCTGATGGAGGCCAGGATGCTGATCCTTGGCCACCTGAGCATATCGTTGGCTCACGTTCAGCTGGCTGTCAAACAGCACCCCCAGGTCCTTTTCTGCTGTGCAGTTTCCAGCCACTCTGCCCCAAGCTTCTGGCATTGCATGAGGCTGTGACAGAAGTGCAGGACCCAGCACTTGGTCTTTATGCTCCTTAGTGCCTGTAGTCCTTTTCTTCTCTGAACAGCAAAGGTTTTAAACTCTATGCTCCACTAAGAAGTAATTATGATTCTCTTCCCTCCCATTTTGCCACTGCACTATTAACACATAATTAGGAGTCTGATTTTTAGTCAGGTGTTTAAAAAACACCCAAAAACCCTGAAGCAAAGAATTTTAAGTTATTAATGAGCCATTTTTTAAAAGGCAAGCTGAAACAGTTGGAGGCTCTTCACATATTTAATGACCATCATGCTTTCATACATTATTCTTCAATTACTAAGGACAGCTTTGTAGAGGAAGGCAGGATTTTCTCTAATTAGAGGTACTAAATTTCCCTTACAGCCACCGTGGTCTGCAGCCACCAAAACTACCTGCACTAAGTGTCTGGCTTGCACAGCGAGGGGAGGACCATTTGTCAAAGGCAGGAGGGTATCATTGTGCCTGCACAGGTACTTTATGTCATTGTTGGTGCCTGGGATGCTTCTCCTTAGAAAGATCACAGTATCATGGAATACACTCAGCTGGAAGGGACCCTCAAAGGTCATCTTTTCCATCCCTCCTGCAACTCAGGTGGCTGAGTTGCATTAATAAGGGTATGACAAGCAGGGACAAAGATGTCATTAGCCCACTCCACTCAGCACTGGTCAGGCCACACCTTGAGTACTGTGCACAGTTTTGGTCCCCACTATACAAGAAGGATGTGGGCAGGCTGGGAAGGGTCCAGAGAAGGGCCATGAGAATGACCAGAGGACAGGAAGACCTGTCATACGAAGGAAGGCTGAGAGAACTGGGTTTGTTCAGCCTTGGGGAGACCTCATAACCAGGTACATAAAGGGCAGCTATCATGAGGAGGGAGACTCCCTTTTTACAATGAGTCACATGGTGACAACAAAAGGTAATGAGGACAAGTTAAAACTGGGGAGACTCAGATTGAAATGGTGAAAAATTTTCACCATTTGAGCTATCAGACATTGGAATAAACTCCAAAGGGCAGTGGTGGATTCCCATACATTAGACAGTTTCAAGGTCCAGACTGAAGGGGCACTGAGCCATCTCATTTAAACTATATTCTTACCCTGAAAGGTTGGACTAGATGAGCCTTGAGGTTCCTTCCAGCCTGGTATTCTATGAGTCTATGAATCTCCATCTAGATCAGACTGCTCAAGGCCCCATCACTTTTCACCTTGAGTGTCTCCAGGGATGAGTCCTCAGCCACATCTCTGGGCAACCTGCTCTGGTATTTTACCACTCTCATTACAAAAATACTTCCTCCTCATGTCCAGCCTAAACAGGTTGCTCGTGGAAGCTGTTGATTCCCTCTCCCTGGAAGTGCTCAAGGTCAGGCTGGACGAGACCTTGAGCAGCCTGGTCTAGGGGGAGGTGTCATGCCCTTGGCAGGGAGGTTGGAACTAGATGGTCTTTAAGATTTCTTTCAACCCAAACCATCCTATGGATCTATGAGTCTAGACAAATGCTGAGTGGGAATAAATGGGTAAAAAAAAGGACATTTCTAAGCAGAAGGCTCTGAATTTCCAGAGCACCCAGAACTCCTAACACCCCATCTGAAACTGCCATAAACTGGCAGAAACAAACGAAGGCTTCAAGCAAGCAATGAAGAGTAGATCAGCATTCATCCCTACCTGTGCAAAGACACTGCAAAACATGAGCTTGTCAACATGATCAGGCAGATTAAATCTCCTTTTTTATAGCACCTGGTTATGAAACACTCCAAGATTAAAGTGTGATTGTTCTTGGTTTCTTCAGCACTACAGTGCAAAGCCTGCCCCTTTCAAAACCCTTCCCAGGGATCAAGGCTTCAAAGAACAATTAATCTCTAATCCCCACAGATAAGATGTTAAGGAAAGAGGAAATTCTAAGCTTTGTAACAGGAACAAGAAAATGATGGCCAGGATAGATGATGGATCTTGTCCAGACAGGTCTGGACCAAATGAGATTCCTGCATTCATAGATTCATAGAATGGTTTGGGTTGGAAGGCACCTTAAAGATCATCTAGTTCCAACGGCCATGGGCAGGGACACCTTCCACTAGCCCAGGTTGCTCAAGGCCTCATGCAACCTGGCCCTGAACACCTCCAGGGAGGTGGCATCCACAGCCTCCCTGGGCAATCTCTTCCAGTGTCTCACCACCTTCACTGTAAAGAATTACTTTCTACTGTTCAGTTTAAATCTATCCCTCTCCAGCTTCAATCCATTCCCCCTCATCCTGTCACTAGCCCTGCAATAAAAATATCAGGTGACACTTCAAAATGGTGTTGTTTTCTCATTAGTTGTGGTTGGTTGGCTTAGGCTTTTTTTCACTGTTTTGTGGGGCTGAGGGAGCTGGGGTTGTTAATCCTGGAGAAGAGGAGGCTCAGGGGAGACCTTATTGCTCTCTACAACTACCTGAAGGGAGGTTGTAGCCAGGAGGGGGTTGGTCTCTTCTCTCAAGCTACCAGCACCAGAACAAAAGAACACAGTCTCAAGCTGTGCCAGGGAAAGTTTAGGCTGGAGGTGAGGAGAAAGTTCCTCCCAGAGAGAGTTGTTAGCCATTGGAATGTGCTGCCCAGGGAGGTGGTGGAGTCACCATCCCTGCAGGTGTTCAAGAGGGGATTGGATGTGGCACTTGGTGCCATGGCTTAGTCACGAGCTCTGTGGTGACAGGTTGGACTTGATCATCTTTGAGGTCTCTTCCAAGCTTGGTGATTCTGTGATTCTGGGTTGGGTTTTTTTTTTTTTTTGTTGTTGTTGTTTTTTCCCCTGCTGCATTTAACATACATTTTAAATACTACTATTTTTGCTTCTTCACTTTCTGTGTTAAAACACCAGACCCTGAGTGAAGCAACCTGACTTGCATACTGATTTATTTTGTGGGCTGACACAATTCCAGTAAAGAACTGGGATTCCTAGCACAGAGGAATTAAGGATGGAGCGATGATCTGTTCATCTTATTGTGTGGGTGTTTTGAGATCAGCACCAGATGTCATCTCCCCTCACTGCTCCCATACCTCAGAACTACAGAACATATTAAGGACTAACTTAACCTCTCTCTCTCTCTCTGTTTCCTCCTGGAAAAGCAGCTCATTGTGCAAGCACGTCCTAAATCTTGTTCTCGGAAAGATGAGCTGGTAAAAATACTAAGCATTAATCAGGAGACATTTTAATTCTTTCTCTCTTGCTTTCCTTTTATTTACAGGCAGCCCTGGATTGCCAAGGAGACCATGAGGCACTGTGTCCCCACAGCAATGCACAGTCTAGGACATGTAAGGAAGAATGGCCAGGGTGCTGAGTTACCCCCACCCCACATAGTTTCATAGCATCATAGTTTCAGCCAGGGTTGGAAGGGACCACAAGGATCATCTAGTTCCAACCCCCCTGCCATGGGCAGGGACACCCCACACTAGATCAGGCTGGCCAGAGCCTCATCCAGCCTGCTCTTAAACACCTCCAGGGACGGGGCCTCAACCACCTCCCTGGACAACCCATTCCAGGGCTTCACCACCCTCATGGTGAAGAACTTCCTCCTCACATCCAGCCTGAATCTCCCCACCTCCAGCTTCATTCCATGGACATGAGGTCCAACCTCCAACTATTGTGGAGGTGATTGTGCCCCTGTACTCACACATAATGGGTCCAGTGTTTGGCTCTTCACTACAGGAAGGACAAAAGAAGTGCTGGAGTGTGTCCAGAGAAGGGCAACAAAGCTGGTGAGAAGTCTGGAGAACAGGGCTGGTGAGGAGCAGCTGAGGGAGCTGTGGTTGTTACGTCTGGAGAAGAGGAGGCTGAGGGGAGACCTCATTGACTTCTTCAACTACCCGAAAGGAGGTTGGAGTTAGGTGAGGGTAGGTCTGTTCTCCCCAGTATCAGGTGCTAGAATGAGAGAAAGTATCAGGTGACAGGACAAGAGGAAGTGGTCTGAAATTGTGCCAGGGGAGGTTTAGGTCAGAGATTAGGACAAATTTCTTTCCTTCAGGAGTGGTCAGGCATTGGAACAGGCTGCTCAGGGAGGTGGTGAAGTCAGCGCTCCTGGAGGTGCTCAAGAAAAGTGAGGACATGGCATTTGGGGATATGGTTTAATGGCCCTGGTGGTGTTTGGCTGACAGCTGGACTCAATGATCTTAGAGGTCTTTTTGAACCAAAACAGTTCTATGATTCTATATTGGTTACTAAAGGTCATCATTCTTCTACAAACCACGACTCATGCTCTAAGCTGAATTTTATTACAGACATTAGTCTATTCAAACAGCAAAAGGTATGATGCAAGCCAGCTATCTGAGTGGTTCACAGCCACTGGGAGGAAATGTGATTTTACCTCCCTGCTGATCTGTCTTCTCCTTGTTTGTGCTGCTGCCACCTTGCATGCTTAGCATGAAGAATGAGAAACTTCCACACCAAATGAACTAATTAAATAAGAAACTTGTCATCCCCAACTTCAGCTGTATCTCAGCTATTACTACGTTCTCCAAGAGAAATAATTAGGTGGTATTGATCAGGGAAAAACAAATCAGCATCATTAATGCACATAACATTCCTTCAGGTGCTAAGTATTGCTTTATGAATGCCTCTCTCCAGCTAAAACCAGCGGTTTAACTGGTTCCAGTCACTGCATTTCCCCAGAAAGCTCTTAAAGGCAACAGTTTTCTGAGTATGTGAATTCATGCTTTCCATTGCAGCTATAGAGTTGGGCTATAAGTGGGGTTGGAACTAGATGATCTTTAAGCTCCCTTCCAAACCAAACCACTCAATGATGCTCGAAGAATTCATTATTTCAACAGTGTAGGACTCAGCTTTGTTGGAAAGTGGTTTGGAACTGTATACACCAGAGCAGCACTGTACCCCAGTGACACTCTACCCCAGCAGCTACCTCGTTTTAACTCTGTCAGTCAGTATGCTCCCTGAACAATGTGCACTTCCTAGGTGGCAACTGCAGAGCTTGGTGCTTGGATCCCAGTAACTGGGATACAGTTTATTAGTGCAGTGTTTCCTGCTGCTTATGCACTCAGCTTGACATTAAAAGTACAAGCAAGGAGAACTGAGCCCAGCAGCTTCAGTGAAAAAGAAATAACTCCAGGCTTTGTGATTAGACAGCAGAAGAGTGACTGCAAGAGTGATCAGGCCCTGGAACAAGCTGCCCAGAGATGGGGTGGAGTTGCCATCCATGGAGTTGATCTTAGAGGTCTTTCCCAACCAAAAGAGTTCTCTGATTCTATATAGTGACTATGTCTCTGTGACAGAGGAAGCACATTCCCATGCAGTGAGTGTGTATCTCCTGATGACACACTACACAAACATTGCACTTGCTTGTTAGTCACATGGGTAAGATTTCTTCTCTGAGGAGGACTTTTCAAGGCTTGCCAACAACAGACATTTCCTAAAGGTCTCTTCTCCTGAGTCCCAGATGTGTGTGGACACACACACTCAGAGCTGAGCAACTCACTCAGTGATGTTCTTCATTAGTTTCATAAAACGTCTCATGAGAAAGCGTACTGCAGGGGAAGGCAGGAGTTGCAGCTGTGGGAAACATCCTGGAACTCATGAGAGATGATTGATCATTTATAAGGATCTGGGGTGAATTGATGAGAGGATAGATTTAGCCTGGAGAAGAGGAGGCTCGGGGAGACCTTATTGCTTTCTACAACTACCTGAAGGGAGGTTGTAGCCAGGAGGGGGTTGGTCTCTCTCTCAAGCAACCAGCACCAGAACAAAGGGGGACAGACTCAGGCTGTGCCAGGGGAAGTTTAGGCTGGAGGTGAGGAGAAAGTTCTTCACTGAGAGAGCCGTTCACCATTGGAATGTGCTGCCCAGGGAGGTGGTGGAGTCACCATCCCTGGAGGTGTTCAAGAGGGGATTGGACGTGGCACTTGCTGCATTGGACGTGGCACTTGCTGCCATGGTTTAGCCATGAGGTCTGTGGTGACAGGTTGGACTTGATGGTCTTTGAGGTCTCTTGCAACCTTGGTGATTCTGTGATTTAGACTGGCTATTAGGAAGGAATTATTTACAGTGAGGGTGGTGAGACACTGGAACAGGTTCCCCAGGGAGGTTGTGGATGCCCCCTCCCAGAACTGTTTAAGACCAGGTTGGATGAAGCTTTGAGAAACCTGCTGTAGGGGAAGGTGTCCCTGCCCATGGCAGGGGGTTGGAACTCAGTGATCTTTAAGGTCCCTTCCAAACTCAAACCATTCCATGATTCTGTGGTAAATCCATAGGTTGGTGATGGAAAGTGAAAGAGCCCTTTGAAGGAAAGGGAGAGATGACAGTCACATGCCCCGTGTGTGTACTCCTTTCTAGAAGTGTTTGAAAACAAACCCCCCAGAAACTGACAAAACTGCTTGGGCAGTTGCATAACAACACTCCAGTGTCTGTGTACATAGAGGGTGAATGAGAAGTCAGCAACAGAGGAACAAAGAATTTGTGTAAATGGTGAGAGACTCCAGTCAACAATGGTTTACAGCAGCTGAGAATCCAATCTGTTCTTCCAATTATGAAATTAAAGGAACATAATCAAAGAATTGGAGGGGTTGGAAGGGACCTCTGGAAAATTTCAAGTCAATCCCCTGCCAAAGCAGGGCTACCTAGAGAAGGTCACACAGGAGCACAGCCAGGCAGGTTTGGAATGTCTCCAGAGATGGAGACTCCACCACCTCTCTGGGCAGCCTGTTCCAGTGCTCCACCACACTTAAATTAAAGAAGTTCCTCCCCATCTTTAGATGGAACTTTTACACTACCCCTTGTCCTGACCCTGGGCACCACTGAAAAACCACTGGTCCCATCTTCCTGACACCCACCCTTTAAGTATTGATTAGCATGGATGAGATCCCCCCTCAGTCTTCTCTTTTCCGGGCTAAAAGGTCCAGTTCTCAGCCTTTCCTTATCAGAGAGATGTTCCAGTCCCCTCAGCATCTTTGTGGCCTTTTGCTGTACCCTCCCCAGCAAGTGCCTGTCCATCTTGAACCAGGGAGCCTGGGGTACTGATTAAGACCCTCAAGATATGCTGCAGAGGTTCTAGTGCTATAAATGAATCCAAGAATTCAAAGCCTTGTGCCCACTCAAACCCTAGTAAAACAGCTACAGGTGGAACTCATTGTAAAGCACAACTCTTGTCCTATGAAATATCTCCCAGGCAACCAGCACCAGAACAAGAGGACACAGTCTCAGGCTGTGCCAGGGCAGGTTTAGACTGGATCTTAGGAAGAAGTTCTATACCGAGAGAGTGATTGCCCACTGGAATCGGCTGCCTGTGGAGGTGGTGGAGTCACCTTCATTGGAGGTGTTCAAGAAGAGGCTTGATGGGGGTGCTTAGGTGTTTAGCTGTTTAGTTGTTTAGGTGGGTTGTATTGTACTGTATTGTATTGTATTGAGGTGGGTTGGACTGGTTGATGGGTTGGAAGTGATGATCTTGAAGGTCTCTTCCAACCTGGTGTATTGTATTGTATTGTATTGTATTGTATTGTATTGTATAGGTTGACCAGAGAAGTTGTGGACAGTTCATCCCTGGAAGTGCTGAAGACCAGGCTGGATGAGGTCTCGAGCACCCTGGTCTAGTGGAAGATGTCTCTGCCCAGCGCTTGGAACTAGATGATCTTTTGGGTCCCTTCCAACTCTTCCCATTGCATGGTTCAATGATTATTTGCCCGTTCCTTCTGTCTGACTCAGAGTCAGAAGGCAAGACTAGACAGGACTTTGGTGTGTACATGAAAGGACAGATGAGACCAAAGCAAACATAGGTCACAATACACCATGGATATGGCAGTTCAGAGGGGAAGCCCAAACCATGAGCTTAGCAGGGCATAAATCCCAACTAAGCTCCAAGTGATGCAGACAGTTCCAATGCTTCTGTAATTTGGAGACCAGTTTGGTATCCAACTGCTTTCCTGTGATTCGTGAAGCCAAGTGTTCAGACTTCAGTCAGACCAAAACACTTCCTTTCAATTTTCACAGCACAAAATGAGGGAAAATGAATGCAAAAAAAAAATTATTTTCTCCAGCTGCAAATTTTCATTACACAAAACCCCCTCAGAAATGTTCCACCCAGCTATAATTTGAAATTACAGTATTTAATCCCACAATAACTCAAAAATGCTGCAGTGCAAAAGGCTTCAAACCACACAAAAACCTAACAGCTAGTCACTGGAAATTGTCCCTTTTATTCTGAAAGCACCAGTTGTAAGCACATTAAAGTTTAAATGGTAATTAATGTTGCAAGAAATACAGTCAATTTTGTAGCTCATCTAAACCTTATCAGATCTTTTACAGGCAGTTAATGGGGGCTGTTAGTGAATCCCTTCGACAGGAGTCTGATCATTACAGTTATGCTGTTCACGAGATCTGAAGCTACTCGAGATTGTAACAATCCACATAAGTATCATAGCATCATAGTATCAGGCAGGGTTGGAAGGGACCACAAGGATCAGCTAGTTCCAACCCCTCTGCCATGGGCAGGGACACCTCAAACTACATCAGGCTGGACAGAGCCTCATCCAGCCTTGGCTTAAACACCTCCAGGGACGGGGCCTCAACCACCTCCCTGGATAACCCATTCCAGGGCTTCACCACCCTCATGGGGAAGAACTTCCTCCTCACATCTAGCCTGAATCTCCCCACCTCCAGCTTCATTCCATTCCCCCTAGTCCTATCACTACCTGAGATCCTGAGAAGTCCCTCCCCAGCCTTCTTGTAGCCCCCTTCAGATACTGGAAGGCCACAATGAGGTCACCTCGGAGCCTTCTCTTCTCCAGACTGAGCAGCCCCAACTCCTTCAGTCTGTCCTCACAGGAGAGGTGCTCCAGCCCTCTGCTCATCCTCATGGCCCTTCTCTGGACACCTTCCAGCACCTCCAGATCCCTCTTGTAATAGGGGCTCCAGAACTGGAGGCAGTACTCCAGGTGGGGTCTCAGCAGAGCTGAGTAGAGGGGGAGAATCACCTCCCTTGACCTGCTGGCCACACTTCTCCTGATGCAGCCCAGGCTCTGATTGGCTTTCCGGGCTGCAAGTGCACATTGAGAGCTCCTGGTGAGCTTCTCGTCCACCAGCACCCCCAAGGCTCTCTCCTCAGGGCTGCTCTCCAGCCAGTCACTGCCCAGCCTGGATTTGTGCCTGGGATTGCCTCGACCCAGATGCGGGACCCTGCACTTGGTCTTGTTGAAGCTCATGAGGTTGGCTTGTGCCCACCTCTCCAGCCTGTCAAGGTCCCTGGCTGAAGCTTCTGCCATGGAAAGCTCTTTACAGTTTATTGCAGTTCATGCTGTTTCAAATGGGAGTGACCCAAGACTGAAAGAGTGACACCAGGAACAAAGTTTTAGTGATGAATCTGTGAGAGTGTCCTTGTCACTGGATGGGGATATTTGGATTTCATTCTCACCATCCCTGGCCTTGGACAGATCACTTCATTGCTTTGGAATTCCAGAATTCCCCTCCCACCCCATGGATGTATATCATCTGCCTTGAGGTCTGGAGATCAGGATATGACCAGTAGCCAGGATGTGACTGTATGACATTTCATACAATCATAGAATGGTTTGGCTTGGAAGTAACCACAAAGACCATCTGGTTCCAGCCAGGGAAGGTCCCAGGCAGGAACACCTTCCACGAGAGCAGCTTGCTCAAGGCCCCATCCAACCTGGCCTTGAGCACCTCTAGGGAGAGAGTATCCACAACCTCCCTGGACAGCCTGCTCCAGTGTCTCACCACTCATTGTGAAGAATTTCTTCCTAATGTTCACGATAAATCTCCCCTCTTCTAACTTCAATCCACTTCCTTTCATCCTATTACTACAAGCCCTTGTACAAAGTACCTCCCCAGCTTTCCTGTAGCCCTCTTCAGGTACAGAAAGGCTGCTTTAAGGTGTCCCTGGAGCTTCCTCTTCTCCAGGCTGAACAACTCCAACTCTCTCAGCCTGTCCCCATAGGGAAGGTGCTCCAGCCCTCTGATCATTTTGTGACCTCCTCTGGACTCTCTCCAACAGTTCCATGTCCTTTGGGGCTGAGGGCCCCAAAACTGGAAGCAGTACTCCAGGTGGATTCCTGTAAGGTTTTGTATTCCTGACTTTCCATTTGGCTTTAATCCACCTGATCATGTCCCACCTTCATTCTGACATATGTTCTCAAACACCTTCACTCTTGAGTGCCTGCTGAAACGCTCAAGAACTCAATTGTTGACTAAAGAGTAGAGCTCCCATTTTCTCTCTCATGGAATGGTGAAAGTGATCCGGGTTATTCATGTCCAAGAAATGTTCTTGACAGCTGCCTTGCAAAATAAGGGACATTAAATTGAAGTCAGCACCCCAAAATACTGCTGCACTGTTACATACCATCAGTGCTGCACATTCTTACTCACCAACAACTTCCTGACTCATCTCCAGTATTCCTACAGAAATGAGTAGGCTTGAGTTGTTGTTCCTCCATGTGCTTGGAATGACTACTCACTAAGCAGCATTTTGAGACTGCATGAAGATTCAAACATTTAGGTGACAACCACAAAACCAGATAACCAAGAACAGACATTTCAATAATGAGCTGAATTCCCTCCACGAAGAGCTCAAACAGAAAGTGCTGCCAAAAAGTGTTGGTTGTACATTTAATTAATTATATATTTTCAAAGTAATACCAAAAATGTCCCACCTCAACATGCAAAGGAACTTCTTTAATTGAGGAGTGATAGAGCACTACAACAGCTGCCTGGGGAGGTGGTGGAGTCTCTATCTTTGAATAGAATAGAATAGCATAGAATAGCATAGCATAGAATAGAATGGAATGGAATGGAATAGAATAGAATAGAATAGAATAGAATAGAATAGAATAGAATAGAATAGAATAGACCAGGTTGGAAGAGAACTTCAAGATCATCACATCCAACCCATTATCCAACACCATCTAATCAACTAAACCACGGCACCAAGCAACCCATCCAGTCTCCTCCTAAACACCCCCAATGATGGTGACTCCACCACCTCCCTGGGCAGCACATTCCAATGGGCAATCTCTCTCTCTATGAAGAATTTCTTCCTAACATCCAGCCTAAACTTCCCCTGGCACAGCTTGAGACTGTGTCCTCTTGTTCTCGTGCTGGTTGCCTGGGAGAAGAGACCAACCCCCACCTGACTATAACCTCCCTTCAGGTAGTTGTAGAGAGCAATAAGATCTCCCTTGAGCCTCCTCTTCTCCAGGCTAAGCAACCCCAGCTCCCTCAGCCTCTCCTCACAGGGCTGTGTTCCAGACCTCTCCCCAGCTTTTTTGCCCTTCTCTGGACACATTCCAGCAACTCAACATCTTTCCTAAACTGAGGGGCCCAGAACTAGACATAGTACTCAAGGTGTGGCCTAACCAGTGCTGAGTACAGGGGCAAAATGACCTCCCTGCTCCTGCTCACCACACTGTTCCATATATAGAATAGAATACAGTAGAGTAGAGTAGAGTAGAGTAGAGTAGAGTAGAGTAGAGTAGGAATAGAATAGAATAGAATAGAATAGAATAGAATAGAATAGAATAGAATAGAATAGAATAGAGCAGGTTGGAAGAGACCTTCAAGATGCTCCAGACCCACCTGGTCATGTTCCTGTGTGACCTTCTGTGGGTGATCAACCCATGGCAGGAGGGTTTGACTCTGTGATCTCCAGAGGTGCCTTCCAACTCCTACCACTATGTGATCCTGTGATTCTATGAAATGCATTCAGATCTGCTGTATCATTTGCACTTAAAATCTTGATCCAGTTATTTATTTATTGATTGAATGTAAAGTTTGAGACATTTTGGGGTTTATTCGACAATTTCACTGCGCAAAAGATGTTGGGAGGTAGAGATTTCAGTTAAAAAGTGAGTATAGGTCTTTGACAGGGAAACAGTGTGGAGAGAGAGGGAAAAAAAATATTAAATACTGCCACAGAAGATATGATACAGATTGAAAACAGCAGAAAGATCCACCCTCTGGGCACCTTTTTTCTCCCTTTGATCTCAGATGGAACAAATCCATTTGATTTAATTATGCAACTGAAAGCTTGCTGTTTCAAAATGTTTGGTTTATAGCCCAAATTCCCAAGCCTGTAAAAGATTTGTGAAGTATTATCAGCCTTGGCTACAGCTCCTATCCATTCATTAGTCTGTTTGCTGGAGTCATTTGTATGCAGCTACTAAGAAGCAGCACTCGATGCTCCTGAAGCGGCACGCAGACAAAAAAGGCAGGTCAGAAATTATTGGTCAATATGAGGGCTGTGCATAAAGCATCTCTGGGAGAAAAGGAGTGAAGTGATGGAAAAAACATCCAGATAAAACATTCATCAAGGCAGTACAAAGCCTAATTGATCTTGCTAAGAACATGAAGAGAGAAGAACGTAAAATCATCCAGGTTGGATGAGGCCTTGAACAACTTGGTCTAGTGGGAGGTGTCCCTGCCCACGGCAGGAAGGTTGGGACTAGATGGTCTTTAAGGTCCCTTCCAACCCAAACCTTTCTATAAATCTATGAACAACAACAAAAAAATATCCATAAACTAAACAGTGATTCCAAAATCTGGGCCTTGGAAAACAACCTCTTTGAGAAATAAAGTACAGCACAGTGTTAACTTCTGCTAGGCATCACTGGAGGTGTTTAGGAAGAGACTGGATGAGGCACTTAGTGTCATGGTTTAATTGATTAGATGGTGTTGGGTGATAGGGTGGACTTGATGATCTCAAAGGTCTTTTCCAACCTGGTTAATTCAATTCGATTCAATTCAATTCAATTCAATTCAATTCAATTCAATTCAATTCAGTTCAGTTCAGTTCAATTCAGTTCAGTTCAGTTCAGTTCAATTCAATTCAATTCAATTCAATTCAATTCAATTCAGTTCAGTTCAGTTCAATTCAGTTCAGTTCAGTTCAATTCAGTTCAGTTCAGTTCAGTTCAGTTCAATTCAATTCAATTCAATTCAATTCAATTCTATTCAATTCAATTCAATTCAATTCAATTCAATTCCAGTTCAATCCAATTCAATTCAATTCAATTCAATTCAATTCAATTCAATTCAATTCAATTCAATTCAATTCAATTCAATTCAATTCAATTCAACTCCTATTCTATTCTATTCTACTCTATTCTACTCTATTCTAGCATCTAGAATCAACATTTACAAATGAGTCATATCATAGAAATACAGATTCATAGAATGGTTTGGGTTGGAATGGACCTTAAAGGTCTTCTGGTTCCACCCATTCTGCACTCTTTTTGTGGCCATGCTATCCCCTGTCATTACAGTGACCAACTAGGGCTACCCAAAGGCTACAGGTGGCATGGATGTCTTGCAAGGCTTTAGGAAATTTCCAAACCTTAGGAGATTTCCATCTGAATTAAAGAGGAGAACCAAGGCTTGATGAGATTTTTTCAAGCCCCAGGAGATTTTCCAAAGGCACTCATGGCAGCAAGACATCCATGCCTCCTCTGGCTTTTGGGGTCATCAAGTATACTTGGATTTTTCTGATCATGTTCTCTTCCAACTGGATTGTGCCCACAATCCACTTTATCTTCACTGAGCCCACATCCTTTGTATCCTAAGGCTGCTCTACAAATCTGTTGCTTTTCACCATTTTCAGTCTTTATTTTGTCCACCCTGGACATGTATCAGTGCAAGCAAATGAAGGCCATTAAGCTGCAGAAGAAGTTAACCCCACACAGGGCTGTTGAAGCTCGGGCATTCTAGAAGTCAATGCAGAATAATCAAGCATGTTGAAGGCTTGACTCAACTCTAGAGCAGCTGTATAAAAGTTTTAAAAGCCTGGGTGAATGACTTGCTGAAACTCATTTGTTAATTTAAGCAAGGTTGGAGCTGCAGGGTGATTTACTGAGTGTGCAGGTTTTTGAAGAACATAAAACATTCTGCAGCAATGACTCAGCAGTTTCAGGAAGAATCATTCATGGCCAGTGTTGGAAGCCCTGCCAGACAATTTGTGCTTCCTTGTTATGATTTACAAGTGGTGGACACTTCTTGGAACTAATAAAATGATCTCTACGTTTCCACCTCTTATTCATTAGTTCAAACCTCTCTTAGGTCATTAATAGAAGGGAGGGAAGGAATAGCCTGAACTATCTTTTGATGATCTAGAGGGCTTCAAAATGATTAGTCAATTTATTCTCACAATAAACCTAAGAGATATGATAACCATTATCCCTCACCTATGGAAACTGGAGAAAGCAGAAGAGGTCACACAATAACTGAGTGAGAGAATGACAGACTTCTCTAACCACATCTTCCACAGAACAGAGATACAACACTTGTTGCCAGGAACTCATCCACTCTTAGTGACACTAAGTTGGGAGGGAGTGTTGATCTACTTGAGTGTAGGAAGGCTCTGCAGATGGACCTGGCCAGGCTGGACTGATGGGCTAAGGCAAATTCCCTCCTCACCAGACCTGTTCTCCAGACCATTCAACAGCTTCACTGTTCTTCTCTGGACATGCTCCAGCACCTCAATGCCCTTCTTGCAGTGAGGGGATCAAAACTGAACCCAAGATTTAATGTGTGGATATGGCACTTTGGGACACCTGGAACAGGCTGCCCAGGAGGCTTGTGGAGTCTCCCTCTCTGGAGGTATTCAGAACCCTCCTGGATGCATTCCTGTGTGATCTGCTCTAGGTGATCCTGCTCTGGCAGGGGGGGTTGGACCAGATGATCTTTCAAGGGCCCTTCCAACCCCTAACATTCTGGGATTCTGGGATTCTGGGATGGTTTAATGGCCATGGTGGTGTTAAATTGATGGCTCAACCAAAACAAATCTATGATTCTATTTCTTCTTTCTGCTGTAATACATCTTCTTACTGCCTAACCTGTTCCAGCTTGTTTCCCTGCTCTTTCTTGAGGCTTTCATGTCACCACCTCTCAAGATTTCTGTTTCTTAAAACTGAATTACCAGAGGGATTTAACAGGAACCAAAATTCAAAGCCCTGTAACCAGCTAGTTGTAACTGTCACTAAATCCTCTGTCCCCCTTGCTTCTCATCTCCTACCCCGCTCTTTGCCTTAGTAAAAACAATTTCAGGTTCTGTAAGCTATTTAAGTGCTTCACTGCAGTATGTGGAGTTAGGAGAATCAAAGACAGCCAACAGCCAGTGGCACTACAAAGAAATAAAGCTGTCAAGTCAAAGCAAGGAAATACAGACTTATCAAAATGATTCCTGACTCTTTCTGAACAGATTCCTTTTGCATCTTCTACTTATGCTGCCTCAGGCACTTCACTAGAGTCTAAAGATGGAACCAAAAACTCAAGACACAGAATTCTGTCCTGTATGAGTGGTCAGGCATTGGAACAGGCTGCCCAAGAGTCACCAGTGTTCAAGAGATGTATGACCATGGCACTTTGGGACATGGTGGAATGGCCATGGTGGTGTTAGGCTGACGTTTGGGCTCAGTGATCAGAGGTTTTTTTTTCCCAACCCAAACAATTCTGTGATTCTATTCTATGAAACAAAACCCAGAGCAAAGTATTAAGTGCTGGATAGCATTAGGCTTCAATTACTCTCTCGTGCAGGAACTCGGGGGTGAAGTGAGAAAGGGCTGCATGCAATTAGAGATGAAAAAAAGTAGCTGAAAAACACACAGCCTTTCATTCATTCTAACAAAAGGCATTCTTTGTGTCACCTGCAAGCTGTTCAGAGGCATTTCTGAGGCACTTATCACCAGCAGTGCCTGCTTTAAAGTTTCTATCAGCACCAAGATGCTGAGGGGACTGCAACATCTCTCTGATGAAGAAAGACTGAGAGAACTGGGTCTTTTTAGCCTGGAAAAGAGCAGACTGAGGGGGGCATAGCACAATTTCCCTTAGGATAAACCCACACTGGAACTGGTGGGCGGTTTTAGAGAGGCTCTTCCCTCAGAGTACAAAGTCCTACCACAGCACAGACTTGATTTCCAATAGAAACTCCGGATGTTATCAGAATGCACATAATGCCTGACTTGCAAGAGCAAGCAGGAGGAAAGTTCAAGAGATACTGAATGGATATGTAATGGAAGGAATGAGGAGCAGGTTACACTGGATTTTCTACCTTTAGCAGAAGTAACAGAAGTAACTCAGGGGTCTTGTGAAAATTCTATGGTTCTATTGGTGAGAATCTTGTTGCCTGGTATTTAAAGCCACAAAATGTGCTTTTAGATGCAAAATATCATGCTACAGACTACTACCACTACCAGTTCTGAAGGCAAAGGCTGTTAAATAGAACTTTTAGCAGGTCAAGAACAAGATGATAAGGAAAGCACTACATTGCCAGAGTAGCAATTGTTGACAGAAAAGCAGTGTGGTGGGGAGCAGTAGCTTCTGGAGATGTTTTTAAAGGAGCAGAAATTGCTGGAAGTGTTTTCAAAGGATAGTTTTGCCATCTTAAGCAACAGGTTCTATTCAGCTGCCTCAGGCACAGCCCTTGAAAGAGCCCAGGAAGAGGTTCCAAATCCTAGTCCTGCCACTAACTGCAATTACATGAATACATCACCCCATGATGGCTGCTTAATCTTTTGAAATATGTGATATCCTGCTCCTGATGCACCTCTCTGCTGCAAGTGCAGAACAGCATACTACAGAATGTACTACTGCTCTGCAGTTCTGCTTGAATTTATTATTACCAGTTTTCCCAGACCTAAGAAAAAGTATGCTAAAGGATGCACACCCTGATTTCCTCCCTCTGCTTAGGACCACAGCTTAGCTTCTGCTGTAGGCAGTCACGCCAAACACAACAAATGAGAAGAGGTCATAGCTGGTGTCCAACACAACAAGCAGCTACTCATCACAAGATGTGCATTAGCAATGAGGAAGATGATTATTCCCATGGATATTAGGGAAGAAATTCTTTACAGTGAGGGTGGTGAGACACTGGAACAGGTTGCTCAGGGAGGCTGTGGGTGCCCCCTTCCTGGAGGTGTGTGGCTCAGTTGGTAGCACCTAAGACTCTTACTTGGGAAGGTTGTGAGTTCAAGCCTGCAGTGGGCAGGAGTGTTCTGTCTGGGGAGCAATGTCCTTTCACTTGGTGCCATATTCTAGCCATGGGGTTTTGTGGAGACAGGTTGGACTCGATGATCTTCGAGGTCTCTTCCAACCTTAGCAATACTGTGATACTGAGGTGCTGAAGGCCAGGTTGGATGAGGCCTTGAACAATGTGGTCTAGTGGGAGGTGTCCCTGCCTGTGTCAGGAGGGTTGGAACTAGATGTTCTTTAAGGTTCCTTTCAAATCATACCATTCTATGATTCTGTGTTGTCAGTCATCCCATCAACCTTCCATTGCATTATGCATTCCCACAAAAACAGATTAAGTACTGAAGTCTAGCCAGGTAAAGAATGCTAACATGTCAAATTAACGTGTAAATAGATAATTATTTTGCCTATTTCCAGTGTCATTTATGTGCCTCTGCTGTCCTTCAGAAAGAAGAATGTCTGCCAACCTGGCCTGGAATCACAGAATGCATCAGGCTGGCAGGGGCCATCGAAGGTCATCCTGTCTTACAGTGAGCAGGTACATCTCCAATTAGATCAGGCTGCTCAGGGTCCCATCAAGTTGGCCTTTGAATATCTCTTCAACCACACCTCCAGGTAACCTGTTCCAGTATTTCAAGGCCAGTGTTTGAAGACAAGTCCAGGTCTACCAGCTGCAGCATCTTCTTTTGTTACAACACCTTATGGTCACCAGAAGAAGTTGCACATTTATAATGCTTAGGTAGTAGAAAGGTTCTTTGTCTTAGGTTTGTTTGGTTTGATGTGTTGGGTTTTGTTGTTGTTGCTGTTCTTTGGGTTGGTGTTTTTTTTCTCTCTCTCCTTTTTTGCCATAAAGTCTAAAAATGAAGGTCACACTTGTCTGGCCTTTGGCAGATTGATTCTGGGCAATTGGATATGGAGAGCACAGTGGAACGTTTCACATAAGCATATTACACTTGTTTGAGATGATAATTTCATACCTATGGTATGCTGTGGGCTCAAAGCTAGCCTGTGCCTCAAGTTCTGTGTTTTAAGCCCTTGCTTTTTTTATTACTTCCTTGTAAAGCTTCAAAAGGGAAATTAAATTCTACTGTGCAGAAGGAGCACTGCTCCCCTCCAGTTGTTAAGGTCTGGATTTTTCACTGAAACCAAAGGCTGGAGTATCACTGACCTGAAAAATGGGGCTTTGATGTATTCTGGCTTGCTTACCCATGAAGAAAGGTGAAAGACATGTATGTCATAGAATCATAGAATTGGGACTCAGATATTCTTTCCAAGCTCCAGTCTCAATCTCCCTTCTTCCAGCTCAAAGCCATTGCCCCTCATCTACAAGCCATTGTAAAAAGTCCCTCCTCAGCTCTCCTGCAGCCCCTTTAGGTACTGGAAGGCTGCTCCAAGGTCTTCCTGGAGCCTTCTCTTTTTCCAGGCTGATCAGCCCCAACTCTCTCAGCCTGTCCCAACAGGGGAGGTTCTCCAGCCCTCTGATCATCTTTGTTGCCTCCTCTGGATCCCCTCCAACATAACTTTAAATGTTTGAGCAGTGTGCATAGAACCAAGATACAAACCAATCCCATTCTCCCCTGCCTGTTGCTGCCTGTTGCTTCTCAGGCTTCTAGTTTTTGGGTTTGGTTTGTTGTATTTTTGGTGGTAGTGGTGGTTTGGTTGGTTGGTTGGTTGACTTTAAAAGGTTAACAACAGCTACCTAAGTATTTTTCTTATATATATATGCATAAAAGAACATTTTCCTCTCCAGTTTCCAAGTGGAACTGCAACATATTGGAAAGAGATTCTTTACAGTGAGGGCAGTGAGACACTGGAACAGGCTGGGCAGTGAGACACTGGAACAGGCTGGCCAGTGAGGTTGTGGATGCCCCTCCCTGCAGGTGTTGAAGGCCAGGTTGGATGAGGCATTGAGCAGTCTGGTCTAGCAGAAGGTGTCCCTGCCCATGGCAGGGGGTTGGAACTGGATGATCTTCGAGGTCCCTTCCAACCCAAACCATTCTATGGATCAATGAATTTATGAATATTTCACTATAGCCTGGGATCAGAGCTCTAACAATGCTTCTTATTCCAAATTTCCAGAGCACACAGCATGAGATGCAGGCAGAAAAATGAGGAAATGAAACAACTAGGAACATTTTCAGATCATAAGGTTTAAATGGTTTGAATCTTTAAATTAGCTAATGCACACTCAGGCTGCATCACTGTGTCATGGACTTGCATAATCTCAGGGGCTCAATCATGGTTTATGTTGGCATTGCCTTCAACTTGGCCAATGTGAAAGAGAAGAAGCAGATCTTTCTGTTTTGTTTCTGGCTTAGGGCAATGAATGCCACTGAAAGGAATTTTTCCTTTTGGCTGTTACTCCTGGGTGGCACTATGCCAGCAGAGAGCCTTGGAAACAGTTCTGTAGGGCTCTGTGGGTGTGGCACAGTTAAACTAACAGAGGCTACACACAAAGCAGCTCTGGGTAGTAGATGTTTCGTGGTTCTTAGTGATGAAAGACCTTTTTTGTATCACAAAAACTTACCTCAGGAGGCTCCTTACAAAACATTTTGTTGCCTTTTGGTCTTTCAAATGCTCTTTCAGATGACACTGAATTGCGTGGGAGCATTGATCTGCGTGATGACAGAAAGACTCTGCAGAGAGATGTCACCAGGCTGGATGGATGGGCCAAGGTCAACTGTATGAAGCCAAGTGCTGGGTGCTGCACTTGGGTCACAACAATCCTGTGAACATTCTAGGTTTGGGGCAGAGTGGAAGGTCTCTTCCAGCCTGGTGGTGTATTGTATTGTATTGTATTGTATTGTATTGTATTGTATTGTAAACTGCACAGCAGAAAAGGACCTGGGGGCACTGATTGACAGCTGTCTGAACATGAGCCAGCAGCGTGCTCAGGTGGCCAAAAAGGCCACCAGCATCCTGGCTTGGATCAGTAATAGTGTGGCCAGCAGGAGTAGGGAAGTGATCGTGTCCCTGTGCTAGGCACTGGTGAGGCCACACTTTGAATCCTGGGGTCAGTTTTGGACCCTTCAAGAGGACCTTGAGGTGCTGAAGCATGTCCAAAGCAGGGCAACAAAGCTGGTGAGGAGTCTGGAGAACAGGTCTGGTGAGGAGCAGCTGAGAGAACTGGGGTGGTTCAGTCTGGAGAAGAGGATGCTGAGGGGAGACCTCATTGCTCTCTACAACTCCCTGGAAGGAGGTTGGAGTGAGGTGGGGGTTGGTCTCTTCTCCCTGGTAGATGATCTCAGAGGTCTTTCCCAATCAAAACAAGTCTATGATTCTGTGAAATGATCAGATCTTTCTTGGCTGCTAGGCCTTCACAGATACACTTCCACTTTGAATTCTCTATGTTATGCATTCTAGAGCTCTGTCCACCTCTCTCGTTCTGTCACCTGATACTAGGGAGAAGAAACCAACCCTCAGCTCACTTCAACCTCCATTCAGGGAGCTGTAGAGGGGAAAATGATGTCTCCTCTGAGGCTCCTTTTCTCCTGACTGAAGAACCCCAGTTCCCTCAGCTGCCCCTCATAAGACCTGTTCAACAGACTCTTCACCAGCTCTGTTGCCCTTCTCTGGACATGCTCCAGCCCCTCAATGTCCTTCTTGTAGTGAGGGACCCAAAACTGAACTCAATATTCGAGGTGTGGCAACATCAGTGCCCAGCAGAGGGGCACAGTTGCAATGTTTTCAGATTAGGAGCAGTCTAACTTCTTTTTGGACACAGAAAAATGCTGTGGAAAAAGTATAAAGTTGTTAAACTTGAAGGTTCCAGGGAGACAGAAACAACAGTCCCTACTAGCAAAAACTTGTTGCTCAACAAGAACTCACTCACACCCTTATATGGTGCTGCAAGCCACATTTTCAGCAAGGTAAAGCACTTTAAGTTGCTCAGGGACATACTCACTCTCATGGCTAGGAGCTCTAGCTGGAAACAGCCCCAAAATCCAGAGTAGTTACAGCATTGTTGTTTCCTGCTCCTGTAAATGTTAAGGAGGAACCAAAACACAGCCATTCACCCCCCCCCCCCACACACACACCCCAAAAAAAAGGGCATAGCAATATGCACCACGTGGGAATTAACCACGTTGGAGGACAATCCCAAACCCTTCAGAGCTTCAGAACTGACGCAGCTGTCTGCAGAAAGGGAAGTTTTATCTGAGATTTTTCAGCATGAGTCAGTCAGAGCTGGAATGGTTATAACACAGTAGTAGGAATCACAGTGGAAGAACTCAAGAGGGAACGGGATTACTCTAAACTCTTAATGTCTCCTGTCTTCATGCATTATTCTCCAGAATCACAGCGTTGTTTAGGTTGGAAGAGACCTTAAAGATTCCCTGGTTCCAACCCCATTGGAACACCTCCCACTAGACCAGGCTGCTCAAAGCCTCATCTAATCTGGCCTTTAACACTTCCAAAGAGGGGGCAGCCACAATCTCCTTGGGCAGCCTGTTCCAGTGTCTCACCATACTCACTGTAAATAATTTCTTCCTAATAGCCAGTCTAAATCTCCCCTCTTGTAGCTTGAAGCCATTGCCCCTCATCCTGTCACTACAAACCCCTTCAAAAAGTTCCTCCCCAGATTTCCTGTATCCTCCTTCAGGTACTGAAAGGCTGCTGTAAGTTCTCCCTTGAGCTTTCTCTTCTTCTGATTGAACACTGTAACTCTCCCAACAAGGGAGGTGCTCTTCACAAGGGAGGTGCTCAGATCATCTTTGTCACCTCCTCTGCACCCAATCCTTGTGTTGGGGTCCCCAGACCTGTGTGCAGTGCTCCATGTGTTGCCTCACCAGAGCAGAGAGGGAGAATTCATAGATTCACAGATTGCATCAGATGGGAAGGGACCCCAAAAGGTCATTTTATTCAATCTCCTGCAGTCAGCAGGGTCATCTCCAACCAGAACGGGCTGCCCAGGGCCACATCAAGTCTGATCTTGAGTGTCTCCAGAGACAGGGCCTCCACCACATCCCTGGGCAACCTGTTCCAGTATTTCACCACTCTCACTGTGAAGAACTTCCTCCTAATGTCCAACCTAAATCTACCCTGCTTTAATTTCAAACCATTGCCCTTTGTCCTGTCACTCCAAGCCCTTCTGAACAGTCCTTCCAATCACCTTACTTGTCTGGCTGGTCACATTTCTTAAAGGTTTAAAACCTTGAATACTGGTCAACTGTGTTCAATTACATTCTTCTGTTAAATACCTTTTAAATGTTCATATAGTACCACAAGCACATGTATCGTTTCACAACATTTAGAACCAGATACTGTGAGCCTGCACTTCAACAAAAGTGGAATTATATGGCCTACATGATAGAAAAATATGCCAATATCTGTACAATCATTGAAACACTTCCCAGTCCTCAAGAGCTTACAGCCAAAGCGATGTGCTGCCCAGGGGAGACCTTATTGCTCTCTACAACTACCTGAAGGGAGGTTGTAGCCAGGAGGGGGTTGGTCTCTTCTCCCAGGCAACCAGCACCAGAACAAGAGGACACAGTCTCAAGCTGTGCCAGGGGAAGTTTAGGCTGGAGGTGAGGAGAAAGTTCCTCCCAGAGAGAGTTGCTAGCCATTGGAATGTGCTGCCCAGGGAGGTGGTGGAGTCACCATCCCTGGAGGTGTTCAGGAGGGGACTGGACGTGGCACTTGGTGCCATGGTTTAGCCATGAGGTCTGTGGTGACAGGCTGGACTTGATGATCTTTGAGGTCTCTTCCAACCTTGCTGATTTTGTGCACATTTAGTGACTGGGAAAGAGCTCAAGTGCTGATAGGCGAGCACTTGGTGACTTCCTTTGTGCTGTCTCTTCACTCACAAGCACTGGAGACTTGTACAGCTGCACAGGCAGGCAACACCAGAACAAGAGGACACAGTCTCAGGCTGTGCCAGGGGAGGTTTAGACTGGATGTTAGGAGGAAGTTCTATACAGAGAGAGTGATTGCCCACTGGAATGGGCTGCCCAGGGAGGTGGTGGAGTCACCATCATTGGAGGTGTTCAGGAGGAGACTTGATGGGGTACTAGGTGCCATGATCTAGTTGTTTAGGTGGGTTGGATTGGTTGATAGGTTGGACACGATGATCTTGAAGGTCTCTTCCAACCTGGATTTATTTATTGTATTGTATTGTATTGTATTATTGTATATTTAGGAGGATTAATCTACTTTTGACTTGTTACACAACCCAGAAAACCAAATTGATCAACCCCCCCCGCCTTTCTAGAGAGGCCTAGGCACCTATTGTTAAAATTAAGCATGAAATGAGCTGCCTACACTCCTGCCTCAATTATTTTCCAATAAAATTAGCTTTTAGCTAAGCACATCAGTACCTGCATACAAAGCATTTCTCCCCACAGCTCACTGGCTTCAGTTTGTACCAAGTTTGAAAGCAAAGCTGCTGTATGGAGAGGCGGTGGTTAGTCTTCGGTTTCAAGTGAGTGGTGGTTGCCATGACAATGCTGCCATGACATTTTGCCTAACCTTACAACAGAGTCCAAGGATTGAATAAACGCTGCCACCAGGTCCTCCACTTTCCCAAGTAAGTGGTCCCCCAAAAGTCAGGGAGAAGTGTTGCTTGTGGAACAGCCTCAAGGAAATGCAACTGCCGCTGTCTGCCTGCTTTGTGCATAGCCCAGGGGTGGAATTTCAGAAGCCAGGTCTGTCAGTAGCCTTAAACATTACGCTGCACTAAACCAAAAAGAAGCCCTTTGTGAGCAGCTTCATGAAGAGCTCCAAAAACTGAACACAGCCCTTAAGATGCCTTGATGTTTGAATTGTTAGCTTAAGAAGGAGATGCATTGATGCTTTAAGTTCCCATCCTCTTTGTGTGCATACATAGGAAACAGGAATCCTCTCTTGCTGTCATTTTGATGCCAGCGACAGAGTTATAAAAAACCCAAAGGGAGCAGAGGGAGGAAAGGAAGGCTAGCAGTTAATTCTATCCCTGTATACAAACATGCTCTTCTCTTCCTGCTTGAAGGTGGAAGGAAGTCCTGTTATACACAGCATGCTTCCTCACAGCATTCCTACAGAAGAGACAAAGAGACGTTTTTGTCGGCAAAGGATCAGCTATTTTTCTCCAGCTCCTGTCATGTTTAAGGTGACACTGAAGCAGTAAGTTCTCCTTGAAAGAAGCAAGGACTTTAGCAACTGGGCCTGTTCAACCTGGAGAAGAGAAGGCTCTGGGGAGACCTTAGAGCAGCCTTCCAGTACCTGAAGGGGGCTCCAAGAAAGCCAGGGAGGGAATTTTTACAAGGGCTTGTAGAGAATGGATTGAAGCTTGAGGAGGGTTGATTAGACTGGATATTAAGAAGGAATTCTTTACAGTGAGAGTAGTGAGACACTGGAATTGGTTGCCCAGGGAGGTCGTGGATGCCCCCCTCCCTGTTCAGGACCAGGCTGGATAAGGCAACCTGGTGTAATGGAAGGTGTTCCTGCCCATGTCAGTGGGATTGGAAATAAGTAAGGCCCCTTCCATTCTATGAATCTATGAACAGAAAGGACTACTGCAACATTGCAGAGCTAGAATTATGCTCACCACATGTTCCAAATTTTCTTGTTTCCTCTAGATGTCAGTCCTGCAGACACATGGATGATTACCTGCATGTAAGCAGCCTAGCCTAGGCTTATGCACATAGTTGGAGCCTATTAAGTAAAATTACTTTGCAATCTTAGTTTCTAACACTCACTCACGAGTTACTACAAATAACCTAACAAAGGACTCAGTAGGGGCTCCCAATTCTTGTGTAAGGGGAACTTGTGGACCAAAACCTTTCTAATTAAGATAAGATAATACAATACAATACAATAAATCCAGGTTGGAAGAGACCTTCAAGAGGTCCAACCTATCAACCAATCCAATCCACCTAAACAACTAGATCATGGCACCCAGCACCCCATCAAGTCTCCTCCTGAACACCTCCAATGATGGTGACTCCACCACCTCCCCTGGGCAGCACATTCCAATGGGCAATCACTCTCTCTATATAGAACTTCCTCCTAACATCCAGTCTAAACCTCCCCTGGCGCAGTCTGAGACTGTGTCCTCTTGTTCTGGTGCTGCCTGCCTGGGAGAAGAGACCAACCTCTGCCTGTCTACAATCTCCCTTCAGGTAGTTGTAGAGAGCAAGAAGGTCTCCCCTGAGTCTCCTCCTCTCCAGGCTAAGCAACCCCAGCTCCCTCAGCCTCTCCTCACAGGGCTGTGTTCCAAACCCCTCACCAACTTTGTTGCCCTTCTCTGGACCCGTTCCAGCAAGTCAACCTCCTTCCTAAACTGAAGGGGCCCAGAACTGGACACAGGACTCAAGGTGTGGCCTAACCAGTCACTCTTGGAAACTAACCACAGGCAGATGTGTTCAGATGTGTCTCACTTCAGAATCTGAGTTTGAGAGCTTCATGAAGTGACACTGCCAGAGACGGAGGGAATTGCGTAGGATATGAATGTACAATGACAGGGCAACACATGGTGTTAGAAAAAACACAACACCCCAAAACCATAAGATTTCCACATCTCTCAGAGATTTGAAGGTTTTCAGAGTCTGCAAAACACTACATCTATGTAATTTCTGTTTTAAAATAGGAGCTACACTTACTTTTGGTCTGTTACTATTGTCACTTTCTATCATTGCAGACCATGACTTACTTGCCTGCACTGAGCCCTAGAGTTCCAAATGCAATGAAATTAAGAGCTTTTAAGCATTTAAACATTTTAAGTTGTATATAGCTGCATCAAAAGGAGTGTGACCAGCAGGACAAGAGAGGTGATTCTTCCTCTTTGCTCTTGTGAGACCCCACCTTGAGTACTGCATCCAGTTCTGGGGTCATATGAAGGACATAGAGCTGTTGGAGGAAGTCCAGAGAAGGGCCATAAAGATGATGGGTTGTCCAGGGAGGTGGTTGAGGCTCTGTCCCTGGAGGTGTTTAAGCCCAGGCTGGATGAGGCTCTGGACAGCTTGATCTAGTGTGGGGTGTCCCTGCCCATGGCAGGGGGGCTGGAACTAGCTGATCCTTGTGGTCCCTCCCAACCCTGACTGATACTATGATACTATACTATGATACTATGATATAAAGGCTGGAGCACCTCTGCTGGGAGGACAGGGCCTTGAGCAACCAAATCTAGTTGAGCAACATTCTGCCCACAGCCTACAGGAAAGCTGTGAAGGGACTTTTTACCAGGGTTTGTAGTGACAGGGTGAGAGGGAATGGATTGAAGCTTGAGGAGAGTAGATTTAAATGGGAAATTAGGAAGAAATTCTTTACAGTGAGGGTGGTGAGACACTGGAACAGGTTGCTTGGGGAGGTGGTGGATGCCTCCTTCCTGAAGGTGTTCAGGGCCAGGTTGGATGAGGTCTTAAGCAATCTAGTCTAGCAGGAGGTGTCCCTGCCCATGGCAGGGGGGTTGGAACTAGATGATCTTTAAGGTACCTTCCAACACAAACCATTCTACGAATCTATGCATCTCCCAGGCTCCTTCTAACCTAGGCCACTCTATGATAAAGGATTTTAAGTTGTATATTCCTACTGTGAAAATGATACCTCCATGATGAAGCATTTTCTACAAGGCAGGAGTTTCACTCAAATACTGGGTGGCCCAATTCATGGAGAAAACCATGGACCAGCTCATTGCAACAGAATACTCTAACCAAATAATAGAAATCAAAAGGCAAGCAGACAAAAACATGCTTGGGCATTGAAAGTATGCTTTGAACCCTTGGTAGAATAAAAACATGTTCCTATTCAGCTCCCACCATTTCCTGCCTCTGAAAGGAATGCCTCCCTCCATTCATGGGCTGTGTAAGCATCCCAGGGGATCTGGAGCCCATTTGAAAGTAGACTGGCCAGATGGGCATCAACAAACTTCAACCTGAGGTGCCTACTATGCTTACAAATTCTGGTGGTAACCATCCCAAAGAGAGGAACAGAACAAACAGCCTCTCGGTCCCAGTCCTGCTGCTGGTTGAGGGAGAATCTTAAAAAGGGAAAGAACAGTTCCATACACTAACCTCACAAATTTAAGTAGGATGCTTTGGTATGCAGAGAGTTAATGTGTGGTGAAACATAGCCATATGGTGTGACAGCACGGACATAGAATCATGGAATTGCTTCAGGTGGAAAAGACCTCCAAGATCATGGAGTCCAACCATCAACCTAACGCCACCATGGCCATCAAACCATGTCACAAAGTGCCATGGCACACATTGCTTGAATGCCTCCAGGGATGGTGACTCCACCACCTCCCTGGACAGCCTGTGCCAATGCCTGACCACTCTTGCAGCAAAGGAATTTTCCTAATATCCAACCTAAACCTCCCTGACACAACTTTACACCATTTTCCCTTGCTCTAGCACCTGATCCTGGGGAGATGTGAAGTGCAGGGCAAATAATGACTCTGCTTATGAAATAATGAAGCTATTAAAGTGAAAAGTCTACCACAGATGTCCTTTCTTCATCTGTATTTTGAACAACAGCCAAATTTAGACTTGATATTGGAAGAGGATAAGAGGTGTCTCAGATTTGCTAGGGGCAGCCTCTTAGGCTGTCATAGAATCATAGAACTGTTAGGGTTGGAAGGGACCTCAAGGATCATCGAGTTCCAACTCCCCTGCCACGGGCAGGGACACCTCACGCTAGATCAGGTCACTCACAGCCACATCCAACCTGGCCTTAAACACCTCCAGGGATGAAGCTTCTACCACCTCCCTGGGCAACCTGTGCCAGTGTCTCACCACCCTCATGGGGAAGAAGTTCTTCCTAACATCCAATCTAAATCTACCCATTTCTATTTTTGTTCCATTCCTCCCACTCCTGTCATTACTAAATTTTTGGTTGGATAATAGAAATCAATAATTTGGGAATAATTTGGGAATAATTTGGTGGTTTTGGATTTTGTTTGCTGAGGGGTTTCTTGGCTGGTGCTTTTTTGTTTTGTTTTGCTTGTTCTTTTAGGTGTTGTTTGTTTGTTTAAATCTTTTTGCTCTGATGCAAAGTCACATCCATAAAACACGCCTCTTTTGGCTCCTGTTCCAGCTCAAATCAGCTCCATCAGACATGGGCTTTTGAAATGGTGGTTCCATCTCATATCAGATTCATAAAATCACAGAATCACCAAGGTTGGAAGAGACCTCGAAGATCATTGAGTCCAACCTGTCACCACAGACCCCATGACTAGACCATGGCACCAAGTGCCACGTCCAATCCCCTCTTGAAACCCCCAGGGATGGTGACTCCACCACCTCCCTGGGCAGCACATTCCAATGGCCAACGACTCTCTCAGTGAAGAACTTTCTCCTCACCTCCAGCCTAAACTTCCCCTGGCACAGCTTATATACTTTTTTTTCCACCCTTCTAGTTCCATTTAAATTCTGTGTCTAGTTTCTAATCCAAACCAGGCTGAATTCTAAGGAACCAAAATTGTATAGAATTCTCTGATTGTTCCTCCTTTCTCATAAAGCAAAAGGCAGTTGGCATTTAACAACGCCCTTACTTCTCATTCCAGCACTTGCCCAGCTTGAAACAGGTCGTGCTCAATCAAAGGAAAGGAAAGAATTTCTGCACTAGTTCATCAGCTATGTTTTATTATAAAGTGTTTTTAAATGAAAATGTAAATCTCTGAGATGTTTGAGCAGCTGTACCTTTGAACATGTAGCTTGTCACTGTTCAAACAAAGCCGTCTTTGTCACACTTCCTTTATTGTGAGCAGAACAATTGCAGGACTGGAATAAAAAACTGGCAAAGGAAAATGATTAGCAGTAGATGTTCCTGCTCCTGTTGCTTAGGGGCTGTCCCTGTCACATTTGAAGAAGCTTTCTAAAACCTGATGATTGCTTTTTTTGTAGCAAAGGAAGTGATGGCATTAACCACAGACCATTTGTTACTCCTGTTGTTAACTCATTGCTTGCTGCTGTCTGAATCTATTGTAGGTTCTAGGGTTTGGGTTTTTTGTTTGTTTTTTACTTGTTAGACATTATTGTTGCATGTCTAAGTAGGTATTTCACCATTACAATTATCAGTGTAAGGTTGTATTTTTTTCTTCCTAAATTATCTGGACATGAGGAGGAAGTTCTTCCCCATGAGAGTGGTGAAGCCCTGGAATGGGTTGTCCAGGGAGGTGGTTGAGGCCTCATCCCTGGAGGTGTTTAGGACCAGGCTGGATGAGGCTCTGGCCAGCCTGAACTAGTGTGGGGTGTCCCTGCCCATGGCAGGGGGGTTGGAACTAGGTGATCCTTGTGGTCCCTTCCAACCCTGACTGATACTATGATACTATCTCTTATTTCAGATACTTAACCTGAAACATCTTGGGAAAATAGATAATTCAGCATTTCTACTGACCCTTCAGAGGAACCAAAGCAGGCAAGCAGAAAGTGAAGCATCAAAATACATAGATTGAGTCTGATAAAAAAAGAAGATGAAAGAATATGTACTTTTAGAAAGGGGGCTAAAAATAAGTAGGGGATTGTGTTGTGGAAGGGGAAAGTGTAACACAACAACAGATGCTCCAGCACAACTGCCTGTGAAATAAGGGGGAAGGAAAACTCATTTAAATAAACCACATGGCTGTCCTCCAGAGAAGCAGTTTCTGTAAGAAAGAATCTTCACTGCATTAAGAAATATACATGACCTTTGGTTTTCTTAGTCCAGTTCATGTTGATGTAGCTTATGACTTGGTTACTTCAGCTCAGAGAAAGAGAGAAGTCCCTGAGAGTTCTTTGCTGTCTATGCAAATTTTGTGTGGAAGCACAGAGGAGCAGAGTTATTTTTCTGACTGTTTGCCCTCTTTCCAGAATAGATGGGTTAGAAGAGGACAGCAAGAGACAGCTTAATTTCACTTGTGCTGCCTGTTCAGATTAAGTGAGACAATGCAGAGGTTGAGAACAGCAGTAAAGGTTACAGTTGAAAAGAGAGGCAAATTACTACTACAAGGCAGCAGGAAGGAAATAAGGAATTCTGACTCACAGGTGTGTCTGAGTTAGTGTTTCTTGTGACAGCAGCTGGGAGAGGGGGTAAAATTATGCACTTCCCTTTGCTCAGGCTATGATTTCCAAACACAGCCAGTTGTGAAGAGATATCAGCATTACGGTGTTTCTCCTCCAGCTGCAGCAGGAAGACTTGGAAGCACCAGGAAGACTTGGAAGCACCAGGAATGCATTCCAAATACTGCACAAAACGTGTGGGAGAAGAGAGCAAACAGCCTCCCTCTTCCAAGCCCCATACCTACCATTCACAATTGAGTGGAAGGAAAACTTGATGTTAATATTGTTTATGAACACCAACCTATGGTTCTGGTTCTGGTTGAACACAAGACCCAGCACATTTTTACTGCTTTTGCACCTCAAATGACTTCCCATTTACTGCCTTTCACCCAACCTTGCTCTTAAGTTCCAAATTCCAGTCACAGGAGCACGTGTGCTTCTTTCCAGAGATAATCACCACATGCATGGCAGTGGCAGTTCTCTCTGAAGGGAACCACCTATACATTTGGGAAGCTTGTTGAACTGAGTCACTTCCCCTTCTGGCTTGCACCACTTCTAGCACAGCTTTACTTAGTGGCTGGAGCTGAAAGTGGATTTTAGACATTACTGTGAGGGATTCTTGTATGTTGTTGTAGAGGCTAGAACTGTCACAATTATGCTTTCCTCTCAGTAGCTAGAGACTAATAGAAAGGTTCTCCTAGAACAATAAAACTCAAGTGACTGCAATTCTTATACCCCATTTGCTACACACACAGAGTGAAATTGTGTGTATTAGAACAGAGATGCTCTGCATTTCAGTGGGCAGATCCTTCAGAAAAATTAAGGAATACTCTTTTGTTACTAATGACCTCCACTGAGCTCAAATTTGGCCCCAAACCATTCTAGATATAAACATTCAAAAGTTTTACAAGCCTTTGTTTGTTTGTGTGTTTGTTTTTAAGTCTCACATAAGGGATGGACTGCTTTTGGCCCTTCATTCCAAAGGATTCCTGCCATCAAAGGGGCATGATCCATCCTGAATATCACAGAATCAGGATGGTTTTGGTTGGAAAAGGCCACTAAAGCATCGAGTCCAACCATCAACCTCACACCACCATGGCCATTAAACCACGTCTCAGGCCTCCTTTCAGGGAGTTGCAGCGAGCAATGAGGTCTGCCTTCAGCCTCCTCTTCTCCAGGCTGAACAGTTCCAGTTGCCTTAGCTGCTCCTCACAATACTTCTTCTCTAGACCCTTTACCAGCCTTTTTGCCTTTCTCTGGACATGCCCCAGCAACTCATTGTCAAATTCCTTCAGATCTTTGCCTGACAAGTAGCCAAGGACATTTTCAATAATTAGTGACTATGAAGCAGAATAATTTTGACCTTCCCCTTTTCCTCCAGCCTTGGCATTATCCTGCACTCTCAAGGTAGGGAATCTGCTCTTAAAATTTACTGGAGCAATTTCCTAAAGGGAAAGCTACCTTTTTGCCTTTTTGTTTGTTTGTTTGTTTGAAGGGGAGCCACATGAATACATAGGAAATACATCTGGAGCAAATGAAAAGATCTGCTCCTGGAACTGAGCCCGATGCCAAAGCAAAGCATCAGAATTTGAACTGAGGATCTGAGAACAAAGCAGGAGCAGAGATGTCCAAGTAACACTGCTATTCTGTGCTTCCTTTACAAACAACAACAATCCGTCCTTAGAAGTCATGCAGCTTTCATACTGAAGAAACACGATCAACCAGAACACTTCAAACTACTTTGACCTGCTATGTCATACAGCCTGACCTAAAAACCCTGAGATTTCAGAGCCACATGAACCATCTGAGTACGTGGGGATGTTAAATAAGGGAACTATAAGAATCATACTGAAACTACTGTGGAGAAGAACGCTGAAGCAGAAAGCACCAAGAGATGATCAGCTGAGCTTTACCACTAACTCTGAGTGATTTATTACAAAACAGCTGCATTGGGACATTTACACTAATTTTTTGTGTGTGTGTGGTTTGTGTTTGGGTGTTTTTCTTTTCCCCTTGCTAGCTGTCTGTTACTCGTTGGAAAGAGCCTCTCAGTTCTACTTGCCTGCTTGGCATTTAGCACCATTCTCCACCCACACAGCCTACTCAAAATGGCACCCACACTGGAAATTTTACACTTTTCAGCTTCTATTTTCCATCTGTGTCAAATTCCACAACATTCCAGCTGCAATTCCAGAAGGCAGCTACGTTTGTTGTCTTCATGCTTGCTCTGCTGTTCACACTTCTTCTCTCTTTGCCCTCCTCTTAAGCAAGTTGGGCAGTTTGCACTCTAGCACACCCTGTGTAGGTTAAAAGTTAAATAGATTGTAGTAAACAAAGATTAAAGAGAGCAAAAACAACTGAAAAAGTGAATGCTGGCTCGTTCCTGCCTTCAGCAAAACCTGAAAAAGTGAATGTTGGCTAGTTCCTGCATTCAGCTTTTACTGAAGCTGACATTTCATGAGGTAAGTGTCCCAAAGCTTTAAAAAATATTTATAGCTCTGAAACAAACACTGCAGAACTCCTCTAACTTGGCAGTGCACTTGATCTTATCCATAGGTGTGATGGAAAAAAGGTAACTGAACTCAAAGGCAGCAGTTCAGTTTGCTCTGCACACTGCAAAAAGAAAGAAAAAAGCAGGCCGCTCAGGACCAACTTCTGTTCCATTCCTGTATCAACTGGCAGAGAGGATGCTGCTAAAACACAAACCTAAGCATCCCCCTCCCTCCCCACTGTGCGCTGGTATTGGTGACTCCTGTCAGGGATGACATCTCCCAGTCAAGTTTTCCAGGGTTACCCAGTTGAAGTCACACCCAGGTAGCCAGCAGTCACCAACCCAGGGGCACCTGCCTTGGTTACAGAGCAGCACTGCTGAGGATAGTTCATACATTCACAGAAACACAGAATAGTTTGGGTTAGAAGGGACCTTAAGATCATCTGGTTCCAACTGCCCTGCCACAGGCAGAGCCATCTTCCATTAGACCAGGTTGCTCAAGGCCTCATCCAGCCTGGCCTTGAACACCTCCAGGGAGGACCCCTTTTTGTTGCTGCTCTTCAAACGGTCACGAGCTCACAAACAAACTGCCCAGTGACAGCAGCAACTAGTAATACACAAGACAAGCACACCAGCCCAGGTGATGATCTTAGAGGTCTTTTCCAACCAAAACAATTCTGTGATTCCATGATATGAAATTGATCTGGATTAAACAGGCACAGCAAGCTTTGCACAGTGAAGTTCTCACACCGTAGCTGATCACCTTTGCTTCTCAGTCCACTACTAGCCTGCCTTCCAGCAGCATTGCTGTACCAAAGAAAGGTACTCCAGAGGAATGCTCGGTAGAAAAGTGAGCTCAGTTCTGGTGTATTTGGGTTTTGGTTTGGTGTCTTTTTCTTTTCCATTAGACACACTGCTGTGGAATCCAAAGCCCTGTGAAGACACAGAGCTAAGCCCATCCACAGAAATGTCCCTAGTCATAGTTCCCAGGCTTACAGATTGCATCAGCTGGGAAGGGACCCTCAAAATTCTAGAACAGGGTGCTGGAGGTGTTCCTGCTCACAGCAGGGGGGTGATGTTGAGAGGAAGATGTTGAGCTTCTTCTTTCACATTCAACAGTATCTCCTGTTCAGTAAGTGTAGAGTATCATAATCTAGTTCAGTGCACAGAGAGCTCAGCATTGCAGACATGGGAGAGCAGGAGGGCTCGGCAAGAAGCCAACTGAGAGGGACCACTCCAACCTTCTGGTCTCTTTTCTTTTTTGGGGGGAGCTGTTTGGGGTGGGTTGGTTGGTTGGTTGGTTGGTTGGTTGGTTGGTTGGGTATTTTTGGGGAGTGTGTGAAAAAACAAGGAATAAAAAAAGCTCAGTACCATAGGAGCATTAAGGTTGAAAAAGACCAACAGCTCCAACGATGTCAGGACATACCTTTCATCATATTGTCCTTCCAAGCTTCCCAGTTAAAAGGGAATTCTACTTCTCAGTATGCAAGGTTAAAGGGAGAGAGTTCATGAGTCCAGGTGGACAGGAGGAGCTAAGATTACAACAGAGCTACTGTATTTGCTTTTTTTTGTGTGTGTGATACACACAATGTCACCAACATGCTCTAAACCAAGGCCTCCAGGGGACCAAGAAGAAAAGGGCATTGAAGGAAAAAAACCAAAAGGACAAACAGAACAGTGACAGAAACAAAGGGCACATCTTCCTTCCATGCCTTTTACAATACTTCAAAGTGGATTTTAGATTTTATTGATGATCTCTTCTAAAGAATTTAATTCTTTATTGGTGAGCAAAGCAGAGTTTTGTTTTCTTCAAACTACTCAGGAAGGAGATGTATTATTTTTTAAAGAGTTCTCTTGGACAGGCAGTTATTTTCCCCATGTCCCTTGGGCAGTCATGTAAAACAGGTTTCACTAAAACAATGAGCAAGACAAACAAGAATGCTGGTGGAAACTCAACAAAAAACAAAAGTTGGATGAGGCCTCAGCAACCTGCTCTAGCAGAAGGTGTTCCTCGCAGGGAATTGGGAACTAGATGATATCCAAGGTCTCTTCCAACCTAAACCTGGATTCTCTGAATCTATGAACTTGTCCAAAATTGTAAATACTTTGAATAAAATCCAAGGTGATGTTTGTAGATAATGACAGTGAAGCCCAGCCACATAACTTGAGCCAGGAGCCTGCATTTTAAAACAGATTGCAAGTCCAACTTACAGCATCTTCACTGTGCTCTCTCTATTTTGCCTCTCCTTTGATTCCTTTTTTAATCCTCCTTCAGAGATCATTGCTATGATAACATATGAACATATTGCAGCCTTCTGCCAGCTCTGCCTTCACACAGCAGCACAAGACGACCCGAAACTGAACACATTCTCGATCAGAGTACATCAAGGGTGGCTAACAGGAAGATGGAGAATCCCTTTTTACAAGGAGTCACACAGGAAAGACAAGAGCTAACGGGAGCAAGTTACTCCTGGAGAGATTCCCATTGGACTCCAGAAGAAAATGTTTCCCCATGAGAACAGTTGGACATTGGAATCATCTCCCAAGGGAAGCAGTGGATTCCCCTACAGTGGACAGTTTGAAGACTCAGCTTGACAGGGTGCTGGGCCAGCTCACTTCAACTGTACTATGACCTACAAAGGTTGGACCAGAAGATCCTGGGGTCCCTTCCAACCTGGCATTCTGTGATGCTGCAATCACTGCATTCCTTGAAGGTTTTAAAAAGATATTATTTATTGCCCAGGTTGTTTTATTCCTAGTCCCCTTCCAGAGATTTAGCTGCTTAGCATTCAGCCATGACAAATTCTGCACATTCCCCCATTTATCTGAAGCAGCTTTCTGGAGAGTTTAAGTGCCACCTTTCTGCTTTTTTTTTTGTTTGGCTCAACTGACCACATTCTTCCCAGGCTTCACTGATCAGTAATCAGTTTGATAGATTTAAAATCCAACTGGCATCATTTAGTCAAATGGAACAAAAAATAATACAGGAAGCCAACGAGTCCAGCCAAGCAAGCTCACAATGAGAAGATTTTCAGCCTTGGTCAAAGGGAGGGGGGGTGGAAAAAAAGGATGCTTTAATCATGAATAATTTATTCCTTAAAAAGTGAGCACTTGGACACAGCCTGGTTAATCTATGCAAGAGCAGGATGAAGCCTATGAGGAGCTGTCATTGAGCATGGATGACTGTTTGCTAGGTAAAGAAATTGTCTGCCTTTCTTCAGCTCTGATGAAGTGAGAATCTGAGAAGAGCAGAGCTACAAAAGAAGACATTTTTGGTGATGCCCCATAGTGCTATGCTCCTTGAGGAAAAGCTGCAAAATAACGAATATTTTAAACAGAACACTGCTAATAAGAAACAGAATAGCAGAAAGGAGAGGGGAAATTACTGGCACAACAGGTCTGTAAGCCAGTGAAGCTGGGTTGTGTTTACCAGCGAGTGACTGGTAATTGAACAAAATCAAAACACTGGAAAACAGACCTGCAGGGGTAAGACAACCAACAAACAAAAACATACAAAACCAGCCCCAAGCAAACAAAAAGCCAAAGAAAAACCAACCACAACTAAAAAAAACCCATGACCCCAAACCAGAGTTGAGTTGGAAGAGAACAGAATGGAATAGAAAGGAATGGAATGGAATGGAATGGAATGGAATGGAATGGAATGGAATGGATAGATATAGACTAGACTAGACTAGAATAGAATAGACTAGAATAGAATAGACCAGGTTGGAAGAGACCTTTGAGATCATGATGTCCAACCCATCATTCCTGCCCCCTGCTCCAGCCGAGTGCTGTGATCTTGCACCTTCTTAACATCAGCCCAATCAAACAAATAGCAGCAACATTTCACTCCAACATCCTATTTAATGTCCTGCCCATATACAACTGGAACTACCTGAGAATGAGGAGCTTTCCTTCTTTTCCATTCAAATATCTCTGTTCCCCCTAAAATTTCAAAGATTTTTCAAATTGGTAAGTAGTTGTAAAAATACTTGCCTAGGGACTTCCATGGCCATCTTTCTCTGCAGCAGGAGTTGTGCCTGACAAGAAACAAGCCTTGAACAGTTGGCCTAGAAAAGGTTTCTCTTTGCTTAGTGGAGACTTGAACAGTATTACTAGCAGCTTTAATTGAAAAGAAAAATGAATGAGATGCTGTCATGCAGACTTTTGTTACAGCAGGCTTCAATGTTTTCAGGGTCTTAAACTGGGGATAGGATAGGATAGGATAGGATAGGATAGGATAGGATAGGATAGGATAGGATAGGATAGAAAAGAATAGAATAGAATAGAATAGAATAGAATAGAATAGAATAGAATAGAATAGACCAGACCAGGTTGGAAGAGACCTTCAAGATCATGCAGTGCTAGAAAATGATAGTATTAAGATCTATTTGCTCACAATTCTTCTTCTGTGTCACTCACTATTGTAGCTTCTACTGTTCTCTCCATCCTAAAAGGAAACAATTTTTGCTGCTATAATCTGTTTGACTCCTTGCCTATGAATTTGTAGTGTACCTTGGGCTTCCTGTGTGCTTCAGGTTCTACCAGTATTTTGGTCCTGAGCAAGGACAAGAACCTTTCCTCCCTGGTGTAGTAAACAAGCCAGCGTGCTCCCTCCTGTCCACATACTTACCTTAAATTCAATTTTTTTCCCCAATAGCTTGAATTAAAATGCTGTTTTTTTCCCCAATATCTTGAGCTAAAATAAGTTACTTTCCCCAATACCTTCAATTAAAGTAAGTTTATTTTTTTGTTTCAAAACTGACAATCAACTTTTGTTTTGTTTTGTTTTGGTGGGTTTTTTTGTGAGGCAAGCCTACTTCAGTAGAAGTGAGTAATTTTTGATTTGCTCTAGGGGTCATTTGCAACACAAACTGAATGCATTTACAATTTGTAATTATTTGCTGAAGGCTTCACAGAATCACCACAGTTGGAAGAGACCTCAGAGATCATCAAGTCCAATCTGCCACCACAGACCTCATGACTAAACCCTGGCACCAAGTGCCACGTCCAATCCCCTCTTGAACACCTCCAGGGATGGGGACTCCACCACCTCCTGGGAGCATCCAGAGCATTCAGCTATCCTCAAACTGAGTTTACAAGAGTTTTGCATCAGTTGCTCCTCCTACATAATGCAATTTGTGATTGTGTTTTTCTGCTTCATTACAAGTCCGCTTTTTTCGAGAGGAAAATGAAAATAGTGAAGCAGACCTCTGGGGAGAGCAATCAGTGATTATTTTCTTGCCATTCTGAAATGTTCATTTCAGTGCATGGAGCAGTTGTATTTTGAGCAGTGAAGCTTCATTGACGTCTACTTTGCCATTGCACTTTAATTGTGTTCTGTGCGAGGGTATGTTTGTTTCCATTCAGTTTCAGATGAATTCATGTTGTCTCAAATGAAAGGCAAAGAGGTCAAAGCAAAAGTAAGAACAAAGTGAAGCTCCTAATTCTCAAGTAAAACAAGAAATTCCAGTTGTATGTGGGCAGGATATTAAATGCAGGTTGGAGTTCAATGGTGCTGCTATTGTTTTATCAGGCTGATATTAGGAAGATGTAAGATCACAGCACTCAGCCAGAACAGGGAGGGGAAAAAAAAAGGAAAGGGAAAAAAAAATATATTGACATGATTATTTTTATGCTATCACACAGATGGAGTAAATTCAAGAGGTAGTGCTAAAATGATAGGACTTAGTAAGCCTTTGCACCTGCTCTGGCAGATGGATGCAATTAATAACAGAAAAGAAACAGAAGAACTCCAGTCAAATTGCTCCCTGAGGGTAAAGCTGGTTTACAATGAAGCTGACATGCCTTTTTAATACAATATATTAAGGCAGAGATGTGTTTTGAAGTGGGCTGTCTAGTTTACAACAAACGAACTCATTAGCAAGGGTGGAGAGAAACACCCCACATTAGTTCCCTACTCCTCCTGCAAACAGATAATGTATTCTCCATTGCTCAGAGGCAAGCAATTGTTCTGCTAGGTTTTGCATGGAAAACAGTATCATACTTAAGTTGATTTGCTCCTAGCACAAATGATTTGGAAATACAAGGCTGAGAGCCTTGGTAAAATTCTTGCCAGTGTACTTCTGATGTGCTCTTTAAGGAGACAGTTGAAAGTAAATTTCATTATTTTAAGTGCAACTAAAATTAACAAAGAAGAAAGGCTCCATATCACACTCCACATGCACACATGTATATTTATATGCACACTCACATTCAACTCTGTCTGCATATAGTTAGCACAGTCATAGATACATGTGTGGTAAATCAGTAGAATACTTCTCTAGCAGCTTTAATAAAATCAGAGAATAGTTTGGGTTGGATGATCATCCAGTTCCAACCTCCCTGCCATGGGCAGGGACCCTCCCACTAGATCAGCTTGCTCAAGCCTCATCCAACTAAGCCTTCAACACCTTCAGGGAGGGGGCATCCACAGCCTCCTGAGCAACCTCTTTTGATGTGCCACCTCCTCACTCTAAAGAATTTCTTCCTAACACCCGCTACAAATCTCCCCTCTTCCAGATCAAAGGTATTGCCCCTGACCTTTCACTAAAGCCTTGTAAAAAGTCCCTCCCCAGCTTCCTCGTAGCCCCCTTCAGGTACTGGAAAGCTGCTATAAGGTCTCCCTGGAGCCTTCTCTTCTTCAGGCTGAACAGTCCCAACTCCCTCAGCCTGTCCCCAGGCTGTTCACAGGTGCTCCAGCCCTCTGGTCATCTCAGGCCTCCTCCAGACCTACTTCCAGCAGTTCCATATCTTCTGTGTGTGCCCCACCCCAAAACCTCCCTTGTCCTGCTGGTCACACCTTTGACGCATCCCAGGACATGGTTGCCTTCTGGACTGCAAGCGACCATTGCCAGCTCATGCTGAGTTTTTCCAGCAGCTGACACCCCTAAATCCTTCTCCTCAGGACTGCTCATGAGCCATCCTTTCCAAGCCTCTATTTGTGCCCAGGATGCCCTGATCCAGGTGTAGGACCTTGCCAGAGAGAGGATTTTAATCCTCCACAGCACAGAGAACTAATGCAGCAGCACTGTATTACCATGAGTTGTACTGCAACAGCTGCTGGAGCTATGATGGATTTCTACAGGGCACAGAAACACTGAAAATTGTTGTGGGCTGGCTGGCTGGTTTTACAGCAGTTCAACAAAGTGGGTTTAACTCCCCAGTAGCAGGTGATAGGATCAGAGAAAATAGCCTGAAACTGTGCCAGGGAGGTTTGACTGGTTAGGCATTGGGACAGGCTGCCCAGGGAGGTGGTGGAGTCACTGTCCCTGGAGGCACTCAAGAAATGTGTGGGCATAGTACTCTGGGACATGGTTTAATGGCCATGATGATGTTGTGTTGATGGCTGGAGTTGCTCTTAGAGGCCTCTTCCAACCAAACAATAATATGATTCTACCATTACTTGTATTTAATGCATGAAAAGAATATTTCATTTCTAGAAACCAGTAACAAAAGTTGGTTTGAGCACTCAATGAGAAACAATCTAAGCAAAAAAACAGAGGGAGCTGAAATAACTAGATAATCATCTAACAAAATGCTACTGTTATCACCAATTGTCTCTCAATAATTAACCCTCTAAGGCAGGAAATTTATCTATTATTATACCTACTGATATGATCAGTAAGAGAATTCTGAGTGTCACTGGTAATTGCTCTTCATTGAATGGTTTGGTTGGAAGGGGCCTTAAAGATCATGTAGTTCTGTTTCTGAAGCTGCTATAATAGAAGAGGTAAATACCTTGCAAACTACTTTGAAAGTTACCCACACTGGTGTCTTGCAGCTTAACAACTCTCAAAAGCATGAACAAATCACTCTTTTCTTTTTATTTTTAAATAGATCCTAGCACCTTGAGGGCACTGCAAAATAATAGCATTTGTTCCACTCTAATACTCTTAACAGTTATTAGAGGTGAATAGATGACCTATAGGGTCCCTTCCAACTCAAACCATTCTAAGAAGGCTGGGGAGGGACTTCTCAGGATCTCAGGTAGTGATAGGACTAGGGGGAATGGAATGAAGCTGGAGGTGGGAGATTCAGGCTGGAGGTGAGGTGGAAGTTTCTTCCGCATGAGAGTGGTGAAGCCCTGGAATGGGTTATCAGGGAGGTGGTTGGGGCCCCATCCTGGAGATGTTTAAGACCAGGCTGGATGAGGCTCTGGCAGGCCTGATCCAGTGTGAGGTGTCCCTGCCCATGGCAGGGAGTTGGAACTAGCTGATCCTTGTGGTCCCTTCCAACCTGACTGATACTATGATTCCAAGACGTTGTCCATTTTTAGAACGGGCTAATGAAAAATGCATTTAAGCAAATAGATCCAGAACTTAAAGGTACCTGGTTTTTAATATTTACCTTTTATCTTTGTTTGTTTGGGTATAGAGTGGGGTTTTGTGTCCTTGGGTTTTTGTTTGGCTGATTTGGTGTTTCACAGAACAGAGGGATGTAGGGCACCAAAACAGGGAGTTGTAAGGGGATTTACAGCCTCAGCTTGCCTGCAAAATGGGACCAGCTGCTTTCTGCTGCAGCATCAGACACTCTCCGAGGAGCACGACCTTGTCAGTGCTCAGCCATACCAGCTGCCTGACAGCGCACCGCAGAACACTGCACCTCTGTGTACAGCTCCACTTTCATAACATTGTCCACACTCAGTCAAAACACCAAGAGAATTACATTGGAAGTTTCAGGCTGCTGAGATAACCAGGGTATTGTGTTACAGTTTGCAAGAAGTCACTTCGCATTCAACTTTTAAAAGAGCTGACTTCAGCTTTTACAAGCATTGTTACCAGATCACTTCACTCAGCATATTGTACACTGAATTAACCTTTAAAAAATCATATTGTGCATGCAGGCAATCCTTTTCTATGTATGTGGCTATAAATAAACCCTACATCTGACCTCTGCATTGTTCTTATGTTTCAGCATATTCGGCAAAAAGTCACTTGTACCACAGAGAAAAACAAAACAAACCACCAGAGAACACTCCCCACCCGCCCCCACCCCCCCCCCCACCCCCCCCCACCACACCCCAACACACAAAAACACACCCACCCTTTCAAGGGCCTTTTATCCTCATGCACCCTACAGACCCAAAAGAATCATAGAATGGTTTGAGTGGGAAGGGACCTTAAAAATCTTCTAGCTACAATTCCCCTGCCATGAGCAGGGACACCTCCCAAGACCAGGTTGCTCAAGGTCTCCTTCAGCCTGGTCTTCAGGACCTCCAGGGAGGGGGCATCTACAACTTCTCTGGGCAACCTGTTCTAGTGTCTCACCACTCTCACTGTAATAATTTCTAATATCCAGTCCTTATGTTCTCCACTACTACTGAGCATATGCCTCAAACTTCAGACACATGGCAGCTGTTAGCTCCTCCTTTCTCAGCCTTACTTCTCAGCTGTCTCCTATCAAGTGGTTCCCACTCTGCATGCTTGAAACCACACAAGCAGCGAGTCCTCTCACAGCACAGTATGCAAAACCTTGACCCATCTTTAACACCCTTAGGTATCTGTTTCACCTGCTTCCCAGCTGGCTTGCTTCCAACGCATCCACATGATCCCTCTGAGGAGTGTAATTCCCAGAATATCTGTACTTACTGTACAGCACAGGTATTGCAAAAAAGCTGTTTGAAAACCACCCACTCCCCCCTAGAGCTGGAGGTTCTTTTAGTAATGCACCACGCGCACAGAGGGATGGAGAGAGCCAAGCTGCTGGCTCTGCTGCACTCAGATGAACTGAAAGACAACATGACTCAGCCCCAGCCAGCTACCAAGCACAACTCACAGCACTGGCAGAGTGCAGGGTAGAAGAGAATGGTAAAACAACAATGAAAACAAAACAATGGAGGAAAAAAAGCAGCAAAGATTTCACAAGTTCAGGATCATGGCAGCTCCTCTGCTGGATCTGCAGCCAAAAGCCCCAGAAAAGAGCAAGCAGTCACTACCATCTTCATTTATGCAAGATGAGCTTACAAAAAAAGAAAAATGAGAGAGCTGCCAGAGAAGAGTTCGAACCCAACATTTAAAACAATACAGGGAAGATAAGAGAATAATTTACAGAGCCTACAGTGAAGGGAGAAGCTTCCACACACTTAAGTACCTGCCAATTGATATTTAAAGCCATAGAAGAATAATGACTTTGAGGAAGACGCTATTGATAAGTTTTATTGTTGCATGTGTGCCTAGAGGAGGAGCTTGACGCATTTTACATCACCAGGAAGATACTGCACTAAATATACTACAAACGATATAAAGAACATTGAAGCAGTCTGGAGACTTATTTGTTTTCTGACTCCTGGTTTATTAAAGGTCGAAATTTGGATAAATCAGGAAAACAAGCCAACAAGAAAAAGGG
>CM037635.1:4354629-4395212 GCA_015227895.2 Colaptes auratus | reverse complement strand
AGCACCCACTACAGATACAGTCTTCCACCTACCCAATTTACCAATTCTCATCAATCTTTGTATGCTTCCTTCCTCTGCAGATGGAGATACACCGACCTCTAAGTCACGGGGATCTATCTGCATTCCTCTCCCAGCCACTTCTCCTCACTGCAGGTTATTTCTCTAAATTTATGTTTCTCTCCATGGAGCTTTAAACTGCAGATGATGTTTTTGCTGTCTCTCAGTGCTCTTCTATTGTTTGCTCCAATCTTAGAGCATTATCTCTATGAACTCTAATGTCTTTGCTGTCATCCAAAATCCGTTCAGTCCTGTTTTGAAATACTTCAGGCCCAAGGTGTGAACCCAGAGATATTTAGTAATGGCTGTTGAAAGTCCACAGACAGAAATATTATGTTTATGTTTTTTTGGTGGATGAATGCCTGTCATTCCCCTTCTCCAATGTGCAATGTGTCAGTGTCTTTCATTTTCAACAACGTGGTTCCACTGCTCAGACCCTCATTAGCCCCTATCCAGTGTATCTGCAGTCCTCATGTGAGCATTGGTGTGTGGGGCACAATTAGGAGGTGTCCCTGCTTGTGGCAGTAGGGCTGGAACTAAATGATCTTTAAAGCCCTTTCCAACTCCAGCCATTCTGTGATTACCAATTAAAAAAAAACAACAAACAAACAAACAAAACCCCCAAACCCTTCAGTACTTTCACAAGAAACCAAAAGGAGTCGATTTCTCTTCGAGCCCAAGTGGCTCAAACTATGCCCCGGTGTAAGCTGGTGGTGGATCACCGTGTCACTTGTCTTCAGCCAAAACCAGGAGCCAAAGTCTATGTGTAGATGTCTGTGAGGGACTTTGTCTGCCTCAGTTATTCCAGGCTTAAAGCCTCACCCAGCCTGGTCTTAAGCATTTCCAGGGATGAGGTGTCCACACCTTCTCTGGGCAACCTGTTCCATGGTCTCACTACCCCAATAGTAAAGAATTTCTTCCTAATGTCCATGGTAAATCTACCCTGCTCTAGTTTCAAACCACTGTTTCTTTACCTATCACTACAAGCCCTCCTAAATGGTCCATCCCCAGCTTTCCTGTAACCCCCTTCAGGTGCTGGAAGGCCGCTATGAGGTCACCCTAGAACCTTCTTTTCTCCATGCTCAACAACCCCAGCTCCTTCAGCCTGTTTTTGTAGGAGAGGTGCTTCAGCCTTCTGATCATCTTTGTGGCCTCCTCTGGGCTCTCTCTCAAACAAATTCCATTTTGTTCTGGGGGCTCCAGAGCTGGATGCAGTACTCCACATCCTCTACCTGGCTTTTCTAGATATCATAATGCTGGTTTCTAGAGTCCTTCAGAAAAATGTAGCCACTCTTGGTTGTGTAGGTAATTGTTGGACATTTGCTCCTTTGCAGACATAGAGTTTTCAGCAGAGCTGTTCTTAGGTGTTCTTCTGGGCTTTGGAGAAGGCTTGTTACCGTAATCTGCAGGCAATTTCCCCTCTCCTGCTGCAGGCATGTGCTTCTCCTTTTGTGGCTGTTTACCAATTCTCCAGCAGATTAATAGCAGAATGGTTCACTCCGTGACGATCTGCAACTTTAAAACACCCTCAGATGCCTCGTTACAGACCAAATAAAAGAGTTTGTTTTCTGTGAGTGATTAGTCCCCTCTCACATCTCTTTGCTCCACTGCTTCCAAATGCTAATCTCAGGGTGCATTTATTATTTGCTTGTGCCAGCCTGTTTATAGCTGCTGTAGCCCTTTGGTGGAGCTTACAGGATCTTCCTCATTTGCAGTAATCAGTTTAATTTCCATCATCTATAATCATCATCATCAGTCAGCTGAGGCATGTTTTTCAGAAAGCCAGTTTCAGTTTCTAGGGCTGGGCTGTCATCTCCATTTCTGTCAGGTTATGTCCCATTCCGCTCCACCCTGGACAGACCACGTCTGGAGTATTGTGTTCAGTTCAAGAAGGACAGGGAAATACTAGGAGTGTCCAATGGAGTCTAGGAGGATTATTAAGAGGCTGTAATATCTCTCTAATGAGGAAAAGGTGAGACAATTGGGTCTTTTCAGTCTGGAAAGGAGAAGGCTGGGGAGGATCTCAGAAATCCTTATCAATCATAGAATCAGTAAGGTTGAAAAGACCTCAGAGATCATCAAGTCCAACCTGTCACCCAACACCTCATGACTAACTAAGCCCTGGCTTCAAGTGCCATGTCCAATCCCTTTTTGAGCATCTCCAGGGATGCTGACTCCACCACCTCCCTGGGCAGCACAATCCAATGGCCAATTACTCTCTCAGTGAAGAACTTTCTCCTCACCTCCAGCCTAAACTTCCCCTGGTGCAGCTTGAGACTGTGTCCTCTTGTTCTGGTGCTGGTTGCCTGGGAGAAGAGACCAACCCACACCTGGCTACAACCTCCCTTCAGGTAGTTGTAGAGAGCAATAAGGTCTCCCCTGAGCCTCCTCTTCTCCAGGCTAAGCAACCCCAGCTCCCTCAGCCTCTCCTCACAGGGCTGTGCTCCAGACCTCTCCCCAGGCTCGTTGCCCTTCTCTGGAGTCTCAATATCTTCCTGAATTCAGGGGCCCAGAACTGGACACAAATACTTCAAGGATTGGTGTCAGGAGGATGGGACTAGTCTCTTTTCACTGGTGCCCAGTGACAGGACAGAGTCCAGAGACCCTTCAGCTTTCACATTAAAGGAAATTAAATATTTCCATAGGAATTTGCAAAAGGTGCCTGAAGTTGGTTATCTTCCCTGCACCTCTTCTATACCTCTTCTGTGAAAAACGAGGGTAGGAATTGCTAGGAGCAAGTTTGCAGCGTAGGCAGGGACTGTATTGGGGCTGTGTAAACTGGTGAGGTGGAAGCAGAAGAAAGCAGCACATGGATGAGCTGCTGCATGTCCACAGATGAACCCTCTGCTCACAGTGCCATTACTAAGAGAGGCTTTACAGACTGGAACCAGCACTGGTGTGCAAGTGACTGGAAGAAAAACTTTCAGTGTATTTAATCACAGAATCATAGAATTGATTCAATTGGAATAAGTCTCCAGGATCATTGAGTCCAACCTTCAAGCTAGGACCATCATGGCTGTTAAACCATGTCCCAAGGTGTCATGGCCACATGCTTCTTGAACACCTCCAGGAACATCTCCATCCCCCCAGGCAGCCTGTTCTAATGCCTGACTGCTCTTTGCAGCAAGGAATTTTTTGCCTAATCTCCAACCTAAACCTCCTCTGGCACAATTTCAGGCCATTCCTCTCATTCTATCACTGATAGTGGGGAGAAGAGACCAACCCCCACCTCACTGCAACCTCCCTTCACAGAGTTCTAGACAGCAATGAGGTCTCCCTCAGCCTTCTCTTCTCCAGACTACATAATGCCAGTTCCCTCAGCCCCTCCTCACCAGAGCTGTTCTCCAGACCCCAACAGCAACAGCTTTGTTACCCCTCTCTTGATGAAAAAATGTCAACTACCTTCTGTCTGTTTTAGACTGAGTAAACTCTTTTTCATCTACAAATTGTCTTGGTTTAGGGGTGTTTTTCCCAAGAGCTTGGTCAGCCATTGGCACAGGCTGCCCAGGGAGGTGGTTGAGTCACTCCCCAGAGGGTTCAAAATGTGTGGCCATGGCACTTTGGGACACGGTTTAATGGCCTGGGGGTGTTAGGCCAATGCTTGGACTCAATCTTAGAGGTCTTTTCCAACCCAAACAATTCTGTGATTCTGTGCAGTAAATCAATGTAAGCCCAGGATGTTTGAGTGGTGACCTTCATTACAGAGTTGGCTAACTCGCTGGCAGCTCCTGCTCCTTGTTGGTGCTTTGATTCTCTTGCTCACAGCATTTATGCTGTGCCTTAGTTTGCTTTAATTCAGGAGCTCCAAGGGAAGGAGGACACAGTCTCAAGCTGTGCCAGGGGAGGTTTAGGCTGGAGGTGAGGAGAAAGTTCTTCCCTGAGAGAGTTGTTGGCCATTGGAATGTGCTGCCCAGGGAGGTGGTGGGTCACCATCCCCGGGGTGTGTGACTGGACGTGGCACTTGGTGCCATGGTTTAGTCAGAGGGGTCTGTGGTGACAGGTTGGACTTGATGATCTCTGAGGTCTTTTCCAACCTTGATGGTCCTGTGATTCCTTTTCCTTTTAGTGCTACTTTGTTTTGCTTTCTTGAATTTGTGAGCAAGTAAACATCCTGACCAGCAACCTCTGGGGAATTTCTCAAGTCAATTTAGAGAAGGATAATCTGTGATGCTGCTAGCTCCTGTCTAGTGTTAACACTTCAAATATGGCTAATTACACTTAAAGATAAGGATATTAATGCCATCAATCAGCTCTGATAGCTCACTATCAGAGAACACAGCCCTTCAGCAACTCTTAAATGTAATATAACAGCACAATTAATGGTTATCAACTATGCACAACAGAGCTGGCTTGTAATCATCAAATACCATGAAAGTGAGGTTAAGGACCCAGTTAGAGAGTTGCTGAGAAAGGAATGGTGAGGCAACTCTCTTTCAGCCCCCAATAACATGGCAGAAGGGCTTTTATTTTCTTTCAAGATCTTTTGGCTCACAACCCACCGAGAGAAGCCCTTGAGCTGTTTTTTCACCACGTTCTTGCTTGCTGCAACGGGAAAGTTATCAAGAGATGCCTTTGCAGAAATAAAGGCAGATGAAAAATCTGTGTGAACACCACCACTGCCACCTACTGCCGGCTGGTCGTGGCGAGACAGGCAGTCACGCCTAAACGGCTGCATCTCACACAGGGAGAAGCTGACCTCATTTTTCAGGTGTTTTTCTTTCCCCCCCCCACCCACCCGGGGCAGGAGGGTTGTTGCTGCTGTAGCATTCTGTTTGCTGAAAGTCTTAATAAATATCAAACAGAACCTCCTGAAAATCTGGAAGGGGCTTCAGGGGCCACTTATTTTGCCACCAGGTTAGCAGGTTGGCAAAGGTTTCAGCATCTGTCTGTCTTTTCGTGGAGATATTTTAGGGTTGGGATTAGCTCTGCTTGCAGATGTGAGCAGCAATCCAAGCAAGACTGAGCAAGTGGCTGCACGGACGGCGAGGTCAGAGCAGGGATCATAGAATGATAGGAAGGTAGGGGTTGGAAGGGGCATCCCTTCCAAAGTAGGGTCACCTAAGGCAGGTCATGCAGAAATGCATCCAGACAGGCCTTGAAAGTCTCCAGAGATGGAGACTCCCCAACCTCTCTGGGCAGCCTGTTCCAAGGCTCCAGCACCCTCTCAGCAAATAAGTTTTCCCTCGTGTTGAAGTGGAGCTTCCTGTGTTTCAGTTTGTGCCCCTTGCCTCTTGTCCTAACACAGGACACCAGTGAAGAGAGACTGGCCCCATCTTCTTCACACCCACCCTTAAGGAATTTAGAAACATTGATCAGATCCCCTATCAGCCTTCCCTTCTCCAGGCTAGACAGCCCCAGATCACTCAGCCTTTCCTCACGAGACCGTGGTTCCAATCCCTTTATTATCCTGACAGCCTCCATTGCGTTCTCTCCAGTAGCTTCCTGTCCCTCTTGAACTGGGGAGCCCAGAACTAGATACAATATTCCAGATGTGGTCTCACCAGGGCAGAGTAAAGGGGGATGAGGACCTCCCTGGACCTGCTGGACACATTCTTTTTAATGCACCCCAGAACACCATTGGCCTTTTTGGCCCCAAGGGCACCGTGCTGTCCCACGGCTGATTTACTGCCCACCAGGACTCCTTCTCCATGGAGCTGCTTTCCAGCAGGTCAATTCCTAATCTGTACTGGTGCATAGGGTTGCTCCTCCCCAGGTGCAGGACTCTACCCTTATTCTTGTTGAAGCTCATGAGGCTCTCCTTTGCCCATCTCTCCAGCCTGTCCAGGTCTCACTGAATGGCAGCACAGTCTGATGGCGTGGCAGCAAATTGCCTGCTTATACACTGGTAACTAAAAGCCTTTCTTCTTCACTCTGTTTGATGTGCCCTCACTCTCATGTGTTGGGCTTCTTTCCTCTGACACCTTTTCACATGTTCTCTGAATAAATTTGACTGTCTTATACTGGCTCTGCAGCCTTGAGCTTATTGTTGCTTTTCATTCCAGCAAATAAACAGAATATTTACTGTCGAGTTTAGAGAGAAGGTCTTGAGTGCACAGTAAATCAGAGAGAGCAAAAGCATTCACTTGTTGAGAGCCTCACATAGTGACTAGTGCCAAGGAACAACAGTCCTTGCCTGTAAGAATTATTTAAATTCAGGCAAATATGTCAGCATTGGGTTGATGAGCTCTCAGGATATTGCTTCACTTTAGTATCTCCTCTGTAGACACAGCTCTCTTCTACAGCTGCATTTCAGCTTTACTTGCTCTCAGGATTTGGGTACAGCAGCAGGAGAAAATGGGGCCACAAGGACTCCAGCCTGCTCTGGCTTAGAACCATGGAACCACTGAGGTTGGAAGAGGCTTTTGAGAGCATTGAGCCTAGCTGCTCATCTATAGCTCACACTCCCACCACTGCTGCTAAGCCCCTGCCACACTGCTTTCTTGCCCTTGCAACCATGCTGTGCCTCAGTGCTCAGTCATAACTTCTGCCCACATGGCTGTCAGAAGGTGTGTGAAAGTTTGGATTCCAACCCCACACATTTACCTGTCTATGCTGGGGAGTGGTGTGGCATAGAGAGAGTGGGGGTCTTGCCCTTCTCAAGCAGGTTGGACTTGCTTCCAACCTTATTGATTCTATGTCTCTATGGCTGTTCAAGAGGGGATAGGACGTGGCACTTGGTGCCATGGTTTAGTAGTCATGAAGTCTTGGGTGACAGGTTGGATTTGATGATCTTTGAGGTCTTTTCCAGCCTTATTGATTCTATGTTTCTATGTTTCTATTCTAAGCACCCTGGCCTAGTGAAGGTGTCCCTGCCCATGGCAGGGGGGTTGGAACTACATGATTAAGGTGCCTTCCAACCCTAACCATTTCATGAGTCTGTGCTTGGCACTGAGGGAACTTTGTGTCCCTCTTCCAATGCTGACCACCCTCCACTGTTTATCCTGCCCATGATGGTACATTTACACTGCAGTGTGTCCACCAGGTTGAGAGAGATCCTCTTCCCCATCTACTCTGCCCTGGTGAGACCACATCTGGAATATTGTGTCCAGTTCTGGGCTTCCCAGTTCAAAGAAATTACAGTGTCCAATGGAGGCTACAAGAACAATGAAGGGATGGGAAGATCTGTCTGGCAAGGAAAGGCTGACAGCCCTAGGGCTGTTTAGCCTGGAAAAGAGAAGGCTGAGAGGGAGTCTGATCAGTGTGAAGAAAGGGCCACTTTCTTTTCACTGGTGTCCTGTGACAGCTCAAGGGGCAACAGACACAAACTGGAACCCAGGAAGTCCCACCTAAACATGAGCAAAAACTTCTTTGCTGTAAGGGTGCTGGAACCCTTGAGCAGGCTGCCCAGAGAGGCAGTTGAGTCTCTCTGGAAAGTTTCCAGACCTGTCTGGATGTGCTCCTGTGTGGCCTGCCCTAGGTGATCCTGCTTTGGCAGGGGGGTTGCCCTCAATGATCTCCAGGGGTCTCTACCAACCCTTACCATTCTGTGATTCTATCCTGGATGCAAGGCTATCTTAGTGAGGCTCTGTGGCTCTCACAGATGTGTTAATGCTGTTGCCTCTAATCAGGTCCTTCAGGAAAGCACAGGGAGCCCTCTTTAGAGAAGAAAGCTCTCGGGTCATTGCAGCGCGAGGCTCACCACAGGCTAATTTGCCTGCAGCTCAACACTTACCTGGAATTTGAGAGTGGTGTGTTCAGAATGCAGCTGTGCTTGACTTAGCACAGAGGCTTTTTACTCTCTCTTTCATCCTAGAGTTCCTGCATTACCATGTTGCTGTCTTTTACTTCTCCTGTTCAAGGGTCTTTAAGCAAATACCTGGTAATACTAGGTTTAAGCTGACTTCTCAGACTAAATGATTTTTAAAGGTCCTTTCCAACCCAACCCAATTCTTAGTGCAGTGATACAGATTTGCAGTTGAGATGTTGAGACTTGACTATGAATACCTTTAGCTTCAGTTTTGTGCACCTTGAAGTCCCAGTCTGCAGGAAGATTAAACCTACCTTGGATATCTCTCTGTTAGAGAAAAGCTTCATGTGGAACTTGCACAGCCTCCAAACAGTTCCTTGATTAGTTTGCTGCAGCTTCAGTATCTTGTCAGCTTTTTATGTGTCAGGGTGGAGAAACTTGGGCCCCTTTTAAAGTATCACAGATCTAAAGGTAGCAGCTAGAGGGAAATTGTGAGACTCTGTCCTCTAGTTGCCAGAGGGAAGTTTTAAGGCTATGACATCTAGAGCTTCAAACACTACCTGCCTGAAGAGTGAGGCAGTTTCTGAGGTTCCTTTGAATGCAGAACTTCTAGCCATTGTCTCTCAGATGCTATATCCTGTGAGTGTGGTGAAGAAAAATGTTAGTTATCAGTGCTCAGATCCTACAGTAAAGAGGGCTACATCTGTTATGTCTGCCTGAATCTACTCATTTGATCAGGGCTTTAAGTCCCATGCAGCCAAGAGCACTGTGTATTGTGGGCAGGTCAGTCAAGCTCTCAGGGTTTGCAGAGTGAGCACAGAAGGAGCCTGTTTATAGATTCATGGAATGGTTTGGTTTGGGACCTGAAGATCATCTAGTTCCAATCCCCCTGGCATTGGCAGGGGCATCTTTCACTAGACCAGCCTGCTCAAGGTCTCATTCAGCCTGGCCTTGAACACCTCCAGGGAGGGGGCACACACATCTCACACATCTCAGCACCACTGAATGCAGGATGTGAATTGCTGCAGTATCCATAACTTTCCTCATTGTCCCAGTCAAGGTCATCCTGTTTCTGTTTGAAATGAAAGGCTTTGAATATCCACTGGTGCCTCTGTAGAGCTGAAAGTTTGCAGGAGCTGTTCATTAAAGTATATCCAGACCTCTAGGGAACTTCTCAGGTGGCTTCTTGGGCAAGAAGACTTTAAACTGCTGTCTTTCTCAAAGGCTGACATCCCTGTAACGTTGCCAGTCGACAGAACACACCATCCACCTCTTCCCATCAGCTGCTGCATGGTTCCATAACTGTCATCTCAACCCATTACCAGTATTACCACCTTTTGAGCGTGAAACTCCTTACAGCTCTTTTGATCTCCCCCAGTTCACACACTGTTAGTCTTCTTCTTAAGCCATGTCTCTCTGATCCTTAATTCCAGGTGTGTGCATAAATGGATTGCTCAGCAGTACAATTTTTGATCCCGATCCAGTGTTGAATTTCTGTCACATTTTCTGTCAAATTAGGGGGAGCTTATGTGAGCTTTAAGCTTTATGCCAGCTTTATGCTGGCTGTGGAGGGACAGACGATGCCTAATCTTGAATAAAGGTAAGCAAGTGAGGACAGCAGATGACACTTGGTTTGTCAGAGAGCTGGCTGGTGCAAAATTAACCCATCAGAGTGAGTTCTTGAAGCAATGGGAACAGACAGACTCCTTTCTTGCCAGATCAGAGTTATAGCTATACACCATTTCTGATGTCTTCCAGGGTGCACTAAAGCTTCATATAATCAGCATCTTTGTGGTTGGGAAAGAGCTTTAAGATCTTTAAGTCCAACCACTATCGAACTCTACATCTCTGTCTCTTAAATATCTCCAGGGATGGGGAGTCAACCACAGAATCACAGTGACTGGGGAAAGACCTATGATTTCTGACAAAGCACTTCCTGAGATTTGCTGAAGTTTACAATGTCCTTTTCTCAAGAGCATTTGGATTTCTTTGCTTTGCTTGTGCTCCCCTGGACCCCAGCCCTTGCTAACTCCCTTTGGCAGGATGCTATTCCTTGTTCACCGAGGCCAGTGTTCAGAGCTGCCCAAGAATCCTTGTATCCTACAGCCTCAGGAGGACAGAATGGTGGAGGTTGGAAGGGATGTGTGGAGTTCATCTGGTCCAACCCCCCTGCTGGAGCAGAATCACTCAGAGTAAATCACACAGGAGATCACACTCAGATCCATGCTTTGGGTGCTTGATGTTGTGCAGCAATAGCAGTGACAGATGAAAGCAGCCCTGCACATCTGATAGGGAAAAGCAGCTAGCCCAAGCACCATTGAGGCTTGTTTGCCATCTATACTGATAATTAAAAACTAATGATAGTTGTGTGTCTGCCAAGAAATGAGTTCCCTTTGGTTGAATGGGTGAGAGGAATTTTTGCAAGGCAAGATTAAAGCATCTCCCCTTCTCTGTCGGGATCTGAGTATCAACCTTTTTGTTTGTGAACTGAGACATTAATTGCTCCACAATGGAAACAGACTTTAAATTAGGTAAAGATTGTGTTGTCACTTCACTTGCAGTGGCTCAGCTGGCAGAACTGTGGCCCTGATTAGCTAGACAACAATTATCCTGCATCATTCCATCATTCCTCCACAATTATATTCTTCATTCTTACAGAACATCCTACTTACCTATTTAAACAACTGGAATGATTTAAATCTACCATCAGAGAGGACTGGAGCCTTCATCTGCAGTCCCATCTTGGATGCCCTCATGTGATGGACAATATTTCCTTGGGGACTCTGATTTTCTGGGCCATGAGCATCTCTTCACTTGAAGCTTGACTGAGACCATCGTGTTGAAATGAAACCTCTCAGCCTCCACAGAACCATAGAATTGGTTCAGTTTGAAAAGGCTTCTAAGACCATTGAGTCCAACCATCAACCTAAGAGCACCATGGCCATTAAGCCATGTCCCAGAGTGCTATGGCCATACATTTCTTGAACACCTCCAGCAACAGTGACTCCACCACCTCCCTGGGCAGCCTGTTCCAATGTCTGAACACATTTTCAGGTATTCAATGTTTGATAACCATAACCCTTCCTAACACCTAGCCTAAGCTTCCCTTGGATCTGATGAGGAAAGGTGAGAGACCTGGGGATGTTTAGCCTGGAGAAGAGAAGGCTGAAAGGGGATCTGATCCATATCAATATCTTTCAAATATCTGAAGGGTGGGTGTCAATTAGCATGGGGCCAGTCCTGCGACAGGACAAGAGGCAATGAACACAACCTGGAACCCAGGAAGTTCCACCTCAACAGGAGAAAAACTTCTTTACTGGGAGGCTGCTGGAGCCCTGGAGCTGGCTGCCCAGAGGGGCTGTGGAGTTTCCTCCTCTGGAGACTTTCCAAGCCCACCTGAACGTGTCCCATTGTCACCTGCCCTAGGTGATCCTGCTTTGGCAGGGGGGTTGTCCTTGGTGATATTTCCCAAGGTCCCTTCCAATCCCTACGATTCTATGACTGTGTGGAATTGCCTCCAAGTCACTATTCAGCCGGATTGAAGGCGGTGAGCACCCAGTCCTCTCGAAGATCTGCCTCCATATAAGGTAAAGAGAGGCTGGGAATCTGTCCCCCAGCTCTGCTATCCTTGCTGGAATCCATTTGTTGGGACGCAAATGGCTGCTGTTCGCCGGCTGGTTTTGTGCTGAAGCCCCCCAGTCCCTGTCATTAATAAGGGTGCTGAAAGGAACCACACTGTGCTTTTATTTGTACATCTTAATCTTGTTACTCATTACAAGTAACAGCTTTACTGAGTGTTTCAATGCCTAATCATGTTGTTGGGGGGGGTTGTTGTTTTCTTTGGTTATTTTCCCTTTCCAATCCATGGTTGGGGTTTAATATACCATTAGAATTTAAAGCCCCTGTAAAGAAAAAGTGGTTCTTATCGCTGCAGAAATTACTTTCATTAAGCACATTCCAACAGCGTGTGGGAGCATGGAAGTATTCCAGGAGAAGCTGTAAATTGCAGTGCTGTTAGCTGCAAGCGTGCTTAGATGGCACAGAAAACTCAGCAGCTTCAGCAGTAATAAATTCACAGAATGGGTTGGGTTGAAGAGACTTAAATATCATCTGGGTCCAACTCCTCTACCATGGGCAGAGACACTTTTCGTCAGACCAGGTTGCTCAAGGCCTTATCCAGCTTGGCCTTGGACACCTCTGGGACAGGGGGCATCCATGACCTGCCTGGGCAACCTGTTCCAGTGTCTCACCAAAGGTTGACTGTGTGCAGAAGTTGAGTGTGCCCAGGCGGCCAAGAAGGCCAATGGCATCCTGGCATGCATCAAGAATAGTGTGACCAGCAGGAGCAGGGAAGTCATTGTGCCCCTGTACTCAACACTAGTTAGGCTGTGTCCAGTCCTGGGCCCCTCAGTTCAAGAAGGACATTGGGACACTTGAGCATGTCCAGAGAAGGGCAATGAGGCTGGGGAGAGGTCTTGAGCACAGCCCTGTGAGGAGAGGCTGAGGGAGCTGGGGTTGTTTAGCCTGGAGAAGAGGAGGCTCAGGGGAGACCTTATTGCTCTCTACAACTACCTGAAGGGAGGTTGTAGCCAGGAGGGGGTTGGTCTCTTCTCCCAGGCAATCAGCACCAGAACAAGAGGCACAGCCTCTAGCTGCGCCAGAGGAGGTTTAGGCTGGAGGTGAGGAGAAGTTCTTCCCAGAGAGAGTTGTTAGCCATTGGAATGTGCTGCCTGGGAGGTGGTGGAGTCACCATCCCTGGAGGTGTTCAAGAAGGGACTGGACATGGCACTTGGTGCCATGGTTTAGTCCTGAGCTCTGTGGTGACAGGTTGGACCGGATGATCTTTGAGGTCTCTTCCAACCTTGGTGATTCTGTGATTCTGTGGATCTCATAGTGTGTACTTGTGTATCTTCCTCTTTCTCCCCTCAAAACTCAGTCCCCTTCTTTTCTTCAGAAGAGCATAAATGAAAGAGATGCTTTGATTTTGCTGGTCCCTGTAGCATTGCAGAGAGAATGTGTGTGCCTCCCGAGGCAATGCTTAGGGTTGTTCCAGCAATTAGAGTTCCTGAAGGATTGCTGTCTGAGGTAACAGTTTCAAATTAAAAGCAAAACAAAACAGGAACACTAAAACACAAACCTCCTCAACTTCTTTTTATATCATTGTCTCCCCAAATGGATTTGTAATTCATTGCACCTGTAGTCAATTATCCATTCAAAACAATTGCTATTTCTCAGTGATTAACCCACTTGCCAGTGGAAGAGGCAGCTGGGTTTTTCCATGGCCAAGTGCTAAAGCACAAAGAAATGAAATCTTCTGAGTCCAGACTCTTCTCTTTTGTAAAGCACACAGAAATAATGGTTGCTTCAAAAAAAAAGCCCTTCCTGCCTGAATAATTGAAGGTTTTAAATGGAAAGTCATAGAATCATAGGACTGCTGATGTCAGAAGAAACCTTTGAGATCATCAAGTCCAACTGCTCAGCCAGAGCTTGCAATCCCACCACTGCTGCTAAGACACTGCCACTAAACCACATCCCTCAGCACCCCATTCACGTGTCTCTCATATACCCCCAGGGATGGTGGCCCCACCAGAGACCTGGCCAGCATATTCCAATGCCTGAGAACCTTTCCTGTGAAGAGAGTTTTCCTAATATCCAATGTCAGCCCCCCCTGGCACAACCTGAGTCTGATTCCTCTTGTATGTGAGAAGAGACCAACCCCCACCTTGCTCCAACTTCCTGTCAGGGACTATAGAGACCAATGATGTCTCCCCTCAGCCTCCTCTTCTCCCGGCTAAACAATCCCAGTTCCTTCAGTCATAGCTCACTAGATTTGTGTTCAAGGCCCTTCCCCAGCTTCATTGCCCTTCTCTGACCCTGCTTGTAGCCAGGAGGGGGTTATTCTCTTCTCCCAGGCAATCAGCACCAGAACAGGAGGACACAGTCTCAAGTTTAGACTCGAGGTGAGGAGAAAGTTCTTCACAGAGAGAGTTTTTAGCCATTGGAATGTGCTGGTGGTGAAGTCACCATCCCTGGAGGTGTTCAAGAGGGTATTGGATGTGGCACTTGGTGCCATGGTTTTAGTAGTCATGAGATGTTGGGTGACAGGTTGGACTTGATGATCTTTGAGGTCTCTTCCAACCTTATTGATTCTATGATTCCAGCACCTCAATGTCCTTGTAGTGAGAGGCTCAAAACTGAACACAGTGCTCAAGGTGTGATCTCACCAATGCTGAGGGGGACAATCACATCCCTAGACCTGCTGGCCACACCATTCCTGATCCTGGCCAGGATGCTGTTGGCCTTCTTGGCCACCTGAGCACACTGCTGGCTCATGTTCAGGCAGCCATCAATCAACAAGTCAGGAGCTGTCATTCTGAAGCTTTTTGGATATAAGAAGACTGAAGATGTTTTCAGTGGAGGCTAATTGTTTTACTCTTTCTAATGGTGCACAATATTAAAAGCTTTGTGATGAGATCCTGTATGCCCCAAGATGCTGTTACACAGACTCTTGGTCCCTGGCTTCTGGAGCTTTGTCACTGCTGTCATGCCAAACTTTACCTGTCCTGGCTAAGCTCTTTGGAGCTTTGGCTTTTTCTACTGAGGCTGATTGCTTAGCTGTTAAAATCTGAGGGACCTGTGAGTTTATACAGCACATAAAGTTTATGTTGAAAAAAAAAATATGCTATTTTATGAACTGTTTGCCATCTCCTGTGGGTTTTATACACCACATAACAAGTTGAAAACCCACACCTTTATGGAAACAACCTGGCCCTGCTTCCACCCTTACTCGTACCAATAGGTAATGAAGTGAGCAGCACTAGGTCAACAGTATTACACTGAAGTGGAATGGGTGAAAGTAACTTAGGAGCACATATGAGGGATAGAGTGCAGTGTTTAGCTATTGACTTTTCTTTTTAAGAAGTGGAGAGTAATTCACTACAGAAGTATTTGATGGAGTTCTGGCTCATAAATGTGGTTCTCCTCCATCGGCTCCTTCTGGATTCTTTCTGTGCGTGGGATCCACTCTTATTAAAGCTGAGCAAGGAGGTTGTAAAGGACAGTTAATGGAGGGAAAGCAACTTCTCCCTCTGCTTCCTTTAACACCTTGGTGCCACTGGAAGAGTGAAGAGATTTGGAGAGAGATTTCCAGGAATTGTTACTACTTTTCAGGAAAAAGTAAAGCTTTAATCTTCTCCTGTTTCTTAAGAGTTTGGTGATTACCAAATCATCTTATCCTGATGTAATGGAAGATAATAACTGCATGGAAACGTCTCTGTGGGCTCTTGGAGCCTATGAGTGCTCTGTGTCTGTTGTACTAGGAAGAAAAATAATTGTTGTCTGATACTTGGGTCTCAAATCACTTACCTAAAGTGTAGGCATCTTGGACTGTTTGAGGCACTACAATACAATGCAATGCAATGAAATACAATACAATACAATACAATACAATACAATACAATACAATACAATACAATACAATAAATCCAGGTTGGAAGAGACCTTCAAGATCATCGTGTCCAACCCACCAACCAATCCAACCCACCCAAGCAACTAGATCATGGCACCCAGCACCCGATCAAGTCTCCTCCTGAACACCTCCAATGAAGGTGACTCCACCACCTCCCCGGACTAGCAGGTTTGATTCGAGATCCCAAACTCACTGGATCTCCACACATTTCTGTAGCAGAAGCTGGAGATCAGAGAGGATACCCTGGGGCATGAGCAGCACACTAAATTCAGCCCATAATACTCTGAGCTTTCTTGCATGCCTGAGCAGTGCATTCCTCATCAAATAGCCAGGAAGAACGCAACTGGCCATGCAGGAAAACAAAGAGCTAATTTTATGTCAATCACATTAATTTCAGAACCAAGAAATATGAACCCAAAAAGCAAGATCTGAGCATCAGTGAACTGTATAACCTTGAGTGGGAGGTGTGATTCAATGCAAGGTGCCTGACACCACGTGAGTACCTAAGCCTGATGGTGTCTGCAGACCTGAAGGATCATCAGGAGTGACTAGTTTCCTGTGTTTGATTCAGTTCACCCCCTGATATTTTTCCTCCCATTGCTTTTTAAATGCACAAAATAGATCACTACTAGATCACTGGATAAATGTTAAAGGTTTCTAAAACTGAGCTGGGCTCCAGAAGAAAATGTTTCCCCATGAGAACAGTTAGACATTGGAATCATCTCCCAAGGGAAGCAGTGGGTTCTCCTGTACTGGACACATTGGAGACTCATCTTGACAGGGTGCTGGGCCAGCTCATTTCAGCTCTACTATTACCTAGAAAAGTTGGACCGGATGATCTTGGGGTCCCTTCCAACCTGGCATTCTGTGATTCTGTGATCTCAATTTGCAGGGTTTTTTGGGTGCTTACTGGAGCTTTCAAAAGTAGTGTGGCAGTCCTGCAAGGACAAAATGAGAAGTCCTTCATGAGGAACTGAGTTTTTTCTAGAAGGAAATATTTTAAGAGGCCTCTTTATCATAATATGGAGGGGTCTGGGTTTGGGTTTGTTTATTTTCTTAAGAGATTGTAAGTATAGTAAAAATAAAGTAAGTATAGTAAAAATAAAGCATAATAACATAAAATAATCAAACTAATGTTTGGCTTGTGGCTCCCATTTGGCTCCCATTTGGTACAAAACAACTACTGCTTTCTTAAAATTATATCCCCCTCTTTACAAGTCACTAGGATAGAATAGAATAGGATAGAATAGGATAGAATAGGATAGAATAGGATAGAATAGACTAGACTAGACTAGACTAGACTAGACTAGACTAGAATAGAATAGAATAGAATAGAATAGAATAGAATAGAATAGGGTAGGGTAGGGTAGGGTAGGATAGGATAGGATAGCATAGCATTGAATTGAATTGAATTGAATTGAATTGAATTGAATTGAATTGAAATGAATTGAATTGAATTGAATTGAATTGAATTGAATTGAATTGAATTGAATTGAATTGAATTGAATTGAATTGAATTGAATTGGATTGGATTGGATTGGATTGGATTGGATTGGATTGGATTGGACTGAATTAACCAGGTTGGAAGAGACGTTTGAGATCATTGAGTCCAAGCTATCACCCAACGCCATCTAATCAACTAAACCATGGCACCAAGCACCCCATCCAGTCTCTTCCTAAACACCTCCAGTGATGGTGACTCCACCACCTCCCTGGGCAGCACATTCCAATGGCCAATCACTCTCTCTGTGAAGAATTTCTTCCTAACATCCAGCCTAAACCTCCTGCAGTAAGTTAGCTTTCAAGAGAGGTAGTATCAGTTCTTGTCTTTATAAGAGAGATGTAATCACCATTTGATTCTTAGCATGGTAGAGACAGTGGGAGGAAAACTCCCCATGCTATAGCAAGCACAGGATGAGTGGTGCTCTAACAGTTCAAACACCAGAAGTTGCATGGTGTAAACAGTAGAAATCTTTCATCAGTGCCAAGTCCTCATCAGTAACAGAGATGACAAACTTAAAAGGACATCTTGCTTTGCTTTTTTTGCCTCCCCAGCCACCTACTTGCTTGTTTCTCTGATCTGGATGTGAAAGAAATCACTTGTTCAAAATCACTTTAAGATACTAGCTAGGAGCAGATCTACATCTGAAGCATTGTATTATATTTAATGGATGCATTCCTGATAAAGCCAACAAAGGGAAAATTGCACAGGGGGTTTGCAGTGATACTAAGACAAAAAAGGCTTCCACTTGTTTTTATGGCAAAAATGACAGGAGCATTTCAGTAGCTAAAAAAATGTGCTGAAATAGATGAAGCTTCTTTCTTGGAGATGTGCTTTTTACAGTTCAGAATGAAAACCTGGATTTCTGCAGGCTTGGATGTGTGTGTTGTCAATAACCAGTATTCAAAAATCATAGAATCATAGAATGCTTTGGGTTGGAAGGGACCATAAAGATCATCAAGTTCCAACAACCCTGTCATGGGCAGGGAATACCTTCCACTAGACCAGGTTGCTCAAGACCCCCTTCAACTTGGCCCTGAATATCTTCAGGGACCCACAACCTCCCTGGGAAACTGGTTCCAGCATCTCACCACCCTCACTCTAAAGAATTTCTTCCTAATATCCAGCCTAAACCTCCCCTCTTACAGGTTTGATCCTTTCCCCTTCATAATATCACTACAAGCCTTTGTAAAAAGTCCCTTCTCAGCTTTTCCTTTATACCCCTTCAGCCACTGGAAGGCCACTATAAGGTCTTCCCATTGCTAGAAGACATCTAAGGTCCTTTCCAAACCAAACCATCCTATGATTCTGTGTCTGCTCTGCAGAGCAAATGCAAGAGAAATTCCTAACTCAAATCTTCTTTTCTTCCAACTAGATTATTTTATCTTACTATGCTAACTGGGCTTTGACCTCATATCTATTTAAAATGCAGCTGCTGAGTTTTTGCCTGTTGCTCTGATGCTCTTAGAATCATGGGATTGTTTTGGTTGGAAAAGACCTCAAAGGTCATCAAGACCAACCATTCACCTACCAGCACTATGGCCATTAAACCATGTCCCAAAGTGCCATGCCCACACATTCCTTGAACACCTCCAGTTCTGGGCCCCTCAATTTAAGAAGGACATTGAGACTCTGTCCAGAGTGTCCAGAGAAGGGCAATGAGGCTGGGGAGAGGTCTGGAGCACAGCCCTGTGAGGAGAGGCTGAGGGAGCTGGGCTTGCTTAGCCTGGAGAAGAGGAGGCTCAGGGGAGACCTCATTGCTCTCTACAACTACCTGAAGGGAGGTTGTAGCCAGGTGAGTGTTGGCAACCAGCACCAGAAGAAGAGGACACAGTCTCAAGCTGCGCCAGGGGAAGTTTAGGCTGGAAGTGAGGAGAAAGTTCTTCCCAGAGAGAGTTGTTAGCCACTGGAATGTGCTGCCCAGGGAGGTGGTGGAGTCACCATCCCTGGAGGTGTTCAGGAGGGGATTGGACGTGGCACTTGGAGCCATGGTTTAGTAGTCCTGAGGTCTTGGGTGACAGGTTGGACTTGATGATCTTTGAGGTCTTTTCCAACCTGATTGATTCTATGATTCTGTGAGTGACTCCATCACCTCCCTGGGCAGCCTGTTCCAGTGCCTGACCAGAATAGAAATTTTCAGGTTTTTTGTTTGGTTTCCCCTACCTTTTCCTATTCCTCACTGCCCAATCTTCCTTACCCTTGAAGGTCATTCATAGCACTCGCCGCCTCCCTTCTTGTCTAGTTGAGTCTCTTATCACAGAACATTAATTTAGCTTGCCTACAGAGAGTGAAAGCAATGAAAAATAATTGGTTATTTGCATTGCTTCTAATCAAGGTTATATTAATGTGTCTTTCTCTTTAGAGATATAAGTAATAAAAAATTAAAGCTGTTTTCTGTGAAATCTATTGGAATCTGTTAAAGCTATCAGAAGTTAAATATTATGCACAAATTTGCTTTTCTTGGGCTGAAACTGTAGAAATGTTCAACTTTACTCCAGGACTGCCCCATCCCTGGAAATGTTCAAGGTCAGGCTGGATGAGGCTGGATGGGCCTTGTTTAGGTGAGTTGTATTGTATTGTATTGTATTGTATTGTATTGCATTGTATTGTATTGAGGTGGGTTGGATTGGTTGATGGGTTGGACGCGATGATCTTGAAGATCTCTTCCAACCTGGTGTATTGTGTTGTATTGTATTGTATTGTATTGTATTGTATTGTATTACAGGCCTTGAGCAACCTGGTCTAGTGGAAAGCACCCCTGCCCATTGAAGGAGGGGGCAGAATTAGATGGTCTTTAAAGTCCTTTCCAAACCAAAGCATTCTATGAATCTATGAATATTAGGATGTCCACCCACTACAGACGAGTCCCAGTTTAGTTTAGCACAGAGTTGTCTGAGGTCAGCATTTGTGGTTAAATGGACATTTCACAATGTGAATAAAGCTTTTGTTTAGACTGGAGAAGTCCTGACTACCATGAAACATCTACATTTTAATTTCCTGCTTTTGTAACCATTTGAATTGCAATTGGGACACAGCAATAAGAATGTTGTTTGTGTTTAGATGCTGCCTTCTCAGACAAAGACATCGCTGTCCTACCAGAGCAGCATGGTGAAAATTACAGTCAACTTTTACACCAGAGCTCCCAATCTTGTGCTGAATTCTATCCCAGCTGGAAGAGAATGAATCATTTGTCACCACAGAATCACACCATTGTTTTGGTTGGAAAAGACCCCTCTAAGATCACTGAGTCCAGCTGTTGAACTTAGACCACCATGACCATTAAACCACGTCCCAAAGTGCCGTGTGACAGGTTTCTCCAGTGGGGTTGGAAAAGATGACCTGTGAGGGTCCCTTCCAACCTGACACATTCTGTGATTCTCTGTGACCTTGAGAATCACTGCCACCTTAAAAGCTGCAAAACCCATTTTGTCCCTCAAAGCAGGCACCATAGGAAAGACAGGACACACAAGGCCATGCCTAAGTAGACACAGGCGGAGCAGACCCATCCTGACCTGCTGTTTTTTGCCGTTGATCCATACACAACAGGAGAGTTTCCTACTCCTGCCACTGAAATCCTATTTGCACAATGAAACATTTTCCTCCCTGTTGTAGATACAAAGGACACAAAACCTCAAGGAAATGAAAAGAACATTTACAGGGTTGTGTTTCTTCTAGGGCTCCCTTTCTTTTTCTTCAAGCTGTATTGTTTGTCATCAGGAAACTCCGTTGGCAACTTCACAGAGCCATAGAAGGGTTTGGGTTGGAAGGCACCTTAAAGATCATCCAGTTCCAGCTTGTGATCTTTTCTAACTCTTGCTGTAATACCTACAGAGAGCCATCTAAAGCAAGGACACAGTGACATGCCTCAGAGTCCTCTTTAGCAAGCTTCAGAAGGATACTTTACAATGACACAATTTCAAAAAGAAATCCCTTCCATGGAATCTTTCTCATAATAAATTGCAATTTCCGTGGCAGGCAGGTCCCAGTATCCCCTCTGCTATCATTTTAGCAGCAGTACATATTTGAATATGACATTTAGTCCCTCAGCTTCTTCTTGCAGTCTGGCCACAACCCTGACTTGAAAGCTCAGACCTCGGGGTTGCACTGGAATATACAGCACTGCGTGGGGAGGTTCCCAGCCCCACTCTGCTGTCAACATGTATTCATAGAATCATAGAATCATAGAATCAACAAGGTTGCAAAAGACCTCAAAGATCACAGTCTCACCAAGGTTGGAAGAGACCTCAAAGATCATCAAGTCCAGCCTGTTACCCAACACCTCATGACTACTAAACCATGGCACCAAGTGCCACATCCAGTCCCTTCTTGAACACCTCCAGGGATGGTGACTCCACCACCCCTCTGGGCAGCACATTCCAATGGCTAACAATGCTCTCTGGGAAGAACTTTCTCCTCACCTCCAGCCTAAACTTCCCCTGGTGCAGCTTGAGGCTGTGTCCTCTTGTTCTGGTGCTGGTTGCCTGGGAGAAGAGACCAACCCCCTCCTGGCTACAACCACCCTTCAGATAGTTGTAGAGAGCAATAAGGTCTCTCCTGAGCCTCCTCTTCTGCAGGTTAAACAGCCCCAGCTCCCTCAAATGGTTTGGGTTAGAAGGGACCTTAAAGATTGTTTAGATCCCCTCCCTCTTCCATGGGCAAGGACACCTGCCACTAGAGTGGGTTACGCAAGACCTCATCCACCCTGGCCTTGAACACCTCCAGGGAGGGGGCATCCATGACCTCCCTGGGCAACCTGTTCCTGTGTCTCACCACCCCCACTGGAAAGAATTTCTTCCTAATATCCAGGCTCTTGGCCTCCTGAGCACATAGCTAGCTTCAGCCTAATGCCTCCATGGCCCCTAAACCATGGCCCAAGGTGCCACCTCCACACGTTTCTTCAACACCTTCAGCAATGGTGACTCCACCACCTCCCTGGGTGACCTATTCCAGCAGCACAAGTAATGCATAGGACAAACTCCCTCTTTCCCAGTGACAGTCCTTTTGCTGAGCTGTTTTAATGTTCAGGTCCCACATGACAGAAGGCTAACTTGTTCCTTTCTCGTGGTGGATGCAAATGACTTTTCTTCAGCAAGTTATCTGAGCGCAGAATTGGCCACGGAATTAAATGAGTTTAGCTCACCCACTTCAACCTAAAGGTGCCCTGCAGGCTGCACATTGTCACTCTGAGATATTAAAAATAGATTAGGGTGCACAGCATTACACATATTTAGACCATCCACCATCTGAAGCACAGAAAGAAGTGAGAAGCAAAGGAACGAATCCACCCCACGATGTTTAATACCTTTAGGCATGATGGGATAATAAGTAAGTTATTGTTTTCTGAGCCATTAAAGGAATGCATTGGTTTAAGAGATGTTCTTATTGTTAGTGGAATCTTAGCTTTCACAGGAAATACAGACAGGCTCTTCCTATGGCTCGCAATGTGTTTGCTGGAAACAGCCATCTGCTTCTCCTGCTTTCTCCTAAGGGGAATAAATTCTTTACATCTGGCCTGGATAATAGGACTTAGTGCCAGATCCAAGACCTAGTGAAGTTAAATGATGTCTTTCCCTTAGTCAGGAAAAAAATCAGGATTGTATTGCTTTTATAGCTACCATTGCCTGCTGCTTTTGCTATGTTTGTGCTTTGAATCTCATCCTCTTCCAGATAATGGGCAGATGTTGCTGCCCATATATCCTTGTTTCTAGATTTATGCAGAGGAATTCTTCTACCTTGCTGGCAAAGATGCTCAGTACCATCCATTTTCCAAAGAGCTCTTAAAAACTTTTAATTGCCTTAGTCTCAGAGACAAAACTGCTTAGAAAATCTCCAAAGTGACAATCAACTGATAACTTCAACCTTTCTGGTTTGTTTTCCCACTTTCTTTCATGTGCTGGTACCGATTTGGGGTTGAACTGCTGGAAATCAGCTCCATGCAGAAGGACCTTGGAGTCCTGGTGGACAAAAAGTTATCCATAGGACAGCAATGTGCCCTTGTGGCCGAGAAGGCCAAAGGCACCCTGGGGTGCATTAAGAAGAGTGTGGCCAGCAAGTCAAGGGAAGTTCTCCTCTGTCTCTACTCTGCCCTGGTGAGGCCAAATCTGGAATACTGTATCTAGTTCTGGGCTCTGCAGTTCAAGAGGGACAGGGATCTACCACAGAGAGTTCAACATGAGGAGAAACTTCTTTGCTCTGAAGGTGCTGGAGCTGTGGAACAGGCTGTCCAGAGAGGCTGTAGAGAAACTTCTTTGCTCTGAAGGTGCTGGAGCTGTGGAGCAGGCTGTCCAGAGAGGTTGTGAAGAAACTTCTTTGCTCTGAAGGTGCTGGAGCTGTGGAACAGGCTGTCCAGAGAGGCTGCAGAGAAATGTCTTTGCTCTGAAGGTGCTGGAGCTGTGGAGCAGGCTGTCCAGAGAGGCTGTAGAGAAACTTCTTTGCTCTGAAGGTGCTGGAGCTGTGGAACAGGCTGTCCAGAGAGGCTGTGAAGAAACTTCTTTGCTCTGAAGGTGCTGGAGCTGTGGAGCAGGCTGTCCAGAGAGGCTGTAGAGAAACTTCTTTGCTCTGAAGGTGCTGGAGCTGTGGAACAGGCTGTCCAGAGAGGCTGTGAAGAAACTTCTTTGCTCTGAAGGTGCTGGAGCTGTGGAGCAGGCTGTCCAGAGAGGCTGTAGAGAAACTTCTTTGCTCTGAAGGTGCTGGAGCTGTGGAACAGGCTGTCCAGAGAGGTTGTGAAGAAACTTCTTTGCTCTGAAGGTGCTGGAGCTGTGGAGCAGGGTGTCCAGAGATGTTGTGAAGAAACTTCTTTGCTCTGAAGGTGCTGGAGCTGTGGAACAGGCTGTCCAGAGAGGCTGTAGAGAAACTTCTTTGCTCTGAAGGTGCTGGAGCTGTGGAACAGGCTGTCCAGAGAGGCTGTAGAGAAACTTCTCTGCTCTGAAGGTGCTGGAGCTGTGGAGCAGGCTGTCCAGAGAGGTTGTGAAGAAACTTTTTTTGCTCTGAAGGTGCTGGAGCTGTGGAACAGGCTGTCCAGAGAGGTTGTGGAGTCTCCCTCTCTGGAAATATTCAAGACCCACATGGACACATTCCTTTGTGACCTGCCCTAAGTGATCCTGCTTTGGCAGGGGATTTGGACTTGATGATCTCCAGAGGTCCCTTCCAACCCCTACCATTCTACACTTCTATCATTTTCCATTCAGATAATTGTTTTTCATTTCTTTCAGCTTAGATGTTTCTGTTACTTTTTTGTTTGTGCTATTAATCTTACTCTCTGCCTTTTATCTATTCATCAGCTCCAGAAGCACAGCAGCCACTCAGAGTTAGTTATTCAACAGTGATTTATTTTTTTTTCCTTTGTTGAGGTCATGAATTTTCCAGATCATTTCAGACCACTTGCAGGAGGGAAATGTTCCCTAGGGAGAAAAATCCCTAGGATTTCCCTTTGCCTAGGGAGGGAAGTCCCTAGGATTTTTCTCTCTCCTGCAATACTCTGTGAGCAAGACCCAGGTATCTATTTTAGTGTAGTTTAGGCAGTTAACATTTCTCCTTCGTGTTTTTATAGCAGTTGGTAAAAGATAGAGATGTGTCCTCCTTAACAGAGGTGGGGGAAAAAAAAACACCTCCAGTTGTGCTTATCAAAGGAGATTTTATACTCAACCAGCACTGATGATAGAAAAAGTAGCTGGGAAAATAAAACCATAGAATCATAGAATGGTTTGGGTTAGAAAGTACCTCAAAGATCATCTAGTTCCAACCCCGTGCCATGGGCAGGGACACTGGCAGGGGCACCACCAGCACCAGAACAAGAGGACACAGTATCAAGCTGTGCCAGGGGAAGTTTAGGCTGGAGGTTAGGAAGAAGTTCTACACAGAGAGAGTGATTGCCCATTGGAATGGGCTGCCTGAGGAGGTGGTGGGGTCACCTTCATTGGAGGTATTCAGGAGGAGACTTGATGGGGTGCTTGGTGCCATGGGTTAGTTGATTAGGTGGTGTTGGATGACAGGTTGGACACAATGATCTTGAAGGTCTCTTCCAACCTGGTCTATTCCATTCCATTCCATTCCATTCCATTCCATTCCATTCCATTCCATTCCATTCCATTCCATTCCATTCCATTCTATTCTATTCTATTCTATTCTATTCTATTCTATTTATTCTATTCTATTCTATTCTATTCCACTAGACCATGTTGCTCTAGGATCCACCCAACATGGCCTTGAACAGCTCCAGGGATGGGACATCAGCAACCTCCCTGGGCAACCTGTCCCAGAGCCTCATCACCCTCACTGTAAAGAATCTCTTCCTAATATCCAGCCTAAAATCAGCCAAGAAGTTACTGAAATATAGTACAGAGCAGCATGGTGCAGTTGCCATGGAGAATACTGTGTGCTCCTGCTCTGCACCTGGTTGTATCTATTCAACAACCAGTGAGTCTGGTGAAAATCTTGTTGATTACAAATGCAGTTTCTGAAGACAGGGATCACAGTAGAACATGGAATGGCTTCTACAAGGTAGATAAATGAAGAAGCTGCCTAAACCACAGAAAACTGAGGGGAGGTATGGCAAGTTTTTGTTATAATGGGTGACTGGGGAAGGAGGAGGAGAAGAACTTTTTATTCAAGGAGAGAGAATAGAATAGAATAGAATAGAATAGAATAGAATAGAATAGAATAGAGTAGACTAGAGTAGAGTAGAGTAGAGTAGAATAGAATAGAATAGAATAGAATAGAATAGAATAGAATAGAATAGAATAGGAGTAGAGTAGAATTAAATTGAATTGAATTGAATTGAATTGAATTGAATTGAATTGAATTGAATTGAATTGAATTGACCAGGTTGGAAGAGACCTTCAAGATCATTGCATCCAGCCTATCATCCAACACCATCTAATCAACTAAACCATGGCACCAAGCACCCCATCCAGTCTCTTCCTAAACACCTCCAGTGATGGGGACTCCACCACCTCCCTGGGCAGCACATTCCAATGGCCAATCACTCTCTCTGTGAAGAATTTCTTCCTAACATCCAGTCTAAAAGCCTGGCCTGAGGCTAAACAGAACTGGCCTGAGGCAAAACAGAACTGGCCTGAGGCAGGTTAAGGCAATCAGAGAAAGTCTTTCTCACTATGTGTGGTTCATCTATCAAGATCATAGAATCATAGAATGGTTTAGCTTGGAAGGCACCTTCAGGGTCATCTAGCTCCAACCCTCTACCATGGGCAGGGATACCATGCACTAGATCGAGGTTGCTCGAGGCTTTGTCCAACCTGCTCTTGAACACCTCCAGAGATGCCATACCCATGGGTTGCCAGGGAGGCTGGGGGCTTATATTGGTTCAAAAAGAAATTAGACTTCCTCTTGAGACAATATTTTTTTTCATGAACTGAGGAAATAGTATTGAAATGTCATGGTACACATATGCTGCTCCTGAAATACCTACTTGCTGAGGTAGCTGCTCTTGATGACTGACAGAGGAGTAGCATTAGGCCAGATGGATCTTTAGTCTGACCTGTTTCAGTTGGTTTTATGCTCTTAAATAAAGTGGATGCTAAAAGTGTTAGCAGCTGCCTGGATTTGTGGCTTCCTTGATGCAGAATTGGTGTTTTTAATGGGACCTTGGGAAGGAGCCACTTTAGCCTCAGCTTTAAGCCAGGTGATTTAATAAAGCAGGTAGAAAATGATAGTTCCACAAGTTACTGGGGATTGCAGAGGAATTACACACCATCAGAGAACTGGAAATGTGTAGTAAGGAAAATTACTCAAAGGACTTGAGAGCAGGAAAATATTGTTGGCTGTGAGTGTCAGTAAATAAAATTAAGATCAGTCTTCATAATGCAATGCAGTGTTTCCTAAGCAGTAAGGAGCCTGGATCTGGTTTATGGTTTGGAAACAAATCCTGCCAGTGTCTTGTATGGGAAGCACTTCACAGACTCACACAGAATCACAGAGTGCCAGTTTGGAAGGAATGCCAGAGATCAGCTGGTCCACTTGTCACTATTTGTCACCTTTCCAGGACCTTCTTATAGCTCAGGATGTAATAAATTCTCATCCTGTAACGAAATCACCTGAAAATTGTTTGTTGGATTTAACACATTCATTCTGAAACACTTTGGGCATTCTCTGAAAAGAGTCAGTGGTGCTTTGTTGTCAGTTCAGATCTAATACACATCCCTAAATGTCCCTTGGGATTATCATTCTGTTCCTTCAAGGCAATCTTCACTGGCAGGGAATGCAATTATTAGCCCTTAAACAGTAGTTTGCTTTGATGTGAACAGCAACAAGCACACTCCACAAGAATATTCACCACTGTGTTTCTTCCTCAGTGCATAGATTTAACCTTAAAAGCTTCTTACCACCCTTACTCCTGCATTTGTTGACATTGTGTTTTTCCTTTGAAAAACTGATTTATTATGTTTATGATACATGGTCCAGGGGGAAAAGAACCTGGTTGTCTTGTTTGATTGGGTTTGGTTTGGTTGGTTTGTTTGTTTTTGCTTTCCAAACTCGTGTGTGGATGGTTGGACTCCATGGTCTTAGAGGTCTTCTCCAACTGAAACAATTCTATGATTCTATGATATTGACATTAAATATGTGTGTGTGTGTGTGTGTGTGTGTGTGTGTGTGTGTGTGTTGTTGTCTCCCACACAGGGATTTCTCATCCTGGTTGTGGCTAGTCTCACCAGTACTGATGTACCTGCTGGTGTTGCTATCTGTTTAGGAGACTGGTATCAATTCATAGATTCATAGAATGGTTTTGGTTGGAAGGGATCTTAAAGATCATTGAGTTCCAACCCCCTGACTTGGGCAGGGACATCTTCCACTACACAGCTTGCTCAACATCCCACCTGACCTGACCTTGAACACCTCCTGGAAGTGGGCATCTACAACATCCCTGGGCAATCTGTTCCACTGTCTCACCACCACTGCAAAGAATTTCTTCCTAATGTCCAGTCTAAACCTCCTCTCCTCCAGCTGAAAGCTATTCCCCCTCATCCTGCCATTACAACCCCTTGTAAAAAGTCCTTCTCAGCCTTCCTGTAGCCCCCTTTATGTACTGGAAGGCTGCTATAAGTTCTCCATGGGGCTTTCTCTTCTCCAGACTGAACAACCTCAACTCTCTCAGCCTGTCCCCATAGGAGAGGTGCTCCAGCCCTCTGATCATCATGAACTCCCCTGGGCTGCTTTGCAGTTCAGTGTCCTTCTTGTTTTGAGTGCCCCCGAACTGGATGCAATGCTCCAGGGGGTCTCATAAGAGAAGAGCAGAGGGGGAGAATCATCTCCCTCATCCTGCTGGTCACATTTCTTCTGATGCAGTCAAGGACATGGTTGCCTTTAGGGCTGCTGGTGACCATTGCTGTCTCATGTTGAGTTTTTCATCAGCTGACACCCCCAAGTCCTTCTCCCCAAGCAACTGTTGTCCTGAATGGACAGACCCCAAAACATGCCCTAACTGAGATAATGGGTTAAGGACTTGTGAATGTGCAAACCTGGACATTTCCTGGGGTCCACGTGGTCCAGGTAAACATGTAGCACGTGTAATCAACCTTGTAACACACCTGTGAATTGTGTGTGCCCCTGGCCATGTTTGGATATGACTCACCCTGTGGGTTCAGCTATCAGGCTTCTCTGCTACCAACAGACATTGATTGTCTTTGGACAGCACTTAAAGCAGCTGAGATGGTAGGCAACTTGCCATGCTCTCACCGAGGAAGCCACAAGAGCCTGCCCTAGGAGGCAAACTACACCTGGGCCAAGGCAACCACCACCCTGAGAGCCCTGCGCCGGAGGCAGAAAGGGGAAAAGCCCCAGGAGAACAGAGTCCCAGAAGGGCTGCACTGCTGCAGCGTGAAGTGGGCATGAGAGGAGAGAGGCTGCTAAGCCCTCTCTGAGCCAAGCAGCAATGCTCATGCCTTGCCCTGTGTCTAGTCTGTCATTTCTACATTTACCTTTGGGAATAATCACAGAATCCTCAAGGTTGGAAGAGATCTCCAAGAACAAGTCCAACCTTCTGAAGTGGGAAACCTTTTCCTATGGCAGCACCAATGCAGTACCTATCTGCAGAAAACCAGGCTTTTCCATTCCTGTATGTTCAAGCAGAAAGAGCAGCTTGCCATGGCAACCAGTACTACAGGCTACAGCCAGTATCAAGTCCCTCCAGCTCGGTAACTTCCCTTAGTGATCTCCAGTGGCCATTTAGTGATCCAATTTTTACTTTTCTTTCCCCCACCATGTGTGCTCAAGTGACAGGTTTCTACCTTTCATGCTATCAGCCTGCAGAGAAGTGGCAGAAGTGGTGTTTCTTTGCAGGCTTCACAGACTCTTTTGTCCTCTGGTAAGGAGCCCCAAGTCTGCTGTAAACTATTATTAGAAAGTATCATCATGCATTGCAACTTTTTATGGGCATACTTCTAATTTGCAGGTGGAGATGGAGAGGAAGTTCTGTACTTAATTCTCTTTTGTGAAAGCTTCTCCTGCATGGATCTGAAACATGAGAGAGGAAACTCCACCAGGAATATATCAATGAACACAAGTGTTTGCTTGCTACTGAAAGGAAGTTGGAGTGAGGTGGAGGTTGGTCTCTTCTCCCTAGTATCGAGTGACAGAATGAGAAGAAACAGCTATAAACTGCACCAGAGGAGGTTTAGGTTGGATGTTAGGAAAGTTCCACCTCAACATGAGGAAAAACTTCTTTGCTGTGAGGGTGCTGAAGCCCTGGAGCAGGCTGCCTGAGAGGTTGTGGTGTTTCCTCCTCTGGAGGCTTTCAAGACCTGTCTGGATGCATTCCTGTGTGGCCTGCCCTGGGTGATCCTGGTTTGGCAAGGGGGTTGGATTCAATGATCTCCAGAGGCCTATTTCAACCCTTACCATTAGAATAGAATAGAATAGAATAGAATAGAATAGAATAGAATAGAATAGAATAGAATAGAATAGAATAGAATAGAATAGAATAGACCAGACTAGTTTGGAAGAGACCTGCAAGATCATTGCATCCAACCTATCGCCCAACACCATCTAATCAACCAGACCATGGCACCAAGCAACCCCATCGAGTATCCTCCTAAACACCTCCAGTGATGGTGACTCCACCACCTCCCCAGGCAGCCCATTCCAATGGGCAATCTCTCTCTCTATGAAGAACTTCTTCCTAACATCCAGCCTAAACCTCCCCTGGCACAGCTTGAGACTGTGTCCTCTTGTTCTGTGCTTCTATGATTCTTTGAGGCAGTGGTTACCAATACTTCTTCTTCAACTGGTTTTAGCTTGCCATACAAGTCAAAACATTAGGTTCTGCCCTCTCCAAGTCCTGCTTAGAGATGGCAAACCCCTTCTGCAGCTAAATCCCTCTTTTCTTCAAGTGTTACCTCTACGCTACTTCAGTATCCTGAGGCAGACTGCAGAAACAAGAAGCCCCTTGAAGTCTTTAATATGCAGGTGAACTGCTTTGCAGAGGCATCAAATTACTAATGCAGAGCTAAGAAGTTCTGATTCATTCATCCTTAGTCTTTCTAGTCCTGCACAACTATCTGACCAAGGTGATATTCAAGGAGGATAGTTTTACAATGCAGCAATTTTTATGCCTTTCCCCCCCCCACCCCAAACATTTTGTATTTCAATGTTGATGCTAATATATTATAACTTTTTTTTCAGGAGAAAGCACATGTACTTTGAAAAACCAGGTGGTTAGATAAATCAGTCACAATTTCTCCTTCACCTCACACAAGTACCAGAGATACTGTCAGAATTTCCAAGGTTGGAAATCAGTTTGATTTCTGCACTTTATTAACCTCCCCTCTGTGTTGGGAGAGTTGAGGCCGTTCAGCCTGGGAGAGGTTTAGGCAGGGGAGGTTTAGGCTGGATGTTAGGAAGAAGTTCTTCCCAGAAAGAGAGATTGGCCATTGGAATGTGCTGCCCAGGGAGGTGGTGGAGCCACCATCACTGGTGGTGTTTAAGAGACGGGATGGGGTGCCTGGTGCCATGGTTTAGTTGATTAGATGACACCCACCCCTCCAATCTTTATGGATATTGATGAGATCCCCTCTCAGCCTTCTCAGGACTAAACAGCTCCAGGTCTCTCAGTCTTCCTTCATAGGACAGATGTTCAAGTCCCTTCATCATGCTTGTAGCTCTCTGATCGACTCTTTCCAGTAGATCCTTCTCTCCCTTGAACTGGGGAGCACAAAAACTGATAGAGTATCAAGGCACAGTCTTACCAGGGCAGAGTAGATGGGGAAGGGACCCTCCCTAGACCTGCTGGACACACTTTTCTTGATGCACCCCGGGATACCACTGTTTTACATTCAATGTAACTATATTCTTATTCCAGTTGACATAGTTCATAGCATTTTCTGCTCTCAAGGGCATTGTTATTTGTGCTTTCCTTCTGATTCAGACCAAGAGCTAATCACAGTCTCACAGTATCACCAAAGTTGGAAGAGACCTCAAAGGTCATCAAGTCCAACCTGTTCCACAGACCTCATGATTAGACCATGGTACCAAGTGCCACGTGCAGTCCCCTCTTGAACACCTCCAGGGATGGTGACTCCCCACCTCCCTGGGGCAGCACATTCCATGGTGAATGACTCAGTGAAGAACTTTCTCCTCACCTCCAGCCTAAACTCCCCTGGCACAGCTTGAGACTGTGCCCTCTTGTTCTAGTGCTGGTTGCTAGAGAAAAGAGCCCAACCCCTCCTGGCTACACCACCCTTCAGGTAGTTGTGGAGAGCAACGAGGTCTCCCCTGAGGCTCCTCCCGGTTTTCTGCAGTCTCCAGTTGTGAGGCTCTTAAGTGCCACTGTCCCACATGAATTTATTTTCTGATGTCTCATATATCATTTGGTGCAGAAGAGCAGCAGTGAATGAAGCAAGATAGTCTGGTGAAAAAAGGCTTCCATTCCATTGAAAAATGGAACTGAGAACCATTTGCAGAAATCAACATTATTTATGCCCACCTGTAGAAACCCCATATTATGTGCTTTAATGAAGCTGATCTATTTTTCTCTCTGATTACCAGCAGAACTGGCAGGTTAAGCAATTTGAAATTAAAGCAGATCAAGAAATGGATAGAATAATAAAGTGCCTTGCCTCCAATGCTGATCTGCTCCTTGACTAGAGGAAAGCCATTCATAATTCATTCACGCCTGTGCAGTCATGACTTATGGAGCTTTTACACTCATGAGAGAAACATAATCCTCACCCTCATGGGTGAAATATTCCTATGGACTTGGGATTTATTCTCCATTGGTCTCTGTCTTGCAATGCTCATCTAAAGGTCTGACAAAAAAGTTTTGTTCAAGGATTAGTTTCTTTGCAGCGATTGGAGCGGTTCATCTTCAGCACGCTGCCAAGATGTGACCGTTTCTCACTATTTAGGACTACCCTGGCTTTACAGCTTTATCCAATTTCTTTCATGTTAAAGGCCAAGGCATGGAGGGCAGTGAGCTAAGGATGCTGTATTTAACTATTTCTAAGCACAGCTATTACTGACTAGAGTGTTCTCTTGATTGTCCTAGAATGGCTTGGGTTGGAAATGTCCTTGAAGATCATCTGGTTCCTGATCCCCTTCCATGGTCAAGGAACCTTCCACTAGACCAGATTGCTCAAAGCCTCACCCATCTTGGCTTTAATTTTATTCTAGGTGGTGTCCATTCAGACATAGTCTTGTCACAGTCATACAAATCAGGGGACAACAAGGGGGTGTCCAGCAGGACTAGGGAAATTCTTCTACCTCTCTACTCTACCTGGTGAGACCACACCTGGAACACTGTGTCCAGTTTTGGGCTCCCCAGTTCAGACAGAGAGCTGCTGGAGAGAATCATCAGAGAGCACAAGGATGATTAGGGGATTTGAGCACCTCCCCTGTGAAGGAAGACTGAGATCCCTGGGGCTGTTTAGTCTTGAGAAGAGAAGACTGAGAGGGGATCTCATCAATGTGTATAAGTACCTGAGGGGTGGGTGTCAAGTGGAGGGGGCCAATCTCTTTTTGGTGGTGCACAGTAATAAGACAAGGATCAACAGGTTCAAACTTGAACCTAGAAGGTTTCACCTCAACATGAGGAGAAACTTCTTTACAGTGAGGGTGACAGAGCACTGGAATAGGCTGCCCAGGGAGGTTGTGGAGTTTCCTTCTCTGGGGACTTTCAAAACCCACCTGGATGCCTTCCTGCGTGGACTACCTACATGATCCTGCTTTGGCAGGGGTTGGACCCAATGATCTCTTGAGGTCACTTCCAACCTCTGATATCCTGTGATATTTGATTAATGTCCAGCATGGAAAACTGAAGTCAGCATCAGGTTTGGGGGAGTTTGTTTTGTTAAAAGGTAAGGGCTCTTGTTAAGCAAACACATTTGACACCAAGGAAGCCAACATTTACGCACAGGTGGAGTCTGGGCTGTGCTCTCACTATCCAGATGACAGGCAAAGCAAATTAGTGAGGTGGGAGGAGGAGTAAGGAGACAGGATGGTGAACCAGCACAGCTACCTCTGTTCTCTCTTTTATCTTTCTTTTATACTTGCTCCTATATCAGCATGCTGTGGATAAGCTGAGCATATTGTATCACAGTCCTCCCATTTGACAATAGTCAGAGTCTTTTATTCCTTAAAAAAACAGAAATGAGCCATCTATGAGAAAAATAATAGATCTGAATCTTCTTTCAGCCACCCTTATTTCCTTTAAAATGTGCATCTATTGAACTTAGTTATTGTGAAGGCAGAGAATGAAGAAAACACAAACTAGTGACAGCTGGTTACACTTTGGTTGTCATAAAGTGCTCTTCATCCTTGCAACAGCAGTGAGTATGCATGAAAGAAATGGTCTGTGTCCTATGCAGGGTAGTAGCTACGACTGAGGCTGAGATTGCTCAGTACTTTCCTTTTTATTATAATAATAGCTTTTATTTCCCTAATTGCCTCTAACTTCCAAACCAAATGTGATTCTGTGGCTGACACTTGTCACGTTAAGCATATACTCAGGTGCAGTTACTGAGATGAAATTTGCAGCAACAACAGTTTAGCCACTTCCAAGAATAAGATTAGGGGGTGAAATTGTTCAGGGCTGTTTGAAAGTTTTATGGCACCTCCTTTTACAAAATGAGTAGATACATCAAAAGGAATCCTACTGAGGCTGCCTTTGGAACCCTTCTTTTGCCTCTTTCCAGCTGCTGAGCATTGGGACTTTCAACCCTGATGTTGCTGCCTGGTACTTCACGTTAGCGATGCTTTGCAATTTCACAGTGAGTTCCCACAAAAGCTTTGATTTGATTTGAATGTGCAGAACACAAACTGCAGGGAAATAAGCGTGGCCAGGGCTTTTATAGGGAGCCTTGGGTTTCTTTCTGCCGTTCTCTTCCTGATGAACATCAGTCTCTTAATACGCCTATCTTTGGATTCAAATCTGATTCTTTTCACTAAATGTTGTGCCTGTGCAACTCTTCCTGCAGTTTCTCAGCCCAGTTTTGGCTGACATTTCGCTATTAGATCTCTGGAGAAAGAGCAAAATAAATTGGCTGCAGCTGCTTTTAAAATATTAGATTATCTCCAGAAAATCTCTTCTCCTTTTCCTCCTTCCTTCTCCTTCTCCTCCTTCCTTCTCCTTCTCCTTCTTCCTTCTCCTTCTCGTTCTCCTTCTTCCTTCTCCTTCTTCCTTCTCCTTCTCCTTCTTCCTTCTCCTTCTCCTCCTTCTATCTCCTCCTCCTCCTTCCTTCTCCTTCTCCTCCTTCCATCTCCTCCTCCCATCTCCTCCTCCTTCCATCTCCTCCTCCTTTCTCTCAGCTAGAGTGGAGGACATTCCCTAATTCTGCATCTTTTCTGCCTCACTAATTTTTCTCTCACCATAGAGTCATAGAATAGTTTGGGTTGGAAGGGACCTTGAAGATCATCTAGTTCAAATCCCCCTGACACAGACAGGGATACCTCCCACTAGAGTAGGTTACAATACCAGAACAAGAGGACACAGTCTCAGGCTGCACCAGGGGAGGTTTAGACTGGATGTTAGGAGGAAGTTCTATACAGAGAGAGTGATTGCCCATTGGAATGGGCTGCCCAGGGAGGTGGTGGAGTCACCTTCATTGGAGGTGTTCAGGAGGAGACTTGATGGGGTACTGGGTGCCATGATCTAGTTGTTTGGGTGGGTTGGATTGGTTGATAGGTTGGACACAATGATCTTGAAGGTCTCTTCCAACCTGGATTTATTGTATTGTATTGTATCCAACCTGGCCTTGAACACCTCCAGGGAGGGGCATCCATGTCCTCCCCAGGCAGCCTGTTCCAGTGTTTTCACACCCTCATTGTCAAGAATTTTCCTCCTAATCTCCAGTCAAAATCTACCCTCTTCCAGCTCAAAGCCATTGCCTCTTTTCCTATCATCCCTAGCCCTTGTAAAAAGTTCCTCTCCAGCTTTCCTGTAGCCCAGAGTCTCAGAATGTTCATCTTTGACACAAATTTATAGAAACTTATTCACTTCCTGTCTGAAAAGGGAGAGGAGAAAGCTTTTTGATTTTGAAACTGTGATTATCTTTGTCACTGATGTTAGAGGCACTCACACGGCCCTGGGAGCAGAAGTCCTCTCTTGCAGCACGGGAAGCAGCCAGTCAAGTACTTGAGTGATCCTGCCTGCCCCTCCCGCTGCTCAGGGGCTGTTTTTCTCATTTGTGGAGAAGCCTGATTAAAAAGTGATGATTTGATATGAAGGAGCCTTGTCCTTTAGGATCTGGATTAAGATCACCAATTTATTTCTGTGCTGGGCCTTCATCAAATCTCAGAATCTCAGTGAGATGCTTGAGTCCTATCTGAACCTCCCCTTGCCACCTGGCCACCCTTCCTGTCCCCCCAGAACAGACCTCATTTAAATTTCATCTTAATTTTCTTCTTGCTGCAGGCTTGATTAGCTCCTCTTTATCTGCCCTGAAATGTGTAATGATAATGGTGTTGCTTATAGAGCTCCTTTCGTTTTCAAAGCATTTGACAAACATTAGCTAATTAATGGAGGAGGCAGAGCATCAAATAATGAATTTTTCCCTCTGTTCAGTGCAGACAGATGATGTGATCTGTTCACCACCTGAGTAGTTCAGAGGTGGACTTCAGCTTAAATGCTGGGCAATTTGATTGACACTGCTGATGACAGAGAACTTCAAAAGCTGATGTTTTCCTACATGAGGCACCTCTTTTGTTGTTATTTCCCTATTTTTTCATTGGCTTCATGCTTCAAACCTTAATTTAAATTAGTTCCACTGAATGGGATGCCAGAAGCACAATAGGCTGATTTTCACAGAAACAAAAGAAAGGAAGATCCACACAGTTGTTCCAAATCATCCAAATCTCTGGATTTGACATCTCAGCTGAAGAAATACTTTCCCTACAAGGAGAGGCTGAGGGAGCTGGGGTTGCTTAGCCTGGAGAAAAGGAGGCTCAGGGCAGACCTTATGATCAGAGGGCTGGAGCACCTCTCCTATGAGGACAGACTGAAGGAGTTGGGGCTGTTCAGGCTGGAGAAGAGAAGGCTCCCCGTGACCTCATTGTGGCCTTCCAGTATCTGAAGGGGCCTAAAAAGAAGGCTGGGGAGGGACTTTTCAGGCTGTCAGGGAGTGATAGGACTAGGGGGATGGAATGAAGCTGGGGTGGGGAGATTCAGGCTAGATGTGAGGAGGAAGTTCTTCCCCATGAGAGTGGTGAAGCCCTGAATGGGTGTGCAGGAGGTGGTTGAGGCCCCGTCCCTGGAGGTGTTTAAGCCCAGGCTGGATGAGGCTCTGTCCAGCCTGATCTAGTGTAGAGTGTCCCTGCCCATGGCAGGGGGGTTGGAACTAGCTGATCCTTGTGGTCCCTTCCAACCCTAACTGAAACTATGAAACTATGAAACTACATCTTCCTGAAGGGAGGTTGTAGCCAGGTGGGGGTTGGTCTCTTTTCCCAGCACCAGAACAAGAGGACACAGTCTCAAGCTGCACCAGGGGAAGTTTAGACTGGAGGTGAGGAGAAAGTTCTTCAGAGGAGTGTTGTTAGCCATTGGAATGTGCTGCCCAGGGAGGTGGTGGAGTCACCATCCCTGGAGGTGTTCAAGAGGGGATTGGATGTGGCACTCGGTGCCATGGTTTAGTAGTCCTGAGGTGTTGGGTGACAGGTTGGACGTTGTTTGCTCTTGAAGACTCTGAAGTCTTTTCAACCTTATGATTCTATGATTCATACCGTTCTGAAAGCCTGTTCTGTGTGCAATTTCATGCTCTATACCTTGGCTATAGAGCTGTGACACTTTGTGCAAACATCTCACTTAATGCTTAATAATCATAGTTTAGTTTCTCCATCTTTGCTTTATTGACCACCTACCACCATTTTCTGCTTAGAAGCCAGCCAAACTGCCAATTTATCACCAAAGTTGGAGATGTGTGAAAAAAGAGTAGATTAATTGTGGGGAGAATCTGTTGGTGCTGTCATAGGGCAGCAAAAGAGCAGCCTCTCAACTTCCCTTGAAAACATTATTGTCTGATTTGTGATGTAGTAGGAGGAAGAATGAAAGATTATCATAGAATCCTAGAAAGTAGGGATGGAAGGCACCTCTAGAGATCATTGAGTCTAACTCCCTGCCAAAGCAGGATCACCTAGGGCAGGTCACACAGGAACAGGTCCAGGAGGGGTTCAAAGCCACCAGAGAAGGAGGCTCCACAACCTCCAGGGCAGACTATTCCAGTACTCCAGCACCCTCAAAGCAAAGTTTGTCCTCATGCTGAGGTGGAACTTCTTGGGTTCCAGCTTGTACTCATCATTCCTTCTCCTACACAGGACACCAGTGAAGAGTGGCACTTCCATCTTGACACAGCACACCCTCAGATCTTTATAGACATAATAAGATCCTCTCTGAGCCTTTTCTTCTCCAGGCTAAGCAGCCCCAGGTCTCTCAGCCTTTCCTCATCAGACAGATATCCCTGCCCTATTATCCTCTTAGCCTGTTGGGTTCCTTCCAGTATTCCCTGTCTCTCTTGAACTGGGGAGCCCAAAAACTGGATAGAGTATTAGGTGTGGTCTTACCAGGGCAGAGTGGAGGTGGAAAGAAAACTTTCCTAGACCGCTGGACACACTTTTTCTTTTCATGTATTTATATGCTCCTGAAGAACCTGGGAGACCAGCACTGGAATAGGCAACATTTTGTATGCCAGAGCCAAGCACATCATCTGTGCTTGTTAACCAAACTGTGCAAGCATTGTTTGCTAGTGGTTAGTCCTCTTCCCAATCCAGAAGTAATTGAATGGGCAACAGTTTTTCACTCACTTCAAATGTTGTCCAGAAACAGCCAAAATGTGAGCTGATTATCAATAAGAGAGGAATTATTCTGATACTATAAAATGACAGGAAGGATATTAAGGTGCTTGAGCAGGTAGAGAGAAGGGCAACAAATCTGGTGAGCAGTTTGGAGAGGATGTCTTATGAGGAGAGGCTGAGGGAACTGGGATATTTTAGCCTGCAGAAGAAGAGGCTGAGGCTGAGAGGAAACCTTATTGCTCTCTACTGCTACCTAAGAGGAGGTTGGAGTAAGGCTGATGTTGGCCTCTTCTCCCAAGTGACTAACGACAGGATGTGGTGGATGAAATTACCTCAGGCTGCACCAGGGAAGCTTAGGTTGGGTGTTGGGAAGAAATTCATTAAAGTGAGGGTGGTTAGATCCTGCAACAGGTTGCTGAGTGAGGTTGTGAATGCCAGGTTGGGCAGAGCCTTGAGAAAACTTGATCCAGTGGAAGGGTGTCCTGTTCACACCAGGAGGTGGAACTAGGTGATCTTTAAGGTCCTTCCAACCCAAAACCATTCTATAATTAAGTCACACTGAGCTGTCTCCATGGAGGTAGTCTTAGAGTGGTGTTGAGGTCTGTGAAGAGCATCATTGCATATCTGAGAAAGTAGATTGATTCTCCTGGGCAGGGCACCAGCAGACTTTAGCTGCAGGCGACGCTGAGGTTTAGAAATGAAACTTTCTACTGTCTCTGAGTTCCTCTGTAAAGAAGAAAAGTTTGAAACAATGACAAGCTTGAGTCAAAACAGTTGTTTGAAAACATTACCAGGAAAATGTCTCTAATTTACTTATCCAGACAGGGAAGGAGTGGGGAGGGAGAAGGAAGAGGCTTCTGTGTTTAATTTATTCTTGATTCATTTGCAAATTGCTTGGCAAAGGGATTTTATGCATATAATTGCATTTCTAATGAACAATGTTTGCAGATGCACCTGTTTCATAGAAGAGTACAGATGGGCTTGCAAAGCTAAGATGTACATTTAATAAGTGTTGAACACCACATTTTGGCAGAAGAGCTGTTTCTGCAGGAGCAAGGCTGTCATACCATTGTAGCTTGTTTCATTTTTTTGCTGATGTCACAAGAAGAAGGGCTGGGACAGGGTGGTAGTGGGGACCCCAAGATTAGGCTTGAGGCAGACTGGCTGGAAAGCTGCCCAGTAGAAAAGGATCTTGAGGTGCTGGTCACGAGCCAGCAGTGTCTGCAGGTGGTGAAGAAAGCCATGAGCATCCTGGCCTGGATCAGCAATAGCGTGGCCAGCAGCAGCAGGGAAGTGATCTTGACCCTGTACTGGGCACTGGTGAGGCCATGCCTCAAATTCTGGGTTCAGTTTTGGGCCACTCACTACAAGAAGGACACTGAGGTGCTAGGGCAGGTCCACAGAAGGATGGTGAAGCTGGCGAAAGTTCTGGGGAACAGACTGCTGAGGGGCAGCTGACGGACCTAGGGTTGTTTAGTCTGGAGAAGGTAAGGCTGAGGGGAGACTTCTTTGCTCTCTACAGCTCCTGAAAGGAGGCTGGAACAAGGTGAGAGTGGTCTTTTTCTTCCATGACCATGAGAGAAAAAAATGGCCTCAATTTGTGCCAGGGGAGGTTTAGGTTGGATATTAGGAAACATTTCTTTTCTGCAAGAGTGTCAGGCACGGAACAGGCTGCCCGGGAGGTCATGGAGTCGCCACCCTGGAGGCATTTAAGGGGGGGTGGATGTGCTGTGGAGGGACATGATTTAGTAGTAGTGGCTTAGCAGCAGTGGTGGTATTGCAAGATCTAGGTGAGCAGTTAGACTCGATCTCAAGGGCCTCTTCCAACATCCAAAGTTCAGTGGCTCTATGACTCTATTTAAAAGCAAATGTGAAGTAAAATGTGTAAAATTAATGTTGACTGTTTATCTCTGCTTCCTGTTTAAAGTGTTACTCAGCACCACAATTAGTCTTCACTGATCTTGTAATGCATCTCATCTAGGATTGCCCAAGCTACAGCACAGCATTAGCAAATCTGATGCTAAGCGGCGCTTGTTGATGGGTGAAATTATAGTTTAGATCCCGCGAGCATAAAAGCCTCATGAGGATCTCTTGCGGGAGATCGAGTCTTGGAATTCATATTCATGTGGATGCTGCTTAGGCTGGAGGATCTGGGAGAAAATAATGCACTGTGAAGCTGACTGTCTCATGGATGTGCTCCACCGAATGCCTCCTGCCGGAGCATCCCCGCCTCTTGCGAGCCTCACTCAAGGCGCAGCAATTGCAGTAATTAATGGCACTGCAAAGCACTACTTATTTTTTCCTAGGGTAATTGCCAAGGATGTCCTTTTCAGAATGCTTTGAAATGTTTCTCTGCCCTAAGCACAGAGCTGACAGGCATTTAATTATTTATTTTTTCGTCTGACTGAGAGAAACACATCAGCCATCAAAGTCAACATCCTGGGGAGCAGGGGAGCTGTAGGCTCTGCTGAGAAGGGACTTGCTCCCCAGGAGTGACATTGAGTGATTTGTAATGTGTCTGCTCGTGAAGTAAGAGATCAACACCTGAATGAGGCTGTGACAAGTGAGGTACCAAGCTTACAGGCTCAAAGCCTGACCAACCCGGTACTGAACACCTCCAGGGAGGGGGCATCCACAAC
>CM037635.1:4297433-4354619 GCA_015227895.2 Colaptes auratus | reverse complement strand
ACCTTCAACTCTCTGGTTCTCCCTCTACATTTCTGGCCCAAACTGTCCTCTAAGAGGTTCAAATGAATTTTGTCTACTACAAAACTGCATTTCCTGACCGATTTTCAGACCAAACCCCAGTAAAGCTTTCTCCCAAAGAGATCAAAAACCTTCAGCTCTTGGTAAAACAGCAGTGAGGCAACAGAGACCTAAAGCTGATAGCAAAGAAGCACTTTTGGATTTCGTGATGCATCCTCAACCTGAAGAGCTGCTGCATGCCTGCGGTTTTCTTCCAGTCACTCACTGGCTTGATGTGTTTGAGATTAATGTTACTTTTGTTCATTTCCAGGGGGTGGAGGCAGAATTTCTGACTCAGGATTCAGGCTTTTGGAGCATTAGCTGTAAATGAAACCAGATGCTTTGCTGAAGATAACCCAATCAAATCAATATGGAGCCAAAGGAGCCCCTCACATGATGAAAGCTGGCTTTTAAAGTACTGTAAAGCTGGTTTACTGTTCAGGACATCAATTTCCTTTTCCTGTTCTGCTCTGATACAGGACAAATGGAGGCCACAGACCTTCTTGCAGAACCCAGCATGGGAAGTTCCTCGCTAGACCAGCAGTGTTGCCAAAGAAGACAGATCAGCAGAGGGTTTGTGTACTGTGCTGGGTGAAATGACAGCACATTTACCTGAGGTTCATACTGCTATGCTGCAGACTATGGTTAGATTCTTGTGTGCAGAGTTCAGCACCAACATGAACACTGCCAAGAGGAGACCTGCACTCACACACAGCTGCCAGTTGCTTCAGAGGGGTCTGCTCCACTCCTCTCTGAGAACTTGGAACATAAAAGTGACAGTTATACAGGGTTCATTCCTGAGTAAGCTACCATGGAATCATACAACTGTTTCAGGTGAAAAAGTCCTCTAAGTTCATCACATCCACCCATCAACCTAACACCACCATGGCCATTAAACCATGTCCCAGATGTCACGGCCACACGTTTCTTGAACACCTCCTGGGACGTGACTCCTCCACCTCCCTGGGCAGCCTGTGCCGATGCCTGACCACTCTTTCAAGAAGAACAGTTGTCCTCATCTCCAACCTAAACCTCCCCTGGCACAATTTAAGGCAATTTCCTCGTGTCCTATAACCTGATACTAGAGATGCCTGCACACCTGGTACTGCAGACCCCAGCAAATTCCCTCGTCTGAGTGAGTCTTGGGGAAGAATCAGAAGCAGGAGCGTCTTCTGTTAAGATGTTTGCCTTGGCACACTGCACTATGGAGGCAGTGACAAAAGGGTGAATGAAGATTGATGTCACATGTCATGCAGAAAGCATTCCAACCAGGACAAGGAGAATGAAGAGTACCAATAGGGTTGCTCACTCTTCAGGAGTGAGGGCTGAGGAAAGACCTTATTGACTCTCTATAACTCCCTGAAAGGAGGCTGGAGGGAGGTGGGGCTTGGTCTCTTCTTCCTAGTAGCAGGTGATACAAGAAGACAAAACAGCCTGAAACTGTGGTAGGGGAGGTCCAGGTTGAAGACTAGGCAAAATTTCTTAGCTGCAAGAGTGGTGAGGCATTGGAACAGGCTACCCAGAGAGGTGGTGGAGTCACAGTCCCTGGAGGTGTTCAGGAAACATGTGGCCCTGGCACTTTGGGACATGGTTTAATGACCATGTGGTGTTAGGCTGAAGGTTGGACTCAATGATTTTGGAGGCCTGTTCCAGTTGCAAAATCGCTCTGCTTCTATAATTGTGATTCACACCCATCTCCTTGTTTTCACATGAGGCATGCACAGGCTGTCCTTTGGAGGAGGCAACCAAGATTTAACCCCCAGTTAAAATGTTATGTAGCCCTTGCATCAGCGTGACTCATGAATTTAAGCTCCCCTGGCTCCCCATCTGCCATACATTAGCCAGCAGCAGCTTGTCCTTGGAATGAACTGAGTACAGGTTTCCATCTGGCTGGTGACCAATTAGTCAGCTTGCATGGTGACCTTTTTGCCTTTGTGATTGCTTTCAAATAAATGCTCCCAAATCTGTATTGTTCTGGATAGGAAACATCTGAAATCACTTTCCAAAGGGCTCTTGGCAGCTTCCCACTATGATAGCATTGTGCAGTTGTAAAACACAACATCTCATTTATCGTTCAGTCCAGCCATTTGATCTCTACTCCTGCTGTCTTGCTGCAAGCCACTCCTCTGGAAATTAAGAGATCACAGAGTGCGTCGGATTGGGAGGCACCCTCCAAGGTCATCTTGTCCAACCCCCCTGCAGTCAGCAGGGACATCTCAGAGCAGACCAGGCTGCCCTGGGCCCCATCTAGTTTGACACTGAATGTCTCCAGGGATGGGGCCTCAACCACATCTCTGGGCAACCTGTTCCAGTATTTCACTACCCTCACTGTGAAGAGCTTCCTCCTAATGTCCAACCTAAATCTTTCCTGATCCAGTTTCAACCTTTGCCCCTTGTCCTATCACTGCAAGCCCTTCTAAACAGTCCAAACAGTCCCTCCCCAACCTTCCTGTAGGTCCCCTGCAGATATTGAAATGCTGCTCTAAGGTCTCCCTGGAGCCTTCTCTTCTCCAGGCTGAAAACCCCACATTCTCTCAGCCTGTCCCCATAGGACAGGCACTCCAGACCTCTGAACATCTTTGTGGCCCTCCTCTGGAGCTGCTCCAGAAGGTCCATGTCCTTCTTGTGTTGGGGGTCCCATAGCTGGACATAGCATCCCAGATGAGCTCTCATCAGAGCAGAGCAGAGTGTCAGAATCCCCTCTCTTGATCTGCTGTCCATGCTGCTTTTGCTACAGTCTGGCATGTGAGCGCTCCGGCACCTCAGTGCCTTTCTTGCCCAAAACTGAACCCAGGATTCGAGGTGTGGCTTCACTGGTGCCCAGTACAGAGCCACACTGACTGATCAGACAGTGCATGCCTTTGTCTTTTGACTTGGGTTCAGAACTGAGCAGAAAGGACAGGAGCTATGTAAGAACAAAGTGGGAGGAACAGTGGCAATAGGGAGAACCAGAGGTGTAAAGGGAAATGTGGTGAGACATTGTGCTGAGACCTTGTGCTGAAGAAAAACAGGAATCAAAATATTCATGGGAAGTAAGTGAGAAGATGTAGAGAAAAGCAGCAATTGAGAGCCTAATGAGGGAACAGAATGGGATGACAGGACCCAACAAGAAAGCCAAGAGTTACTGAAGCTAATGACAACCTGCATGAAACTGGCAGGAGGGTTCCCCTCTGCTAAACAACTGGATCCATCTCAGGCTTCCCTGGTTAGCTCCAACAGCCTCTGTCCTCCCAAAGGTCTTTTCCCAGTTTTCTTATGAGGCTTGCTGCAATTTCTGCCAGCCCACATCTGCTCTTCCTGCCCCAGGGAATTCTGTCAAGCATTTTGAGTCTTCATCTGATGCTGTTCCCTTTTGCCAAGACACAGTTTAGCAAACACAGTGTCGCTGGCTGTGCACACAGGGTAGGTAAATATGCAGATCAGATCATTAAAGAAGCTGCACAAAATGTCTGAGAAGAAGCTGCACAAAGCTCAGTGGCCACATCATGGTGAAGAAGAAGTCTGTATCTCTCCAAGGGCCACTGTTCCTAAGCAGCTGTGGAAGGGATGATTTGCAGATGATGCTGTTAGGTGGGAGTGTTGATCCGCTGGAAGGTAGGAAGGCTCTGCATGGGGATCTGTCCAGACTGGACTGATGGGCTGAGGTCAGTTCCATGAGGTTCAGCCAGGCCAAGTGCTGGGTCTTGCACTTGGGTTACAGCAAGCCCATGGACGCTCCAGGCTTGGGGCAGAGTGGTTGGAAACTGCCCTGCAGAAAAGGACCTGGGGATGCTGACTGACAGCTGGCTGAACATGAGTCAGCAGTGAGGTCAGGTAGCAAAGCATCCTTGCCTGGATCAGCAGCAGTGAAGCCAGCAGGAGTAGGGAAAAGCCTGTGTCCCTGTACTCAGCACTGGGGAGGCTACACCTCTAATATTGGGTTCAGTTCTGGGCCCCTCATTACAAGAAGGACACTGAGGTGCTGGAAAGTGCCCAAAGAAGGGCAACAAAATTGGTGAAGACCAATCTTATAAGGAGCAGCTGAGGTAACTGGAGCTGTTTAGTCTGGAGAAGAGGAGGCTGAGGTGAGACCTCATAGTTCTCTACAGCTCCCTGAAAGGAGGCTGGAGTGAGGTGGGGATTGCTCTATTCTCTCTAGTATCAGGTGACAGAATGAGAGGAAATGGCCTGAAAATTGTGCCAGGGGCGGTTTAGGTTTGATATTAGGCAAAATTTCTTTGCTGCAAGAGTGGTCAGGCTTTGGCACAGGCTGCCCAGGGATGGTGGAGTCACCATCCCTGGAGGTGCTCAAGAAACATGTGGATGTGGCATTTTTGGACCTGGTTTAATGGCCATGGTGGTGTTAGGCTGATGGTTGGACTTGATGATCTGAGAGGTCTTTTCCCACTCAAACCATTCTATTATTCTGTGGGTTTGCCTTCTGCAAAGCCTCACATCACCCCTTGACCAACACTGGGAGTAAATCAAACCTTACTTTTTTTTTGCTTGGCTGAAAGCTGTCATGCAACTAACAGAGAGATCTGCAGAAGATGTCTTCAGCAGCTGCAGGTGACCAAGGGTCACTGCATTAGCACATTTTAATTAGACTTTTTTTTTTCTCTCCTGGAGGAAGTGCTGTGTTGTCAGGCATCCAGGTTTGAAAGCCTGAGCATCAAAGCAGAAGGACTTGCATTACCAGAATGACAAATAAATATCACTGAAGCATTCCCTAACAATAATGGAAAGGCTGAGAGCTGAGCAAGATTGAGCCAAATTCACTTAGCTCAGAAGGCCTCAAGAAATTGGTGCAATTTGTTAGCTCATAGCTGCATGAGTGGAAAACTAAATGTAATGCTTGATAGCAAGAGTTCCTGCCACACAGAAAACAATGGACAGTTAAAAAAAAGAGGGGGGGGAAAAAAGAGACAAAGAATTGCTGGAGCCAGGAGATATAAGGCAAGATTGGAGTTTTAGCTGCATCAGAGTGCAGTCTGAAAGGAAGAAATAAATAAGGATGTAGCAAATGTCCTGATGCACCAAACAGCTTCTCCTGGATTTCAAAAGAAATGGAAGTTGGCATAGTCCATTATTTAGAAATAAACCTAATTTTTAGTTCCAATGCAGCCATTCTTTTTGAGGTCAAAAAGACTCAAATCCACTAAGACCAAAAAATATGAGCAACAGGAAAAACCAGTCAGGCTACAACTGCATTCTGAATGTATTCATCCTCCATTTGATCACAGATGGCACGCTGTCCAGCAAGGATCTGATTACATGATAAATGGCTGGCTACTGGAATGGCAGCAGAAGACACAGCACCAAGACAGAGCAATTCTACCACAGTGTTTCTGGAAGCTGAGACATTATCAGTGTGCAAAAGGCACCTGGGACAGGGCTAGGATTAGAATCAGCAGCTTCCAGAAATACCAACCTTAAAAAGCTGCAGAGAGCTGGGGTTGCTTAGCCTGGAGAAGAGGAGGCTCAGGGGAGACCTTCTTGCTCTTTACAACTCCCTGAAGGGAGGTTGTAGACAGGTGGGGGTTGGTCTCTTCTCCCAGGCAACCAGCACCAGAACAATAGGACACAGTCTCAAGCTGTGCCAGGGGAGGTTTAGGCTGGATGTCAGGAGGAAGTTCTTCACAGAAAGAGAGATTGGCCTTGGGAATGTGCTGCCCAGGGAGGTGGTGGAGTCACAAGAAAGCTGGGAAGAGACATTTTACAAGGGCTTGTACTGATAAGATGAGGAGCAATGAATTCAAGCTGGAAGAGAGGGGATTTAGATAGAATATGAGGAAGAAATTCTAGAGAGTGGTGAGGCACTAGAACAGGTTGCCCAGGGAGGTTGTAGATACCCCTTTCCTGGAGGTGTTCAGGGACAGGTTGTATGGAGGCATGAGCAGCCTGGTCTAGTGGAAGATGTCCCTGCCCATGGCAGGGGGCTTGGAACAAGATGATCTTTAAGGTCTCTTCCAACCCTAAAGGATTCTATGAATCCATGGTGAAGTATATATCATTACTGGAGGAACCCTCCATTGTCAAAGGCACCTTCAGAGCATGACTGAGCTCCATGAAGACATGAATTATATTTAAGAATGTCTACTGAGTAGAGAGACTGCACTGAATTATTTACAATTAAGCAGGATGCATTTGGGTCTATGATCCACACACTATATCAAAGTTTTGATCTTAATTAAGCACTGCTCAACCTATTCCATTAGGACCCCTTTCTGTATCTCTGCTGTTTATGATCAATAGGATGGACTGCTGACTAATTAGGTGGGGATAAAAAAACTTTAGGATGCTAAACCTCCAAAAGGATGTTCCCAGGTGCATACAATCCTGCCTGATGACATTTTGAGGCATCTTTAAGTCTTCTTCCACTCATGCCCAGCCTTCCTCAGCTTTGGCAATGCTAACTTGCTGCGAAGCTGCTTCTGGCCAGTGTGGTCACACTGAAGGGTCTGTAAAGCATATTTTTACCCACCTGATGAAGTCAGGGATGCTCTGAGCATGATTAATTGTAGTCATTCAAAACACAACCCACAGCCATCACTATCATCTTACAGCACAAGGATAAAAGGGGGGAAATGTGAGTTGCTCTGCCACTTCTTTGTTTTAAACAATACAGTGGTGGCTAAAGCCAGGAAGACATGAATCACAGAATTGTTTTGGTTGAAAAAAAAACCCTTAAGATCATCAAGTCCAGCCTTCAGTTCAACACCACCATGGCCATTAAAGCATGCCCCAGAGTACCAGGTCCACATGTTTTTTGAACGCCTCCTGGGATGGTGACTCCACCACTTCCCTGGGCAGCCTGCTCCAGTGCCTTGCAGGAAAGAAATTTTCCCTAATATCCAACCTAACCCTCCCCTGGCAAAATATCAGGCTGCTGCTTCTCATTCTATCGCCTGGTACTAGAGAGAGTAGAGCAATCCCCACCTCACTCCAACCTCCTTTCAGGAAGTTGTAGAGGGCAAAGAGGTCTCCCCTCAGTCTCCCCTTCTCCATACTAAACAACCCCAGTTCCCTCAGCTGCTGCTCACCAGACCTGTTCTCTAGACCCTTCACCAGCTTTGTTGCCTTTCTCTGGACAAGCTCCAGCAGCTCAATGTCCTTCTTGTAGTGTGGGGACCTAAAACTGAGCAGAAGTGAGTTTTGGGTAAGCAGAAGTTTGCCTCTTCTTAAATCATCCTCCCTCTTTCCACCGGGAGACAGAAAGGCAGTGTGTGAGCCACGCATCTGAACACAGGGACTTGAGTGCTGAGTTAGGACATGGCCTGAGGCAAACTACAACGGATAAATGGCAAGATCTTGTCACACTTCCCAACTGAAGAACTAGTCTGGTGGGTGAGTCCATTTTCTGGAAGCAGGTGCAGGCAGGTAGGCTGGATTTAAGGGAATTAAATGTAAATAGTCTGTTCATATTCAGAGGCTTTTGCTACTTGGATTATTTTCATTAGAAGAGATGTCTGGTTGTGACACTGTAAATAATCATGCATCAAAAATGGGTGTTACCAAGTTATTATCTTTCACAGGATCACAGAATCTTAGGCTTTGGGAGGGGAACCTCACTCGACCTACTTGCCAGCCTCTTTTGAGGCAGAGCCCCATTCTTCAGTATCCTGTACAATAAATGCTCTTCTAAACAAGAAATCACCCCAGAATGAACTGCTTCTTGCTTCCCTAAGCTCCCTTTGCTAACATAATTGTACAACAGTATGTCAATGATCCAGTAATTGAATTGACAGTGATCAGTACTGTTTCTATTGGCCAAAATGTCTAATTCCCATTGATGATGCCAGTTGTCCATTCACAAGTAGCTGTTTACAAGCAAACTCCAAGGGTTTCATAAATACTCCCCCACAACACTGCAGATGAATGGATTCACAAGCCCTAGGCATTTGCAAATGCCTAGAGGGTATCTCAGCATCAGCTGGACTGAAGTTCAGGGAGGTCTTGAGCATTCAAATGTCTTATTATAGAAGGATAGAGACTGGAACTGCACAACAGGCAGTTGGTTTGATCTGGAAAAGGGCAGACTGAGGATCTCACCAATGCTGATCAGAACTTAAAGGGTAGGTGTCAGGAGGTTGGGACCAGCCTTTTTCTGATGGTGTCCGGTGGCAGGACAAGGAGTAACAGGCTCAACGTTGAACATAAGAAGCTCCACTTAAACATGAGGAGGAACTTCTTTAATTTAAGGGTGCTGGAGCACTGTAACAGGCTGACCAGAGAAGGGGTGGAATCTCTCTCTGGAGACTTTCAAAACTCACCTGCATGCATTTCTGTGTCACCTTCTCTAGGTGAACCTGCTTTGGCAGGAGGGGTTGGACTTGACAGTAGAATAGAATAGAATAGAATAGAATAGAATAGAATAGAATAGAATAGAATAGAATAGAATAGAACAGAGTAGAGTAGAGTAGAATAGGGTAGAATAGAATAGGATAGAATAGGATAGGATAGGATAGGATAGAATAGATAGAATAGAATAGAATAGAATAGAATAGAATAGAATAGACCAGACCAAATTGGAAGAGACCGTCGAGATCATTGAGTCCAACCTTTCATCCAACACCATCTAATCAACTAAACCATGGCACCAAGCACCCCATCAAGTCTCCTCCTAAACACCCCCAGGGATGGTGACTCCACCACCTCCCTGGGCAGCACATTCCAATGGGCAATCACTCTCTCTATGAAGAATTTCTTCCTAACATCCAGCCTAAACCTCCCCTGGCACAGCTTGAGACTGTGTCCTCTTGTTCTGCTGCATCCCTTCCAACTCCTACCTACTCCATGATTCTGTGGCTAATAGCCTTCAAATAAACCAGGAAAACTAAATATTATCTGAGCTTTTCTTGTAATAAAAATACCACAGACTACTTGTAGTAGCTTGGATGTGACACTGAATGTGTGCAAGACATTTTTGTTCCTGGTAATTTTTCTTTTGCCTCTCTGTTTTGCATAGCTTTCACCTTTCTGACTTCTTTTTTCCCCTATTCTTTCCCTAGTAGAATCATAAAACCACAGAATGGTTTGGGTTGGAAGGGACCTTGAAGGTCATCTAGTTACAAACGCCCTGCCGTGGGCAGGGACACCTCCACTAGACCAGGCTGCTCAAAGCCTCATCCAACCTGGTCTTAAACACTTCCAGGGATGAGGCAGCCACAACGTCTCTGGAAAGCCTGTTCCAGTGTCTCACCACCCTCACAGGAAAGAGCTTCTTCCTAATGTCTGATCTAAAGATTAGGAAGAAGATCTTCACCATCTTTGGGTTAACAATGTGCTGACCATTTAGCAACACAAACTTCAGGGTCCCTTGCAAAATTTGAGGTCACCTGCTCGTATGCAGGATTCTTCCTGTGCTCTGCATGAACATCTCTAGCTGAGCTTATGCAGATGTAATTACCCAATGCAGATGCAATTACCCAAACTGGAATGTGTCCAGGAAAAGAGGAGCAACATATTTGTGAAATATGCCATGAAGCTGCTCTCCAAAAGTACTTGGAAGCTCCTTTTTAACAAGTGTCACCCAAAAGGCAAAAGCAACAGAACTGCTGGAAATAATGGCACCACCCTAGAGATTTTCCAGCACCAGCCATGCCCTGGTCTCACTTGTGATGGGCTCTCTACAGCTCCCTGAAAGGAGGTTGGAGTGAGGTAGGGGTCATAGAATAATAGAATCACCAAGGTTGGAAAAGACCTCAAAGATCATCAACTCCAACCTGTCACCCAACACCTCAGGACTACTAAACCATGGCACCAAGTGCCATGTCCAATCTCCTCTTGAACACCTCCAGGGACAGTGACTCCACCACCTCCCTGGGCAGCACATTCCAATGGCTAACAACTCTCTCTGGGAAGAACTTTCTCCTCACCTCCAGCCTAAACTTCCCCTGGCACAGCTTGAGACTGTGTCCTCTGGTTCTGGTGCTGGTTGCCTGGGAGAAGAGACCAACCTCCACCTGTCTACAGCATCCTTTCAGGTAGTTGTAGAGAGCAATGAGGTCTCCCCCTGAGCCTCCTCTTCTCCAGGCTAAACAACCCCAGCTCCCTCAGCCTCTCCTCAAAGGGCTTGTGCTTGAGGCCTCTCGCCTCGGTCTCTTCTCTCTAAGATCAAGAGAAAGAAGGAGAGGAAATGGCTTGAAATTGTGCCAGGGGAGGTTTAGGTTGGAGGTTAGGAAACATTTCTTTCTTGCAGGAGTGGTCAGGCATTGGAACAGGCTGCCCAGGGAGGTGGTGGAGTCACTGTCCCTGGAGGTGTTCAAGAAACGTGTGGCCATGGCTCTTTGGGACCTGGTTTAGTGGCCATGGTGGTGTTGGGTTGAAGGTTGGACCCCAGGATGTCGGAGGTCTTTCCCAACCAAAAGAATTCTATGAGTCTCCTTCAAGGCAGCGAGTGGCTAGGAAAACACAACCCATGCCACATCCCTGGCTTCCTTCAGACAGGAAGAAAGAACCTCAACACTTCACATTGTTTTAATTACATGTTTTCCTCTCCCTCCTGTTCCATTGCAAACATCCGGAAACAAAGAGCACGTTTTTGACTTCTCCAGTTTCATTTTTCTATGCTTTCTGTTTCTTCTGATCTTTTTGCTTTCATCTGCTGACTTTATTATAGCAATTTAGCTGCCACAGATGTTCTCCCCTCCCCCACCCCCCCCCCCCCCGCCTTTTCTTTTAATGGCTATGGCAGTGAAATGATTGCTTCTGGCCTTCTGCCTATAGCCACTCCATTTCTGTGTCTCCTTTCCCCCTTATCAGCTCTTTAAGTGGCATTATACAACGAATCTTACTAATACTGCAACATGCTGACAGCTCTTTGTCAGCAGCCTGAGTTCCAAGTGGGCACTCAAAAGCGTTAGCCCAGGCCACCTCCCCAGCCAAGGCAAATTGTCACGTCTTCATTGAATTGCATTACACCAGCAGAGCTTCAACAGTTTAATTCAGCTGGATGAATCATACAATCACAGAAGCATTGAACTGGTTTTGTTGGAAAGGTCCTCCAGGATTACTGAGTACAACTGTGAACGTAACACCACCACAGGCTGGTGCTGGTGAACCCAGCACCACCAAATGGACTGCTGCAGTCCCAAAGGACACCCAGAGACTAAGGTCAGGGGGGTTTGATGACTTCAGCAACTGTAGCAAAACCAGAAGCTCGTCCTAAGTTTTCTCCTCACTACCCTTTAGAAGTTTCCCATGGAGATTTCTCCATACCAGACTCTGGTTTGCACCAGCCCATTGCCTCCTTTTCTTACAAACTCGATGAATTGCTGGCAGCTAACCTGCCTTGCTGCAGTACAAGTGGCACTCAGCAGCACTTCCCTGCTGCATTTCCTACACTTCCCCCGCGTATTTATCTTGGGTTAACACAGCCTGCTCCCACAAACCTCCCACCCCCAACAAAGACAGAGGGAAAGTAACACAAAAAAACCCACCCCGGGTTGAGATAAAGAATTTTACTTGAAATGATACCACAAACAAGTTCTTTAGCCTATTTGCAGACAGTGCACAGCAAAAAGCAGAGGCTGCAGCAGAAGCCAGTGATAAAATGGTTTGTCCTTACCCCAGCAGGCAGAAGCCCACCCAGCAGAAAAGACCAACATCCCAAACCAGGAAATCAGAAGCATGAACTGGAACAGGAAGCCTCCCATGTTACAACCTGAACTTCAAGCCCCATGACTTCATTTTGAAGCTGACAAGACACAGCATGGAATGGAACATCATCATCAGATTCAACTCAAACCATGACAGTGGGAAAGTTTTGGAAGAGATGTTTGTGATGAACAGAATCATGGAATTGTCTTGGTTGGAAAAGACCTCTAAGATCATCGAGTCCAACCATCAATCCAACATCACCAAGGCTAGTAAATCACGTCCCCAGATGCCATATCCACATGTTCTTGAACACCTCCAGGGATGGTGACTTCCTCACCTCCCTGGGCAGCCTCTTCCAACGCCTGATCACTCTTGCAGGGAAGAGCTCTGTGATACTGTTCCTGCTCGGTGCTGCAAGGTTTGCACAAAGCGATGCAAGCCTCAGCATTTTGGGATGGCTTTTCTGTTCCTCTAAAAAGTGGAAGTAGCTAAAGATGGTCAAATCAAAAGTAGGGAGAAGATGGAAAATGTTTCCATCATAAACTGTTGTAGAATATCTTGAACCTGCTGAAGGGTCTGGAGAACAGGTCTTATCAGGAGAGGCTGAGGGAGCTGGGGTTGTTTAGCCTGGAGAAGAGAAGGCTCAGGGGAGACCTTATTGCTGTCTACAACTACCTGAAGGGAGGTTGTAGCCGGGGGGGGGTTGGTCTCTTCTTCCTAGTAGCAAGTGATTGGATAAGAGGAAACAGCCTCAAGTTGCTCCAGGGGAGGTTTGGGTTGGATATGAGAAGCAACTTTTTCACTGAAAGGATTATCAAACACTGAAACAGACTCCCCAGGGAGGTGGCTGAATCCCCATCCCTGGAGGTGTTTAAAAAAGGCAGAGATGAGGTGCTGAGGGGCGAAGTTTAGCATCAGACTTGGCAGAAGTAGAAAATAATTGAACTCCATGATCTCATAGATCAAGCAATTGTGTGATCTTCTCCTCAATTTGACAGCTCTTTGCTAGGAGAGCAGATTGGACTCTGTGCACTCTGCATACCTGAGACAGCAGACCAAGTCACAGCCAGATGACATCTCCATGACTTGGTAATTCAAAGGGTTTGTTTTTCCTGTAGTTTCCCTCCAGCTCTAAACACAGTTGGCACGTTCAAATGTGAAGCTTCTTGACCCTGACAATTCTGAGGGGCTAAAATCTGAGCTGCTGGCTTTAGTTTACTCTTTAATATCAGAAGGAGCTAGGTGAACGAGGGAAGAATCCCATGTTGCCCATAGGTGCAGCCCTTCTGAACAGCATCATCTAGACGTTACACATAACACCTCTGCCTTCTGAAATTCCAGGTGTTCCTCAGGTTTTACAGGTAAGAACACCAAAACTCCAGATGGTGCTTTGCCTGAGATCATGGCAGTAATTACAGAGATATTTCCTGCCTCCCATTCTCCTTGCCACATAAAAAAAATCCTAGCTAAGAATCACAGCCAAAGCCCTGCTGCTTTCCCTTCCTCTCTTTTCCCTTTAGTACAACATTCTGCTCCTGTTCTTTATCTACACATGACCCTCAAGTCCTTCAAAAGCAGTGTGCTTCTTGGCCAACTCCAAGCAGTTATTGTGGATTTTAACAAGCATATTACTGCATTTTTGGCTGACCACAAGCCACAGTAGATTTACTTCTACACTGCTTTCATTAACTGCTTTCAGATGAGGAACTGCTTTATAGCTTTGCTCTAGTTCCTGGTTTGGAAGACCAGCATCAGAGTTTGTTTACAATCCTTTATAGTTCATCTGTGGTCTACTCTACTGTTCAAGCTTGATATTGATTTCAGTGCTTTCAATAGTGTCTACAGATGTATCCCAGAAATGCTTGGAATCAGTAATGTGAGAAGGGAACTTAGAAGGTTTGTTTGGGAAAATGTTGTGAGGGAGACACTTGCTTCCAGGAGACTGCAACTGCGGCAAGAGGGTGATGAACAAAAAGACCAACCCTGTAAAGCTCCATCCAAACCCTTCTATTTGAAAAATAGAGTCCTAGGGTTGGAAAAGTTCTCTAAGATCATCAACTGTTAAGCTAGCACCACCATTGCCTTTAAACCATGTCCCCAAGTGCCACATCCACAGAGTTCTTGAACACCTCCAGGGAGAGTGACTCCACCACCTCCCCTGAGCAGCCTGTTCCAATGCCTGACAACTCTTGCAGGAAAAGAAATTCTTCCTAACATCCAACCTAAACCTTCCTGGCATAATTTCAGGCCATTTCCTTTTGCCTTCTTACTTTTTCCCTCTCTGCAGCAACAAGAAACCTCTTCCAAACGAGGGTTTTACCATTCCAGTATTCTCCTATTACGGCAGCCAAATGACTATGAAGACAACATTGCAGATTTTCTTTCCCCCTTTTCTAAAGAAACCTCTGCTGCTTTCTTGAGGTTTTCAGCTCTGCCTTTACTTCACTTTGTATTTTTCAGTGTGTAGTACAGGGCTTTATTCTTAGCCTATTTTCAGTCATTTAGTTATTTATTTATTTTAAGCAATAAGCTGTGCTCTCCTCACAGCAGCAAGGAAAATAATTCCCTTGAAGTGAAAGAATAATGCAGCCTGGGAACCATCAAAAAAAGGGCACCCAGGTGAGTGACACTAAAAATCAGACATGTATACATTACTATTTTGACAACAGAAAGAGAACAGAGAATGAGGCAAAGCTTCTCCATAAACCCCCCAAAAAAGTCCTTACAACCTAAAGTTATCTAATTGCTTATTTTAACTAGAGGTAGAACAATCTATTTCTAGCTATCACATAGTAATGAGAAGTCATTATCTTGAACTCTTCTTTAATTAACATCAATCCTGATTAGTCAGAATATATTAAGCTTTTTGTCTGTTACCATAGTAGTAGAATCTCCAGCAAAGGAGGCATTCAATCAGGTATTATCATTTGCAAACTGCTTCCATGTAATTATTATTTTACCTTTCTTTTTTTTTTTGGGGGGGGTGTGGGGGCATGCGGTGGGGTGGGTGGAGGGGGGGGTTTCCCCCTTTTTGAAGGGTGAAATCTACTATTCACAGAATCACAGAATTACTGAGGCTGGAATAGACCACTGGGATCCTCAAGTTCAGCCTGTGACCTAACACCAGCATATCAACTAGATCATGTCACTAAGTGCCACATCCAATCTTTCCTTGAATATCTCTGGGGATGGTGACTCCATCACCTCCCCTGACAGTCCATTCCAGTGTCTCTTTACTCATACCATGGAATGGAACGGAATGGCATGGAATGGAATAGAGTGGAGTGGAGTGGAGTGGAGTGGAGTAGAGTAGAGTAGAGTAGAGTAGAGTAGAGTAGAGTAGAGTAGAGTAGAGTAGAGTAGAGTAGAGTAGAGTAGAGTAGGAGTGGAGTGGAGTGGAGTGGAGTGGAGTGGAGTGGAGTGGAGTGGAGTGGAGTGGAGTGGAGTGGAGTGGAATAGAATAGAATAGAATAGAATAGAATAGAATAGAATAGACCAGACCAGACCAGACCAGACCAGACCAGACCAGACCAGACCAGGTTGGAAGAGACCTTCAAGATCATCGCATCCAACCCATCACCCAACACCATCTAATCAACTAAACCATGCAACCGAGCACCCTACCAAGTCTCCTTCTAAACACCTCCAATGATGGTGATTCCACCACCTCCCTGGGCAGCACATCCCAATGGCCAACCTCTCTTACTGTGAGAACTGGACACAGTACTCGAGGTGTGGCCTAATTTTCTGTTTTCTATTTTAAGTAATCAGAAGAATGCCTTGAAATATTTTACTCCGTGGGGCAGCCAACAAAAGGGTTCACTTTCAAACCTAAGTGGTGAATATGGAGATAAAGTAGCCCTTTAGAGAGCCTTTCATATGACTTTCTCCTTAGTTGAAACACCCACAGTGTGGATGCCTCGTGTTGTCACACACTCTTTCAGAAGGAAAAGCCTATAAAAGTGATTTCAGTGTTGTGTGATGTGATTCGGGAGCACAGCACCAGGCACGTTACTCATTTTAACTGGTGGATTAAAGATTGGGACATGGTCAGAATGAATATTCTGCCTCCTTCATTTTCTATGTGTAAACACATCAGTGATCCTGCTTCAGCGATTAAAGAACACCCATCTGGTGTTTTGAGCTTGGAGTGATAGCTCTTAGTAAATCAATTAGAAATGTTCCAACCAATGTAACTGTAACACAGCCTGAAGCTGCCCTTATTCTGTATCACAGAAGCATAGAATGCTGGGGCTGGAAGGAACCTCTTGAGATCATCCAGTCCAACCCTTCTGCCAACACAGGATCACCTTGGGCAGGTCACACAGGAATGTGTCCAGATGAGTCTTGAATGTGTCAAGAGAGAGACACTCCACAAGCTCTCTGGGCAGCCGGCTCCAGCACCAACGCAGCAAAGAAGTTTTTCCTGATGTTGAGGTGGAACTTCCTGTGTTCCAGGTTGTGTCTATTGCCCCCTTGTCCTATCAAGGGACACCACTGAAAAGAGACTGGCCCTTTCTTCTTGACACCCAACCTTAAAGTGTTTGTAAACACTGGTCCAATCTCCTCTCAGCCTTCTCTTCAGGCTAACCCTCCCCAATCTCAGCCTTTCCTCATCAGACAGGTATTTCAGTCCCTTCATCATCCTCCTAGCTTCTGTTGGAATCTCTCCAGCAGTTCCCTGTCTCTCTGGAACTGAGGACCCCAGAACTACCCACAACACTCTGAACAACTGGATACTGTATTAGACAGCCTACAGTGTAGGAAGCTGTTTTCCAACAAATCATAGAATCAATAAGGTTGGAAAAGACATTGATGATCTTTGAGGTCTCTTCCAACCTTGGTGATTCTGTGATTCTGTGGTTCTGTGACCTCAAAGATCATCAAGTCCAACCTGCCACCCAAGACCTCATGACTACTAAACCGTGGCACCAAGTCCCATGTCCAATCCCCTCTGGAACACCTCCAGGGACAGTGACTCCACCACCTCCCTGGGCAGCCCATTCCAAATGTGCTAATCTCCCAGGGTTGCCCAGGGCAGGTTGTGGATGCCCCCTCCCTGGAGGTGTTCAGTACCAGGCTGGTCAAGGCTTTGAGCGTGTAAGCTTGGTACCTCACTTGTCACAGCCTCATTCAGGTGTTGATCTCTTACTTCACGAGCAGACACAATACAAATCACTCAATGTCACTCCTGGGGGAGCAAGTCCCTTCTCAGCAGAGCCTACAGCTCCCCTGCTCCCCAGGATGTTGACTTTGATGGCTGATGTGTTTCTCTCAGTCAGAAGAAAAAATAAATAATGAAATGCTGTCAGGCTCTGTGCTTAGTGACAGAGAACACATTTCAAAGCATTCTGAAAAGGAGCATCCTTGGCAATTACACCTAGGAAAAATAAGTAGGTGCTTTGCAGTGCCATTAATTACTGCAATTGCTGCGCCTTGAGTGAGGCTCGCAAGAGGCGGGGATGGCTCCGGCAGGAGGCATTCTGGTGGAGCACATCCATGAGACAGTCAGCTTCACAGTGCATTATTTTCTCCCAGGTCCTCCAGCCTAAGCAGCATCCACATGAATATGAATTCCAAGACTCGTATCTCCGCGCAAGAGATCTCATGAGGCTTTTATGCTCTCGGGATCTAAACTATAATTTCACCCATCAACAAGCGCCGCTTAGCATCAGATTTGCTAATGCTGTGCTGTAGCTTGGGCAATCCTAGATGAGATGCATTACAAGATCAGTGAAGACTAAATTGTGGTGCTGAGTAAACACTTTAAACAAGGAAGCAGAGATAAACAGTCAACATTAATTTACACATTTTACTTCACATTTGCTTTTAAATAGAGTCATAGAGCCACTGAACTTTGGATGTTGGAAGAGGCCCTTGAGATCGAGTCTAACTGCTCACCTAGATCTTGCAATACCACCACTGCTGCTAAGCCACTACTACTAAATCATGTCCCTCCACAGCACATCCACCCACCCCTTAAATGCCTCCAGGGTGGCGACTCCATGACCTCCCTGGGCAGCCTGTTCCAGTGCCTGACCACTCTTGCAGAAAAGAAATGTTTCCTAATATCCAACCTAAACCTCCCCTGGCACAAATTGAGGCCATTTTTTCTCTCATGGAAGAGAAAAAAGACCAACTCTCACCTCATTCCAGCCTCCTTTCAGGAGTTGTAGAGAGCAAAGAAGTCTCCCCTCAGCTTTACCTTCTCCAGACTAAACAGCCCTAGGTCCGTCAGCTGCCCCTCAGCAGTCTGTTCCCCAGAACTTTCACCAGCTTCACCATCCTTCTGTGGACCTGCCCTAGCACCTCAGTGTCCTTCTTGTAGTGAGTGGCCCAAAGCTGAACCCAGAATTTGAGGCATGGCCTCAGCAGTGTCCAGTACAGGGTCACAATCACTTCCCTGCTGCTGCTGGCCACGCTATTGCTGATCCAGGCCAGGATGCTCATGGCTTTCTTCACCACCTGCAGACACTGCTGGCTCATGACCAGCACCTCAAGATCCTTTTCTACTGGGCAGCTTTCCAGCCAGTCTGCCTCAAGCCTAATCTTGGGGTCCCCACTACCACCCTGTCCCAGCCCTTCTGTCTTGTGACATCAGCAAAAAAAAGAAACAAGCTACAATGGTATGACAGCCTTGGCTCCTGCAGAAACAGCTCTTCTGCCAAAATGGTGGTGTCAACACTTATTAAATGATACATCTTAGCTTTGCAAGCCCAGTCTGTACTTTGCTATGAAAACAGGTGCATCTGCAAACATTGTTCATTAGAAATGCAATTAATATGCATAAAATCCTTTGCCAAGCAATTTGCAAATGAATCAAGAATTAAATTAAACACAGAAGCCTCTTCCTTCTCCCTCCCCACTCCTTCCCTGTCTGGATTAAGTAGAATTTAGAGACATTTTCCTGGGTAATGTTTTCAAACAACTGTTTTGACTCAAGCTTGTCATTGTTTCAAACTTTTCTTCTTTATCAGAGGAACTCAGAGACAGTAGAAAGTTTCATTTCTAAACCTCAGCGTCGCCTGCAGCTAAAGTCTGCTGGTGCCCTGCCCAGGAGAATCAAATCTACTTTCTCAGATATGCAATGATGCTCTTCACAGACCTCAACACCACTCTAAGACTACCTCCATGGAGACAGCTCAGTGTGACTTAATTATAGAATGGTTTGGGTTGGAAGGGACCTTAAAGATCACCTAGTTCCAAACCTCCTGGTGTGAACAGGGACACCTTCCACTGGATCAAGTTTCTCAAGGCTCTGCCCAACCTGGCGTTCACAACCTCACTCAGCAACCTGTTGCAGGATCTAACCACCCTCACTTTAATGAATTTCTTCCCAACACCCAACTTAAGCTTCCCTGGTGCAGCCTGAGGCCATTTTGTCCACCACATCCTGTCATTAGTCACTTGGGAGAAGAGGCCAACATCAGCCTTACTCCAACCTCCTCTTAGGTAGCAGTAGAGAGCAATAAGGTTTCCTCTCAGCCTCCTCTTCTGCAGGCTAAAATATCCCAGTTCCCTCAGCCTCTCCTCATAAGACATCCTCTCCAAACTGCTCACCAGATTTGTTGCCCTTCTCTCTACCTGCTCAAGCACCTTAATATCCTTCCTGTCATTTTTATAGTATCAGAATAATTCCTCTCTTATTGATAATCAGCTCACATTTTGGCTGTTCTGGACACACATTTGAAGTGAGTGAAAAACTGTTGCCCATTCAATTACTTCTGGATTGGGAAGAGGACTAACCACTAGCAAATGCTTGCACAGTTTGGTTAACAAGCACAGATGATGTGCTTGGCTCTGGCATACAAAATGTTGCCTATTCCAGTGCTGGTCTCCCAGGTTCTTCAGGAGCACATAAATACACGAAGAAAAGTGTGTCCAGCAGGTCTAGGAAAGTTTTCTTCCACCTCCACTCTGCCCTGGTAAGACCACACCTGTAATACTCTATCCAGTTTTGGGCTTCCCAGTTCAAGAGAGACAGGGAAATACTGGAAGGAACCCAACAGAGGCTAAGAGGATAATAGGGGCAGGGATATCTGTCTGATGAGGAAAGGCTGAGAGACCTGGGGCTGCTTAGCCTGGAGAAGAAAAGGCTCAGAGAGGATCTTATTAATGTCTATAAAGATCTGAGGGTGTGCTGTGTCAAGATGGAAGTGCCAGTCTCTTCACTGGTGTCCTGTGGTAGGAGAAGGAATGATGAGTACAAGCTGGAACCCAAGAAGTTCCACCTCAGCATGAGGACAAACTTTGCTGTGAGGGTGCTGGAGTACTGGAATAGTCTGCCCTGGGAGGTTGTGGAGCCTCCTTCTCTGGTGGCTTTGGAAACCCTCCTGGACCTGTTCCTGTGTGACCTGCCCTAGGTGATCCTGCTTTGGCAGGGGACTTAGACTCAATGATCTCTAGAGGTGCTTTCCAATCCCTGCCTTTCTAGGATTCTATGATAATCTTTCATTCTTCCTCCTACTACATCACAAATCAGACAATAAGTGTTTTCAAAGGGAAGGTGAGAGGCTGCTCTTTTGCTGCCCTATGACAGCACCAACAGATTTCTCCCCACAATTTAATCTGCTCTTTTTTCACACATCTCCAACTTTGGTGATAAATTGGCAGTTTGGCTGGCTTCTAAGCAGAAAATGGTGGTAGGTGGTCAATAAAAGCAAAGATGGAGAAACTAAACTATGATTATTAAGCATTAAGTGAGATGTTTGCACAAAGTGTCACAGCTCTATAGCCAAAGGTATAGAGCATGAAATTGCACAGAACAGGCTTTCAGAACGGTATGAATCATAGAATCACAGAATCAATAAGGTTGGAAAAGACTTCAGAGATCATCCAGTCCAACCTGTCACCCAACACCTCAGGACTACTAAACCATGGCACCGAGTGCCACGTCCAATCCCCTCTTGAACACCTCCAGGGATGGTGACTCCACCACCTCCCTGGGCAGCACATTCCAATGGCCAATTACTCTTTCTGGGATGAACTTTCTTCTCACCTCCAGTCTAAACTTCCCCTGGTGCAGCTAGAGACTGTGTCCTCTTGTTCTGGTGCTGGGAGAAGAGACCAAGTCCCACCTGGCTACAACCTCCCTTCAGGTAGATGTGGAGAGCAATAAGGTCTCCCCTGAGCCTCCTCTTCCCCACGCTAAGCAACCCCAGCTCCCTCAGCGTCTCCTTGTAGGGAAACTATTTCTTCAACTGAGATGTCAAATCCAGAGATTTGGATGATTTGGAAACAACTGTGTGGATCTTCCTTTCTTTGTTTCTGTGAAAATCAGCCTATTGTGCTTCTGGCATCCCATACAGTGGAACTAATTTTAAATTAAGGTTTGAAGCATGAAGCCAATGGAAAAAATAGGGAAATAACAAACAAAAGAGGTGCCTCATGTAGGAGAAACATCAGCTTTTGAAGTTCTCTGTCATCAGCAGTGTCAATCAAATTGCCCAGCAATTTAAGCTGATGTCCACCTCTGAACTACTCAGGTGGTGAACAGATCACATCATCTGTCTGCACTGAACAGAGGGAAAAATTCATTATTTGATGCTCTGCCTCCTCCATTAATTAGCTAATGTTTGTCAAATGCTTTGAAAACGAAAGGAGCTCTATAAGCAACACCATTATCATTACACATTTCAGGGCAGATAAAGAGGAAGCTAATCAAAGCCTGCAGCAAGAAGAAAATTAAGATGAAATTTAAATGAGGTCTGTTCTGGGGGGACGGGAAGGGTGGCCAGGTGGCAAGGGGAGGTTCAGATAGGACTCAAGCATCTCACTGAGATTCTGAGATTTGATGAAGGCCCAGCACAGAAATAAATTGGTGATCTTAATCCAGATCCTAAAGGACAAGGCTCTCCTTCATATCAAATCATCACTTTTTAATCAGGCTTCTCCACAAATGAGAAAACAGCAGCCCTGAGCAGCGGGCAGGGGCAGGGCAGGATCACTCAAGTACTTGACTGGCTGCTTCCCGTGCTGCAAGAGAGGACTTCTGCTCCCAGGGCCGTGTGAGTGCCTCTAACATCAGTGACAAAGATAATCACAGTTTCAAAACCAAAAAGCTTTCTCCTCTCCCTTTTCAGACAGGAAGTGAATAAGTTTCTATAAATTGTGTCAAAGATGAACATTCTGAGACTCTGGGCTACAGGAAAGCTGGAGAGGAACTTTTTACAAGGGCTAGGAATGATAGGAAAAGAGGCAATGGCTTTGAGCTGGAAGAGGGTAGATTTTGACTGGAGATTAGGAAGAAATTCTTGACAATGAGGGTGGTGAAACACTGGAACAGGCTGCCTGGGGAGGACATGGATGCCCCTCCCTGGAGGTGTTCAAGGCCAGGTTGGATACAATACAATACAATACACAAGGTTGGAAGAGACCTTCAAGATCATCATGTCCAACCTATCAACCAATCCAACCCACCTAAACAACTAGATCATGGCACCCAGTACCCCATCAAGTCTCCTCCTGAACACCTCCAATGATGGTGACTCCACCACCTCCCTGGGCAGCCCATTCCAATGGGCAATCACTCTCTCTGTATAGAACTTCCTCCTAACATCCAGTCTAAACCTCCCCTGGCGCAGCCTGAGACTGTGTCCTCTTGTTCTGGTATTGTAACCTACTCTAGTGGGAGGTATCCCTGTCTGTGTCAGGGGGATTTGAACTAGATGATCTTCAAGGTCCCTTCCAACCCAAACTATTCTATGACTCTATGGTGAGAGAAAAATTAGTGAGGCAGAAAAGATGCAGAATTAGGGAATGTCCTCCACTCTAGCTGAGAGAAAGGAGAAGGAAAAAGGAGGAGGAGGAGATGGAGGAGGAGAAGGAGGAGGAAGGAGGAGGAGGAGATAGAAGGAGGAGAAGAAGAAGGAAGGAGGAGGAGGAGATGGAAGGAGGAGAAGAAGAAGGAAGGAGGAGAAGAAGAAGGAAGGAGGAGAAGAAGAAGGAAGGAGGAGAAGGAGAAGGAAGAAGGAGAAGGAGAAGGATGGAGAAAAAGGAGAAGGAAGGAGGAAAAGGAGAAGAGATTTTTCTGGAGATAATCTAATATATTAAAAGCAGCTGCAGCCAATTTATTTTGCTCTTTTTCCAGAGATCTAATAGCGAAATGTCAGCCAAAACTGGGCTGAGAAACTGCAGGAAGAGTTGCACAGGCACAAGATCTTAGTGAAAAGAATCAGATTTTAATCCAAAGATAGGCGTATTAAGAGACTGATGTTCATCAGGAAGAGAACAGCAGAAAGAAACCCAAGGCTCCCTTTAAAAGCCCTGGCCACGCTTATTCCCCTGCAGTTTGTGTTCTGCACATTCAAATCAAATCAAAGCTTTTGTGGGAACTCACTGTGAAATTGCAAAGCATCGCTAACGTGAAGTACCAGGCAGCAACATCAGGGTTGAAAGTCCAATGCTCAGCAGCTGGAAAGAGGCAAAAGAAGGGTTCCAAGGGCAGCCTCGGTAGGATTCCTTTTGATGTATCTACTCATTTTGTAAAAGGAGGTGCCATAAAACTTTCAAACAGCCCTGAACAAATTTCACCCCCTAATCTTATTCTTGGAAGTGGCTAAACTGTTGTTGCTGCAAATTTCATCTCAGTAACTGCACCTGAGGTATATGCTTAACGTGACAAGTGTCAAGCCACAGAATCACATTTGGTTTGGAAGTTAGAGGCAATTAGGGAAATAAAAGCTATTATTATAATAAAAAAGGAGAAGTACTGAGCAATCTCAGCCTCAGTCGTAGCTACTAGCCCTGCATAGGACACAGACCATTTCTTTCATGCATACTCACTGCTGTTGCAAGGATGAAGAGCACTTTATGACAACCAAAGTGTAACCAGCTGTCACTAGGTTGTGTTTTCTTCATTCTCTGCCTTCAGCAATAACTAAGTTCAATAGATGCACATTTTAAAGGAAATAAGAGTGGCTGAAAGAAGATTCAGATCTATGATTTTTCTCATAGATGGCTCATTTCTGGTTTTTTAAGGAATAAAAGACTCTGACTATTGTCAAATGGGAGGACTGTGATACAATATGCTCAGCTTATCCACAGCATGCTGATATAGGAGCAAGTATAAAAGAAAGATAAAAGAGAGAACAGAGGTAGCTGTGCTGGTTCACCATCCTGTCTCCTTACTCCTCCTCCCACCTCACTAATTTGCTTTGCCTGTCATCTGGATAGTGAGAGCAGAGCCCAGACTCCACCTGTGCATAAATGTTGGCTTCCTTGGTGCCAAATGTGTTTGCTTAACAAGAGCTCTTACCTTTTAACAAAACAAAACCCCCCAAACCTGATGCTGACTTCAGTTTTCCATGCTGGACATTAATCAAATATCACAGGATATCAGAGGTTGGAAGTGACCTCAAGAGATCATTGGGTCCAACCCCCTGCCAAAGCAGGATCATGTAGGGTAGTCCACGCAGGAAGGCATCCAGGTGAGTTTTGAAAGTCCCCAGAGAAGGAAACTCCACGACCTCCCTGGGCAGCCTATTCCAGTGCTCTGTCACCCTCACTGTAAAGAAGTTTCTCCTCATGTTGAGGTGAAACCTTCTAGGTTCAAGTTTGAACCTGTTGATCCTTGTCTTATTACTGTGCACCACCAAAAAGAGATTGGCCCCCTCCACTTGACACCCACCCCTCAGGTACTTCTACACATTGATGAGATCCCCTCTCAGTCTTCTCTTCCAAGACTAAACAACCCCAGGGATCTCAGTCCTCCTTCACAGGGGAGGTGCTCAAATCCCCTAATCATCCTTGTGGCTCTCTGATGGATTCTCTCCAGCAGCTCTCTGTCTTGAACTGGGGAGCCCAAAACTGGACACAGTGTTCCAGGTGTGGTCTCACCAGGGTAGAGTAGAGAGGTAGAAGAATTTCCCTAGTCCTGCTGGACACACCCTTGTTGTCCCCTGATTTATGTGACTGTGGACAAGACTATGTCTGAATGGACACCACCTACAATAAAATTAAAGCCAAGATGGGTGAGGCTTTGAGCAATCTGGTCTAGTGGAAGGTTCCTTGACCATGGAAGGGGATCAGGAACCAGATGATCTTCAAGGACATTTCCAACCCAAGCCATTCTAGGACAATCAAGAGAACACTCTACTCAGTAATAGCTGTGCTTAGAAATAGTTAAATACAGCATCCTTAGCTCACTGCCCTCCATGCCTTGGCCTTTAACATGAAAGAAATTGGAATAAAGCTGTAAAGCCAGGGTAGTCCTAAATAGTGAGAAACTGGTCACATCCTGGCAGCGTGCTGAAGATGAACCGCTCCAATATCTGCAAAGAAAACTAATCCTTGAACAAAACTTTTTTGTCAGACCTTTAAGATGAGCATTGCAAGACAGAGACCAATGGAGAATAAATCCCAAGTCCATAGGGAATATTTCACCCATGAAGGGTGAGGATTATGTTTCTCTCATGAGTGTAAAAGCTCCATAAGTCATGACTGCACAGGCGTGAATGAATTATGAATGGCTTCTCCTCTAGTCAAAGGAGCAGGATCAGCATTTGGAGGCAAGGCACTTTATTTATTCTATCCATTTCTTGATCTGCTTTAATTTCAAATTGCTTAAACCTGCCAGTTCTGCTGGTAATCAGAGAGAAAAATAGATCAGCTTCATTAGAAGCACATAATATGGGGCTTCTACAGGTGGGCATAAATAATGTTGAGTTCTGCAAATGGTTCTCAGTTCCATTTTTCAATGGAATGGAAGCCTTTTTCACCAGACTATCTTGCTTCATTCACTGCTGCTCTTCTGCACCAAATGAGATATGAGACATCAGAAAATAAATGCATGTGGGACAGTGGCAGTTAAGAGCCTCACAACTGGAGACTGCAGAAAAACTGGGACGAGGCTCAGGGGAGACCTCGTTGCTCTCCACAACTACCTGAAGGGTGGTTGTAGCCAGGAAGGGGTTGGGCTCTTTTCTCTAGCAACCAGCACTAGAACAAGAGGGCACAGTCTCAAGCTGTGCCAGGGGAAGTTTAGGCTGGAGGTGAGGAGAAAGTTCTTCACTGAGTCATTCACCATTGGAATGTGCTGCCCAGGGAGGTGGTGGAGTCACCATCCCTGGAGGTGTTCAAGAGGGGACTGCACGTGGCACTTGGTACCATGGTCTAATCATGAGGTCTGTGGTGACAGGTTGGACTCAATGATCTTTGAGGTCTCTTCCAACTTTGGTGATACTGTGATTAGCTCTTGGTCTGAATCAGAAGGAAAACACAAATAACAATGCCCTTGAGAGCAAAAAATGCAATGAACTATGTCAACTGGAATAAGAATATAGTTACATTGAATGTAAAACAGTGGTATCCTGGGGTGCATCAAGAAAAGTGTGTCCAGCAGGTCTAGGGAGGGTCCCTTCCCCATCTACTCTGCCCTGGTAAGACCGTGCCTTGAATACTCTATCCAGTTTTGTGCTCCCCAGTTCACGGGAGAGAAGGATCTACTGGAAAGAGTCGATCAGAGAGCTACAAGCATGATGAAGGGACTTGAACATCTGTCCTATGAAGGAAGACTGAGAGACCTGGAGATGTTTAGTCTTGAAAAGGCTGAGAGGGGATCTCATCAATGTCTATAAAGATTAAAGGGGTGGGTGTCATCTAATCAACTAAACCATGGCACCAGGCACCCCATCCCATCTCCTCTTAAACACCACCAGTGATGGTGACTCCACCACCTCCCTGGGCAGCACATTCCAATGGCCAATCTCTCTTTCTGGGAAGAACTTCTTCCTAACATCCAGCCTAAACCTCCCCTGCCTAAACCTCTCCCAGGCTGAACGGCCTCAACTCTCCCAACACAGAGGGGAGGTTAATAAAGTGCAGAAATCAAACTGATTTCCAACCTTGGAAATACTGACAGTATCTCTGGTACTTGTCTGAGATGTGAAGGAGAAATTGTGACTGATTTATCTAACCACCTGGTTTTTCAAAGTACATGTGCTTTCTCCTGAAAAAAAAATAATATAATATATTAGCACCAACATTGAAATACAAAATGTTTGGGGGGGGGGGGGAAAGGCATAAAAATTGCTGCATTGTAAAACTATCCTCCTTGAATATCACCTTGGTCAGATAGTTGTGCAGGACTAGAAAGACTAAGGATGAATGAATCAGAACTTCTTAGCTCTGCATTAGTAATTTGATGCCTCTGCAAAGCAGTTCACCTGCATATTAAAGACTTCAAGGGGCTTCTTGTTTCTGCAGTCTGCCTCAGGATACTGAAGTAGTGTAGAGGTAACACTTGAAGAAAAGAGGGATTTAGCTGCAGAAGGGGTTTGCCATCTCTAAGCAGGACTTGGAGAGGGCAGAACCTAATGTTTGGACTTGTATGGCAAGCTAAAACCAGTTGAAGAAGAAGTATTGGTAACCACTGCCTCAAAGAATCATAGAAGCACAGAACAAGAGGACATAGTCTCAAGCTGTGCCAGGGGAGGTTTAGACTGGATGTTAGGAAGAAGTTCTTCATAGAGAGAGAGATTGCCCATTGGAATGGGCTGCCTGGGGAGGTGGTGGAGTCACCATCACTGGAGGTGTTTAGGAGGATACTTGATGGGGTGCTTGGTGCCATGGTTGAGTTGATTAGATGGTGTTGGGCAATAGGTTGGATGCAATGATCTTGCAGGTCTCTTCCAAACTAGTCTGGTCTATTCTATTCTATTCTATTCTATTCTATTCTATTCTATTCTATTCTATTCTATTCTAATGGTAAGGGTTGAAATAGGCCTCTGGAGATCATTGAATCCAACCCCATTGCCAAACCAGGATCACCTAGGGGAAGCCACACAGGAATGCATCCAGACAGGTCTTGAAAGCCTCCAGAGGAGGAAACTCCACAACCTCTCAGGCAGCCTGCTCCAGGGCTTCAGCACCCTCACAGCAAAGAAGTTTTTCCTCATGTTGAGGTGGAACTTTCCTAACATCCAACCTAAACCTCCTCTGGTGCAGCTTATAGCTGTTTCTTCTCATTCTGTCACTCAATACTAGGGAGAAGAGACCAACCTCCACCTCACTCCAACTTCCTTTCAGTAGCAAGCAAACACTTGTGTTCATTGATATATTCCTGGTGGAGTTTCCTCTCTCACGCTTCAGATCCATGCAGGAGAAGCTTTCACAAAAGAGAATTAAGTACAGAACTTCCTCTCCATCTCCACCTGCAAGTTAGAAGTATGCCCATAAAAAGTTGCAATGCATGATGATACTTTCTAATAATAGTTTACAGCAGACTTGGGGCTCCTTACCAGAGGACAAAAGAGTCTGTGAAGCCTGCAAAGAAACACCACTTCTGCCACTTCTCTGCAGGCTGATAGCATGAAAGGTAGAAATCTGTCACTTGAGCACACATGGTGGGGGAAAGAAAAGTAAAAATTGGATCACTAAATGGCCACTGGAGATCACTAAGGGAAGTTACCGAGCTGGAGGGACTTGATACTGGCTGTAGCCTGTAGTACTGGTTGCCATGGCAAGCTGCTCTTTCTGCTTGAACATACAGGAATGGAAAAGCCTGGTTTTCTGCAGATAGGTACTGCGTTGGTGCTGCCATAGGAAAAGGTTTCCCACTTCAGAAGGTTGGACTTGGTCTTGGAGATCTCTTCCAACCTTGAGGATTCTGTGATTATTCCCAAAGGTAAATGTAGAAATGACAGACTAGACACAGGGCAAGGCATGAGCATTGCTGCTTGGCTCAGAGAGGGCTTAGCAGCCTCTCTCCTCTCATGCCCACTTCACGCTGCAGCAGTGCAGCCCTTCTGGGACTCTGTTCTCCTGGGGCTTTTCCCCTTTCTGCCTCTGGCGCAGGGCTCTCAGGGTGGTGGTTGCCTTGGCCCAGGTGTAGTTTGCCTCCTAGGGCAGGCTCTTGTGGCTTCCTCGGTGAGAACATGGCAAGTTGCCTACCATCTCAGCTGCTTTAAGTGCTGTCCAAAGACAATCAATGTCTGTTGGTAGCAGAGAAGCCTGATAGCTGAACCTACAGGGTGAGTCATATCCAAACACGGCCAGGGGCACACACAACTCACAGGTGTGTTACAAGGTTGATTACACGTGCTACATGTTTACCTGGACCACGTGGACCCCAGGAAATGTCCAGGTTTGCACATTCACAAGTCCTTAACCCATTATCTCAGTCAGGGCATGTTTTGGGGTCTGTCCATTCAGGACAACAGTTGCTTGGGGAGAAGGACTTGGGGGTGTCAGCTGATGAAAAACTCAACATGAGACAGCAATGGTCACCAGCAGCCCTAAAGGCAACCATGTCCTTGACTGCATCAGAAGAAATGTGACCAGCAGGATGAGGGAGATGATTCTCCCCCTCTGTTCTTCTCTTGTGAGACCCCCTGGAGCATTGCATCCAGTTCGGGGGCACTCAAAACAAGAAGGACACTGAACTGCAAAGCAGCCCAGGGGAGTTCATGATGATCAGAGGGCTGGAGCACCTCTCCTATGGGGACAGGCTGAGAGAGTTGAGGTTGTTCAGTCTGGAGAAGAGAAAGCCCCATGGAGAACTTATAGCAGCCTTCCAGTACATAAAGGGAGCTACAGGAATGCTGAGGAGGACTTTTTACAAGGGGTTGTAATGGCAGGGTGAGGGGGAATAGCTTTCAGCTGGAAGAGAGGAGGTTTAGGCTGGACATTAGGAAGAAATTCTTTGCAGTGGTGGTGAGACAGTGGAACAGATTGCCCAGGGATGTTGTAGATGCCCACTTCCAGGAGGTGTTCAAGGTCAGGTCAGGTGGGATGTTGAGCAAGCTGTGTAGTGGAAGATGTCCCTGCCCAAGTCAGGGGGTTGGAACCCAATGATCTTTAAGATCCCTTCCAACCAAAACCATTCTATGAATCTATGAATTGATACCAGTCTCCTAAACAGATAGCAACACCAGCAGGTACATCAGTACTGGTGAGACTAGCCACAACCAGGACCAGGCAACAACACACACACACACACACACATATTTAATGTCAGTATCATAGAATCATAGAATTGTTTCAGTTGGAGAAGACCTCTAAGACCGTGGAGTCCAACCATCCACACACGAGTTTGGAAAGCAAAACCAACCAAACCAACCAAACCAAACCCAATCAAACAAGACAACCAGGTTCTTTTCCCCCTGGACCATGTATCATAAACATAATAAATCAGTTTTTCAAAGGAAAAACACAATGTCAACAAATGCAGGAGTAAGGGTGGCAAGAAGCTTTTAAGGTTAAATCTATGCACTGAGGAAGAAACACAGCGGTGAATATTCTTGTGGAGTGTGCTTGTTGCTGTTCACATCAAAGCAAACTACTGTTTAAGGGCTAATAATTGCATTCCCTGCCAGTGAAGATTGCCTTGAAGGAACAGAATGATAATCCCAAGGGACATTTAGGGATGTGTATTAGATCTGAACTGACAACAAAGCACCACTGACTCTTTTCAGAGAATGACCAAAGTGTTTCAGAATGAATGTGTTAAATCCAACAAACAATTTTCAGGTGATTTCGTTACAGGATGAGAATTTATTACATCCTGAGTTATAAGAAGGTCCTAGAAAGGTGACAAATAGTGACAAGTGGACCAGCTGATCTCTGGCATTCCTTCCAAAGTGGCACTCTGTGATTCTGTGTGAGTCTGTGAAGTGCTTCCCATACAAGACACTGGCAGGCTTTGTTTCCAAACCATAAACCAGATCCAGGCTCCTTACTGCTTAGGAAACACTGCATTGCATTATGAAGACTGATCTTAATTTTATTTACTGACTCTCACAGCCAACAATATTTTCCTGCTCTCAAGTCCTTTGAGTAATTTTCCTTACTACACATTTCCAATTCTCTGATGGTGTGTAATTCCTCTGCAATCCCCAGTAACTTGTGGAACTATCATTTTCTACCTGCTTTATTAAATCACCTGGCTTAAAGCTGAGGCTAAAGTGGCTCCTTCCCAAGGTCCCATTAAAAACACCAATTCTGCATCAAGGAAGCCACAAATCCGGGCAGCTGCTAACACTTTTAGCATCCACTTTATTTAAGAGCATAAAACCAACTGAAACAGGTCAGACTAAAGATCCATCTGGCCTAATGCTACTCCTCTGTCAGTCATCAAGAGCAGCTACCTCAGCAAGTAGGTATTTCAGGGGCAGCATATGTGTACCATGACATTTCAATACTACTTCCTCAGTTCATGAAAAAAATATTGTCTCAAGAGGAAGTCTAATTTCTTTTTGAACCAATATAAGCCCCCAGCCTCCCTGGCAACCCATGGGTATGGCATCTCTGGAGGTGTTCAAGAGCAGGTTGGACAAAGCCTCGAGCAACCTGGATCTAGTGCATGGTATCCCTGCCCACGGTAGAGGGTTGGAGCTAGATGATCTTGAAGGTGCCTTCCAAGCTAAACCATTCTATGATTCTATGATCTTGATAGATGAACCACACATAGTGAGAAAGACTTTCTCTGATTGCTTTAACCTCCCTCAGGCCAGTTCTGTTTAGCCTCAGGCCAGTTCTGTTTAGCCTCAGGCCAGGCTTTTAGACTGGATGTTAGGAAGAAATTCTTCACAGAGAGAGTGATTGGCCATTGGAATGTGCTGCCCAGGGAGGTGGTGGAGTCACCATCACTGGAGGTGTTTAGGAGGAGACTGGATGGGGTGCTTGGTGCCATGGTTTAGTTGATTAGATGGTGTTGGATGATAGGCTGAATGCAATGATCTTGAAGGTCTCTTCCAACCTGGTCAATTCAATTCAATTCAATTCAATTCAATTCAATTCAAATCAATTCAATTCAATTCAATTCAATTCTACTCTACTCCTATTCTATTCTATTCTATTCTATTCTATTCTATTCTATTCTATTCCGTTCTAGTCTTGTCTACTCTAGTCTACTCTATTCTATTCTATTCTATTCTATTCTATTCTATTCTATTCTTTTCTATTCTATTCTATTTCCTTGAATAAAAAGTTCTCCTCCTCCTCCTTCCCCAGTCACCCATTATAATAAAAACTTGCCAGACCTCCCCTCAGTTTTCTGTGGTTTAGGCAGCTTCTTCATTTATCTACCATGTAGAAGCCATTCCATGTTCTACTGTGATCCCTGTCTTCAGAAACTACATTTGTAATCAACAAGATTTTCACCAGACTCACTGGTTGTTGAATAGATACAACCAGGTGCAGAGCAGGAGCACACAGTATTCTCCATGGCAACTGCATCACGCTGCTCTGTACTATATTTCAGTAACTTCTTGGCTGATTTTAGGCTGGATATTAGGAAGAGATTCTTTACAGTGAGGGTGATGAGGCTCTGGGACAGGTTGCCCAGGGAGGTTGCTGATGTCCCATCCCTGGAGCTGTTCAAGGCCATGTTGGGTGGATCCTAGAGCAACATGGTCTAGTGGAATAGAATAGAATGGAATGGAATAGAATGGAATGGAATAGAATAGAATAGAATAGAATAGAATAGAATAGAATAGAATAGACCAGGTTGGAAGAGACCTTCAAGATCATCGTGTCCAACCTGTCATCCAACACCACCTAATCAACTAACCCATGGCACCAAGCACCCCATCAAGTCTCCTCCTGAACACCTCCAATGAAGGTGACCCCACCACCTCCCCAGGCAGCACATTCCAATGGGCAATCACTCTCTCTGTGTAGAACTTCTTCCTAACCTCCAGCCTAAACTTCCCCTGGCACAGCTTGATACTGTGTCCTCTTGTTCTGGTGCTGGTGGTGTCCCTGCCGGTGTCCCTGCCCAAGGCACAGGGTTGGAACTAGATGATCTTTGAGGTACTTTCTAACCCAAACCATTCTATGATTCTCTGGTTTTATTTTCCCTGCTACTTTTTCTGTCATCAGTGCTGGCTGAGTATAAAATCTCCTTTGATAAGCACAACTGGAGGTGTTTTTTTTTCCCCCCACCTCTGTTAAGGAGGACACATCTCTATCTTTTACCAACTGCTATAAAAACATGAAGAGAAATGTTAACTGCCTAAACTACACTAAAATAGATACCTGGGTCTTGCTCACAGAGTATTGCAGGAGAGAGAAAAATCCTAGGGACTTCCCCCCCTAGGCAAAGGGAAATCCTAGGGATTTTTCTCCCTAGGGAACATTTCTCTCCTGCAAGTGGTCTGAAATGATCTGGAAAATTCATGACCTCAACAAAGGAAAAAAAAATAAATCACTGTTGAATAAATAACTCTGAGTGGCTGCTGTGCTCCTGGAACTGATGAATAGATAAAAGACAGAGAGTAAGATTAATAGCACAAACAAAAAAGTAACAGAAACATCTAAGCTGAAAGAAATGAAAAAAACAATTATCTGAATGGAAAATGATAGAAGTGTAGAATGGTAGGGGTTGGAAGGGACCTCTGGAGATCATCAAGTCCAAATCCCCTGCCAAAGCAGCATCACCTAGGGCAGGTCACAAAGGAATGTGTCCATGTGGGTCTTGAATGTTTCCAGAGAGAGAGACTCCACAGCCTCTCTGGACAGCCTGCTCCACAGCTCCAGCACCTTCAGAGCAAAGAAGTTTCTCTGCAGCCTCTCTGGACAGCCTGCTCCACAGCTCCAGCACCTTCAGAGCAAGAAGTTTCTCTACAGCCACTCTGGACAGCCTGTTCCACAGCTCCAGCACCTTCAGAGCAAAGAAGTTTCTCTGCAGCCTCTCTGGACAGCCTGCTCCACAGCTCCAGCACCTTCAGAGCAAAGAAGTTTCTCTACAGCCTCTCTGGACAGCCTGTTCCACAGCTCCAGCACCTTCAGAGCAAAGAAGTTTCTCTACAGCCTCTCTGGACAGCCTGTTCCACAGCTCCAGCACCTTCAGAGCAAAGAAGTTTCTCTACAACCTCTCTGGACAGCCTGCTCCACAGCTCCAGCACCTTCAGAGCAAAGAAGTTTCTCTACAGCCTCTCTGGACAGCCTGCTCCACAGCTCCAGCACCTTCAGAGCAAAGAAGCTTCTCTACAGCCACTCTGGACAGCCTGTTCCACAGCTCCAGCACCTTCAGAGCAAAGAAGTTTCTCTACAGCCTCTCTGGACAGCCTGCTCCACAGCTCCAGCACCTTCAGAGCAAAGAAGTTTCTCTACAGCCTCTCTGGACAGCCTGTTCCACAGCTCCAGCACCTTCAGAGCAAAGAAGTTTCTTCACAACCTCTCTGGACACCCTGCTCCACAGCTCCAGCACCTTCAGAGCAAAGAAGTTTCTTCACAACCTCTCTGGACAGCTGCTCCACAGCTCAGCACCTTCAGAGCAAAGACATTTCTCGCAGCCTCTCTGGACAGCCTGTTCCACAGCTCCAGCACCTTCAGAGCAAAGAAGTTTCTTCACAACCTCTCTGGACAGCTGCTCCACAGCTCCAGCACCTTCAGAGCAAAGAAGTTTCTTACAGCCTCTCTGGACAGCCTGCTCCACAGCTCCAGCACCTTCAGAGCAAAGAAGTTTCTTCACAACCTCTCTGGACACCCTGCTCCACAGCTCCAGCACCTTCAGAGCAAAGAAGTTTCTTCACAACCTCTCTGGACAGCCTGCTCCACAGCTCCAGCACCTTCAGAGCAAAGACATTTCTCTGCAGCCTCTCTGGACAGCCTGTTCCACAGCTCCAGCACCTCAGAGCAAAGAAGTTTCTTCACAACCTCTCTGGACAGCCTGCTCCACAGCTCCAGCACCTTCAGAGCAAAGACATTTCTCTGCAGCCTCTCTGGACAGCCTGTTCCACAGCTCCAGCACCTTCAGAGCAAAGAAGTTTCTCTGCAGCCTCTCTGGACAGCCTGCTCCACAGCTCCAGCACCTCAGAGCAAAGAAGTTTCTACAGCCACTCTGGACAGCCTGTTCCACAGCTCCAGCACCTTCAGAGCAAAGAAGTTTCTCTACAGCCTCTCTGGACAGCCTGTTCCACAGCTCCAGCACCTTCAGACCAAAGAAGTTTCTCCTCATGTTGAACTCTCTGTGGTAGATCCCTGTCCCTCTTGAATGGAGAGCCCAGAACTAGATACAGTATTCCAGATTTGGCCTCACCAGGGCAGAGTAGAGACAGAGGAGAACTTCCTTGACTTGCTGGCCACACTCTTAATGCACCCCAGGGTGCCTTTGGCCTTCTCGGCCACAAGGGCACATTGCTGTCCTATGGATAACTTTTTGTCCACCAGGACTCCAAGGTCCTTCTCCATGGAGCTGATTTCCAGCAGTTCAACCCCAAATCAGTACCAGCACATGAAAGAAAGTGGGAAAACAAACCAGAAAGGTTGAAGTTATCAGTTGATTGTCACTTTGGAGATTTTCTAAGCAGTTTTGTCTCTGAGACTAAGGCAATTAAAAGTTTTTAAGAGCTCTTTGGCAAATGGATGGTACTGAGCATCTTTGCCAGCAAGGTAGAAGAATTCCTCTGCATAAATCTAGAAATAAGGATATATGGGCAGCAACATCTGCCCATTATCTGGAAGAGGATAAGATTCAAAGCACAAACATAGCAAAAGCAGCAGGCAATGGTAGCTATAAAAGCAATACAATCCTGATTTTTTTCCTGACTAAGGGAAAGACATAATTTAACTTCACTAGGTCTTGGATCTGGCACTAAGTCCTATTATCCAGGCCAGATGTAAAGAATTTATTCCCCTTAGGAGAAAGCAGGAGAAGCAGATGGCTGTTTCCAGCAAACACATTGCGAGCCATAGGAAGAGCCTGTCTGTATTTCCTGTGAAAGCTAAGATTTCACTAACAATAAGAACATCTCTTAAACCAATGCATTCCTTTAATGGCTCAGAAAAAAATAACTTACTTATTATCCCATCATGCCTAAAGGTATTAAACATCGTGGGGTGGATTTGTTCCTTTGCTTCTCACTTCTTTCTGCGCTTCAGATGGTGGATGGTCTAAATATGTGTAATGCTGTGCACCCTAATCTATTTTTAATATCTCAGAGTGACAATGTGCAGCCTGCAGGGCACCTTTAGGTTGAAGTGGGTGAGCTAAACTCATTTAATTCCGTGGCCAATTCTGTGCTCAGATAACTTGCTGAAGAAAAGTCATTTGCATCCACCACGAGAAAGGAACAAGTTAGCCTTCTGTCATGTGGGACCTGAACATTAAAACCACTCAGCAAAAGGACTGTCACTGGGAAAGAGGGAGTTTGTCCTATGCATTACTTGTGCTGCTGGAATAGGTCACCCAGGGAGGTGGTGGAGTCACCATTGCTGGGGGTGTTGAAGAAACGTGTGGAGGTGGCACCTCGGGCCATGGTTTAGGGGCCATGGAGGCATTAGGCTGAAGCTAGCTATGTGCTCAGGTGGCCAAGAGCAACAATCAGCAGAGGGTAGATTTAGACTGGATATTAGGAAGAAATTCTTTCCAGTGGGGGTGGTGAGACACAGGAACAGGTTGCCCAGGGAGGTCATGGATGCCCCCTCCCTGGAGGTGTTCAAGGCCAGGGTGGATGAGGGCTTGAGTAACCCACTCTAGTGGCAGGTGTCCTTGCCCATGGAAGAGGGACGGGATCTAAACAATCTTTAAGGTCCCTTCTAACCCAAACCATTTGAGGGAGTTGGGGCTGTTTAGCCTGGAGAAGAGGAGGCTCAGGGGAGACCTTATTGCTCTCTACAACTATCTGAAGGGTGGTTGTAGCCAGGAGGGGGTTGGTCTCTTCTCCCAGGCAATCAGCACCAGAACAAGAGGACAGTCTCAAGCTGCATCAGGGGAAGTTTAGGCTGGAGGTGAGGAGAAAGCTCTTCCCAGAGAGAGTTGTTAGCCATTGGAATGTGCTGCCCAGGGAGGTGGTGGAGTCACCATCCCTGGAGGTGTTCAAGAGGGGTGTCATGGTTTAGTAGTCATGAGGTGTTGGGTAACAGGCTGGACTTGATGATCTTTGAGGTCTCTTCCAACCTTGGTGATTCTGTGATCTTTGAGGTCTTTTGCAACCTTATTGATTCTACGATTCTATGATTCTATGAATACATGTTGACAGCAGAGTGGGGCTGGGAACCTCCCCACGCAGTGCTGTATATTCCAGTGCAACCCCGAGGTCTGAGCTTTCAAGTCAGGGTTGTGGCCAGACTGCAAGAAGAAGCTGAGGGACTAAATGTCATATTCAAAGATGTACTGCTGCTAAAATGATAGCAGAGGGGATACTGGGACCTGCCTGCCACGGAAATTGCAATTTATTATGAGAAAGATTCCATGGAAAGGATTTCTTTTTGAAACTGTGTCATTGTAAAGTATCCTTCTGAAGCTTGCTAAAGAGGACTCTGAGGCATGTCACTGTGTCCTTGCTTTAGATGGCTCTCTGTAGGTATTACAGCAAGAGTTAGGAAAGATCACAAGCTGGAACTGGATGATCTTTAAGGTGCCTTCCAACCCAAACCGTTCTATGACTCTGTGAAGTTGCCAACGGAGTTTCCTGATGACAAACAACACAGCTTGAAGAAAAAGAAAGGGAGCCCTAGAAGAAACACAACCCTGTAAATGTTCTTTTCATTTCCTTGAGGTTTTGTGTCCTTTGTATCTACAACAGGGAGGAAAATGTTCCATTGTGCAAATAGGGTTTCAGTGGCAGGATTAGGAAACTCTCCTGTTGTGCATGGATCAACGGCAGAAAACAGCAGGTCAGGATGGGTCTGCTCCGCCTGTGTTTACTTAGGCATGGCCTTGTGTGTCCTGTCTTTCCTATGGTGCCTGCTCTGAGGGACAAAATGGGTTTTGCAGCTTTTAAGGTGGCAGTGATTCTCAAGGTCACAGAGAATCACAGCATGTGTCAGGTTGGAAGGGACCCTCACAGGTCATCTCTTCCAACCCCACTGGAGAAACCTGTCACACGGCACTTTGGGACGTGGTTTAATGGCCGTGGTGGTCTAAGTTCAACAGCTGGACTCAGTGATCTTAGAGGGGTCTTTTCCAACCAAAACAATGGTGTGATTCTGTGGTGACAAATGATTCATTCTCTTCCAGCTGGGATAGAATTCAGCACAAGATTGGGAGCTCTGGTGTAAAAGTTGACTGTAATTTTCACCATGCTGCTCTGGTAGGACAGCGATGTCTTTGTCTGAGAAGGCAGCATCTAAACACAAACAACATTCTTATTGCTGTGTCCCAGTTGCAATTCAAATGGTTACAAAAGCAGGAAATTAAAATGTAGATGTTTCATGGTAGCCAGGACTTCTCCAGTCTAAACAAAAGCTTTATTCACATTGTGAAATGTCCATTTAACCACAAATGCTGACCTCAGACAACTCTGTGCTAAACTAAACTGGGACTCGTCTGTAGTGGGTGGACATCCTAATATTCACAGATTCATAGAATGCTTTGGTTTGGAAAGGACTTTAAAGACCATCTAATTCTGCCCCCTCCTTCAATGGGCAGGGGTGCTTTCCACTAGACCAGGTTGCTCAAGGCCTGTAATACAATACAATACAATACAATACAATACAATACAATACAATACACCAGGTTGGAAGAGACCTTCAAGATCATCGCGTCCAACCTATCAACCAATCCAACCCACCTCAATACAATACAATACAATACAATACAATACAACCCACCTAAACAAGGCCCATCCAGCCTCATCCAGCCTGACCTTGAACATTTCCAGGGATGGGGCAGTCCTGGAGTAAAGTTGAACATTTCTACAGTTTCAGCCCAAGAAAAGCAAATTTGTGCATAATATTTAACTTCTGATAGCTTTAACAGATTCCAAGAGATTTCACAGAAAATAGCTTTAATTTTTTATTACTTATATCTCTAAAGAGAAAGACACATTAATATAACCTTGATTAGAAGCAATGCAAATAACCAATTATTTTTCATTGCTTTCACTCTCTGTAGGCAAGCTAAATTAATGTTCTGTGATAAGAGACTCAACTAGACAAGAAGGGAGGCGGCGAGTGCTATGAATGACCTTCAAGGGTAAGGAAGATTGGGCAGTGAGGAATAGGAAAAGGTAGGGGAAACCAAACAAAACCAAACCTGAAAATTTCTATTCTGGTCAGGCACTGGAACAGGCTGCCCAGGGAGGTGATGGAGTCACTCACAGAATCATAGAATCAATCAGGTTGGAAAAGACCTCAAAGATCATCAAGTCCAACCTGTCACCCAACACCTCAGGACTACTAAACCATGGCTCCAAGTGCCACGTCCAATCCCCTCCTGAACACCTCCAGGGATGGTGACTCCACCACCTCCCTGGGCAGCACATTCCAATGGCTAACAACTCTCTCTGGGAAGAACTTTCTCCTCACTTCCAGCCTAAACTTCCCCTGGCACAGCTTGAGACTGTGTCCTCTTGTTCTGGTGCTGGTTGCCAACACTCACCTGGCTACAACCTCCCTTCAAGTAGTTGTAGAGAGCAAGAAGGTCTCCCCTGAGCCTCCTCTTCTGCAGGCTAAGCAACCCCAGCTCCCTCAGCCTCTCCTCACAGGGCTGTGCTCCAGACCCCTCCCCAGCCTTGTTGCCCTTCTCTGGACACATTCCAGAGTTTCAATGTCCTTCTTAAATTGAAAGGGGCCCAGAACTGGAGGTGTTCAAGGAATGTGTGGGCCTGGCACTTTGAGACATGGTTTAATGGCCATAGTGCTGGTAGGTGAATGGTTGGTCTTGATGACCTTTGAGGTCTTTTCCAACCAAAACAATTCCATGATTCTAAGAGCATCAGAGCAACAGGCAAAAACTCAGCAGCTGCATTTTAAATCGATAAGAGGTCAAAGCCCAGTTAACATAGTAAGATAAAATAATCTAGTTGGAAGAAAGGACGATTTGAGTTAGGAATTTCTCTTGCATTTTCTCTGCAGAGCAGACATAGAATCATAGGATGGTTTGGTTTGGAAAGGACCTTAGATGTCATCTAGCAATGGGAAGACCTTATAGTGGCCTTCCAGTGGCTGAAGGGGTATAAAGGAAAAGCTGAGAAGGGACTTTTTACAAAGGCTTGTAGTGATATTATGAAGGGGAAAGGATTAAACCTGTAAGAGGGGAGGTTTAGGCTGGATATTAGGAAGAAATTCTTTAGAGTGAGGGTGGTGAGATGCTGGAACCAGTTTCCCAGGGAGGCTGTGGGTCCCTGAAGATATTCAGGGCCAAGTTGAAGGGGGTCTTGAGCAACCTGGTCTAGTGGAAGGTATTCCCTGCCCATGGCAGGGTTGTTGGAACTTGATGATCTTTATGGTCCCTTCCAAGCCAAACCATTCTATGATTCTATGATTTTTGAATACTGGTTATTGGCAACACACACATCCAGGCCTGCAGAAATCCAGGTTTTCATTCTGAACTGTAAAGCACATCTCCAAGAAAGAAGCTTCATCTATTTCAGCACATTTTTTTAGCTACTGAAATGCTCCTGTCATTTTTGCCATAAAAACAAGTGGAAGCCTTTTTTGTCTTAGTATCACTGCAAACCCCCTGTGCAATTTTCCCTTTGTTGGCTTTATCAGGAATGCATCCATTAAATATAATACAATGCTTCAGATGTAGATCTGCTCCTAGCTAGTATCTTAAAGTGATTTTGAACAAGTGATTTCTTTCACATCCAGATCAGAGAACAAGCAAGTAGGTGGCTGGGGAGGCAAAAAAGCAAAGCAAGATGTCCTTTTAAGTTTGTCATCTCTGTTACTGATGAGGACTTGGCACTGATGAAAGATTTCTACTGTTTACACCATGCAACTTCTGGTGTTTGAACTGTTAGAGCACCACTCATCCTGTGCTTGCTATAGCATGGGGAGTTTTCCTCCCACTGTCTCTACCATGCTAAGAATCAAATGGTGATTACATCTCTCTTATAAAGACAAGAACTGATACTACCTCTCTTGAAAGCTAACTTACTGCAGGAGGTTTAGGCTGGATGTTAGGAAGAAATTCTTCACAGAGAGAGTGATTGGCCATTGGAATGTGCTGCCCAGGGAGGTGGTGGAGTCACCATCACTGGAGGTGTTTAGGAAGAGACTGGATGGGTGCTTGGTGCCATGGTTTAGTTGATTAGATGGCGTTGGGTGATAGCTTGGACTCAATGATCTCAAACGTCTCTTCCAACCTGGTTAATTCAGTCCAATCCAATCCAATCCAATCCAATCCAATCCAACCAATCCATTCAATTCAATTCAATTCATTCATTCAATTCAATTCAATTCAATTCAATTCAATTCATTCAATTCAATTCAATTCGTTTCAATTCAATCAATTCAATTCAATTCAATTCTTCAATTCAATGCTATGCTATCCTATCCTATCCTACCCTACCCTACCCTACCCTATTCTATTCTATTCTATTCTATTCTATTCTATTCTCTTATCTTCTAGTCTAGTCTAGTCTATCTAGTCTAGTCTAGTCTATTCTATCCTATCTATCCTATTCTATCCTATTCTATCTATTCTTTCTATCCTAGTGACTTGTAAAGAGGGGGATATAATTTTAAGAAAGCAGTAGTTGTTTTGTACCAAATGGGAGCCAAATGGGAGCCACAAGCCAAACATAGTTTGATTATTTTATGTTTATTATGCTTTATTTTACTATACTTACTTTATTTTTACTATACTTACAATCTCTTAAGAAAATAAACAAACCCAAACCCAGACCCCTCCATATTATGATAAAGAGGCCTCTTAAAATATTTCCTTCTAGAAAAAACTCAGTTCCTCATGAAGGACTCTCATTTTGTCCTTGCAGGACTGCCACACTACTTTTGAAAGCTCCAGTAAGCACCAAAAAACCCTGCAAATTGAGATCACAGAATCACAGAATGCCAGGTTGGAAGGGACCCCAAAGATCATCCGTCCAACTTTTCTAGGTATAGTAGAGCTGAAATGAGCTGGCCCAGCACCCTGTCAAGATGAGTCTCCAATGTGTCCAGTACGGAGAACCCACTGCTTCCCTTGGAGATGATTCCAATGTCTAACTGTTCTCATGGGAAACATTTTCTTCTGGAGCCCAGCTCAGTTTTAGAAACCTTTAACATTTATCCAGTGATCTAGTAGTGATCTATTTGGTGCATTTAAAAAGCAATGGGAGGAAAAAATATCAGGGGGTGAACTGAATCAAACACAGGAAACTAGTCACTCTCTGATGATCCTTCAGGTCTGCAGACACCATCAGGCTTAGGTACTCACGTGGTGTCAGGCACCTTGCATTGAATCACACCTCCCACTCAAGTTATACAGTTCACTGATGCTCAGATCTTGCTTTTTGGTTCATATTTCTTGGTTCTGAAATTAATGTGATTGACTAAAATTAGCTCTTTGTTTTCCTGCATGGCCAGTTGCGTTCTTCCTGGCTATTTGATGAGGAATGCACTGCTCAGGCATGCAAGAAAGCTCAGAGTATTATGGGCTGAATTTAGTGTGCTGCTCATGCCCCAGGGTATCCTCTCTGATCTCCAGCTTCTGCTACAGAAATGTGTGGAGATCCAGTGAGTTTGGGATCTCGAATCAAACCTGCTAGTCCGGGGAGGTGTTGGAGTCACCTTCATTGGAGTTGTTCAGGAGGAGAACTTGATCGGGGTGCTGGTGCCATGATCTAGTTGCTTGGGTGGGTTGGATTGGTTGGTGGGTTGGACACGATGATCTTGAAGGTCTCTTCCAACCTGGATTTATTGTATTGTATTGTATTGATTGTATTTATTGTATTGTATTGTATTGTATTGTATTTCATTGCATTGCATTGTATTGTAGTGCCTCAAACAGTCCAAATGCCTACACTTTAGGTAAGATTTGAGACCCAAGTATCAGACAACAATTATTTTTCTTCCTAGTACAACAGACACAGAGCACTCATAGGCTCCAGAGCCCACAGAGAACGTTTCCATGCAGTTATTATCTTCCATTACATCAGGATAAGATGATTTGGTATCACCAAACTCTTAAGAAACAGGAGAAGATTAAAGCTTTACTTTTTCCTGAAAAGTAGTAACAATTCCTGGAAATCTCTCTCCAAATCTCTTCACTCTTCCAGTGGCACCAAGGTGTTAAAGGAAGCAGAGGGAGAAGTTGCTTTCCCTCCATTAACTGTCCTTTACAACCTCCTCGCTCAGCTTTAATAAGAGTGGATCCCACGCACAGAAAGAATCCAGAAGGAGCCGATGGAGGAGAACCACATTTATGAGCCAGAACTCCATCAAATACTTCTGTAGTGAATTACTCTCCACTTCTTAAAAAAAAGTCAATAGCTAACACTGCACTCTATCCCTCATATGTGCTCCTAAGTTACTTTCACCCATTCCACTTCAGTGTAATACTGTTGACCTAGTGCTGCTCACTTCATTACCTATTGGTACGAGTAAGGGTGGAAGCAGGGCCAGGTTGTTTCCATAAAGGTTGGTGGTTTCAACTTGTTATGTGGTGTATAAAACCCACAGGAGATGGCAAACAGTTCATAAAATAGCATATTTTTTTTTTCAACATAAACTTTATGTGCTGTATAAACTCACAGGTCCTCAGAATTTTAACAGCTAAGCAATCAGCCTCAGTAGAAAAAGCCAAGCTCCAAGAGCTTAGCCAGGACAGGTAAAGTTTGGCATGACAGCAGTGACAAAGCTCCAGAAGCCAGGGACCAAGAGTCTGTGTAACAGCATCTTGGGCATACAGGATCTCATCACAAAGCTTTATATTGTGCACCATTAGAAAGAGTAAAACAATTAGCCTCCACTGAAAAACATCTTCAGTCTTCTTATATCCAAAGCTCAGAATGACAGCTCCTGACTTGTTGATTGATGGCTGCCTGAACATGAGCCAGCTGTGTGCTCAGGTGGCCAAGAAGGCCAACAGCATCCTGGCCAGGATCAGGAATGGTGTGGCCAGCAGGTCTAGGGATGTGATTGTCCCCCTCAGCATTGGTGAGATCACACCTTGAGCACTGTGTTCAGTTTGATGCCTCTCACTACAAGGACATTGAGGTGCTGGATCATAGAATCAATAAGGTTGGAAGAGACCTCAAAGATCATCAAGTCCAACCTGTCACCCAACATCTCATGACTACTAAAACCATGGCACACAAGTGCCACATCCAATACCCTTTGAACACCTCCAGGGATGGTGACTTCACCACCAGCACATTCCAATGGCTAAAACTCTCTCTGTGAAGAACTTTCTCCTCACTCGAGTCTAAACTTGAGACTGTGTCCTCCTGTTCTGGTTGCTGATTGCCTGGGAGAAGAGAATAACCCCCTCCTGGCTACAAGCAGGGTCAGAGAAGGGCAATGAAGCTGGGGAAGGGCCTTGAACACAATCTAGTGAGCTATGACTGAAGGAACTGGGATTGTTTAGCCGGAGAAGAGGAGGCTGAGGGGAGACATCATGGTCTCTATAGTCCCTGACAGGAAGTTGGAGCAGGTGGGGTTTTCTCTTCTCACATACAAGAGGAATCAGACTCAGGTTGTGCCAGGGGGGGGCTGACATTGGATATTAGAAAACTCTCTTCACAGGAAAGGTTCTCAGGCATGGAATATGCTGGCCAGGTCTCTGGTGGGGCCACCATCCCTGGGGTATATGAGAGACACGTGAATGGGGTGCTGAGGGATGTGGTTTAGTGGCAGTGTCTTAGCAGCAGTGGTGGGATTGCAAGCTCTGGCTGAGCAGTTGGACTTGATGATCTCAAAGGTTCTCTGACATCAGCAGTCCTATGATTCTATGACTTTCCATTTAAAACTTCAATTATTCAGGCAGGAAGGGCTTTTTTTTTGAAGCAACCATTATTTCTGTGTGCTTTACAAAAGAGAAGAGTCTGGACTCAGAAGATTTCATTTCTTTTGCTTTAGCACTTGGCCATGGAAAAACCCAGCTGCCTCTTCCACTGGCAAGTGGGTTAATCACTGAGAAATAGCAATTGTTTTGAATGGATAATGACTACAGGTGCAATGAATTACAAATCCATTTGGGGAGACAATGATATATAAAAGAAGTTGAGGAGGTTTGTGTTTTAGTGTTCCTGTTTTGTTTTGCTTTTAATTTGAAACTGTTACCTCAGACAGCAATCCTTCAGGAACTCTAATTGCTGGAACAACCCTAAGCATTGCCTCGGGAGGCACACACATTCTCTCTGCAATGCTACAGGGACCAGCAAAATCAAAGCATCTCTTTCATTTATGCTCTTCTGAAGAAAAGAAGGGGACTGAGTTTTGAGGGGAGAAAGAGGAAGATACACAAGTACACACTATGAGATCCACAGAATCACAGAATCACCAAGGTTGGAAGAGACCTCAAAGATCATCCGGTCCAACCTGTCACCACAGAGCTCAGGACTAAACCATGGCACCAAGTGCCATGTCCAGTCCCTTCTTGAACACCTCCAGGGATGGTGACTCCACCACCTCCCCAGGCAGCACATTCCAATGGCTAACAACTCTCTCTGGGAAGAACTTTCTCCTCACCTCCAGCCTAAACCTCCTCTGGCGCAGCTAGAGGCTGTGTCCTCTTGTTCTGGTGCTGATTGCCTGGGAGAAGAGACCAACCCCTTCCTGGCTACAACCTCCCTTCAGGTAGTTGTAGAGAGCAATAAGGTCACCCCTGAGCCTCCTCTTCTCCAGGCTAAACAACCCCAGCTCCCTCAGCCTCTCCTCACAGGGCTGTGCTCAAGACCTCTCCCCAGCCTCATTGCCCTTCTCTGGACATGCTCAAGTGTCCCAATGTCCTTCTTGAACTGAGGGGCCCAGGACTGGACACAGCCTAACTAGTGTTGAGTACAGGGGCACAATGACTTCCCTGCTCCTGCTGGTCACACTATTCTTGATGCATGCCAGGATGCCATTGGCCTTCTTGGCCGCCTGGCACACTCAACTTCTGCACACAGTCAACCTTTGGTGAGACACTGGAACAGTTGCCCAGGCAGGTCATGGATGCCCCCTGTCCCAGAGGTGTCCAAGGCCAAGCTGGATAAGGCCTTGAGCAACCTGGTCTGACGAAAAGTGTCTCTGCCCATGGTAGAGGAGTTGGACCCAGATGATATTTAAGTCTCTTCAACCCAACCCATTCTGTGAATTTATTACTGCTGAAGCTGCTGAGTTTTCTGTGCCATCTAAGCACGCTTGCAGCTAACAGCACTGCAATTTACAGCTTCTCCTGGAATACTTCCATGCTCCCACACGCTGTTGGAATGTGCTTAATGAAAGTAATTTCTGCAGCGATAAGAACCACTTTTTCTTTACAGGGGCTTTAAATTCTAATGGTATATTAAACCCCAACTATGGATTGGAAAGGGAAAATAACCAAAGAAAACAACAACCCCCCCCAACAACATGATTAGGCATTGAAACACTCAGTAAAGCTGTTACTTGTAATGAGTAACAAGATTAAGATGTACAAATAAAAGCACAGTGTGGTTCCTTTCAGCACCCTTATTAATGACAGGGACTGGGGGGCTTCAGCACAAAACCAGCCGCGAACAGCAGCCATTTGCGTCCCAACAAATGGATTCCAGCAAGGATAGCAGAGCTGGGGGACAGATTCCCAGCCTCTCTTTACCTTATATGGAGCAGATCTTCGAGAGGACTGGGTGCTCACCGCCTTCATCCGGCTGAATAGTGACTTGGAGGCAATTCCACACAGTCATAGAATTGTAGGGATTGGAAGGGACCTTGGAATATCACCAAGGACAACCCCCCTGCCAAAGCAGGATCACCTAGGGCAGGTGACAATGGGACACGTTCAGGTGGGCTTGGAAAGTCTCCAGAGGAGGAAACTCCACAGCCCCTCTGGGCAGCCAGCTCCAGGGCTCCAGCAGCCTCCCAGTAAAGAAGTTTTTCTCCTGTTGAGGTGGAACTTCCTGGGTTCCAGGTTGTGTTCATTGCCTCTTGTCCTGTCGCAGGACTGGCCCCATGCTAATTGACACCCACCCTTCAGATATTTGAAAGATATTGATATGGATCAGATCCCCTTTCAGCCTTCTCTTCTCCAGGCTAAACATCCCCAGGTCTCTCACCTTTCCTCATCAGATCCAAGGGAAGCTTAGGCTAGGTGTTAGGAAGGGTTATGGTTATCAAACATTGAATACCTGAAAATGTGTTCAGACATTGGAACAGGCTGCCCAGGGAGGTGGTGGAGTCACTGTTGCTGGAGGTGTTCAAGAAATGTATGGCCATAGCACTCTGGGACATGGCTTAATGGCCATGGTGCTCTTAGGTTGATGGTTGGACTCAATGGTCTTAGAAGCCTTTTCAAACTGAACCAATTCTATGGTTCTGTGGAGGCTGAGAGGTTTCATTTCAACACGATGGTCTCAGTCAAGCTTCAAGTGAAGAGATGCTCATGGCCCAGAAAATCAGAGTCCCCAAGGAAATATTGTCCATCACATGAGGGCATCCAAGATGGGACTGCAGATGAAGGCTCCAGTCCTCTCTGATGGTAGATTTAAATCATTCCAGTTGTTTAAATAGGTAAGTAGGATGTTCTGTAAGAATGAAGAATATAATTGTGGAGGAATGATGGAATGATGCAGGATAATTGTTGTCTAGCTAATCAGGGCCACAGTTCTGCCAGCTGAGCCACTGCAAGTGAAGTGACAACACAATCTTTACCTAATTTAAAGTCTGTTTCCATTGTGGAGCAATTAATGTCTCAGTTCACAAACAAAGGTGATACTCAGATCCCGACAGAGGGGAGATGCTTTAATCTTGCCTTGCAAAAATTCCTCTCACCCATTCACCAAGGGAACTCATTTCTTGGCAGACACACAACTATCATTAGTTTTTAATTATCAGTATAGATGGCAAACAAGCCTCAGTGGTGCTTGGGCTAGCTGCTTTTCCCTATCAGATGTGCAGGGCTGCTTTCATCTGTCACTGCTATTGCTGCACAACATCAAGCACCCAAAGCATGGATCTGAGTGTGATCTCCTGTGTGATTTACTCTGAGTGATTCTGCTCCAGCAGGGGGGTTGGACCAGATGAACTCCACACATCCCTTCCAACCTCCACCATTCTGTCCTCCTGAGGCTGTAGGATACAAGGATTCTTGGGCAGCTCTGAACACTGGCCTCGGTGAACAAGGAATAGCATCCTGCCAAAGGGAGTTAGCAAGGGCTGGGGTCCAGGGGAGCACAAGCAAAGCAAAGAAATCCAAATGCTCTTGAGAAAAGGACATTGTAAACTTCAGCAAATCTCAGGAAGTGCTTTGTCAGAAATCATAGGTCTTTCCCCAGTCACTGTGATTCTGTGGTTGACTCCCCATCCCTGGAGATATTTAAGAGACAGAGATGTAGAGTTCGATAGTGGTTGGACTTAAAGCTCTTTCCCAACCACAAAGATGCTGATTATATGAAGCTTTAGTGCACCCTGGAAGACATCAGAAATGGTGTATAGCTATAACTCTGATCGGCAAGAAAGGAGTCTGTCTGTTCCCATTGCTTCAAGAACTCACTCTGATGGTTAATTTTGCACCAGCCAGCTCTCTGACAAACCAAGTGTCATCTGCTGTCCTCACTTGCTACCTTTATTCAAGATTAGGCATCGTCTGTCCCTCCACAGCCAGCATAAAGCTGGCATAAAGCTTAAAGCTCACATAAGCTCCCCCTAATTTGACAGAAATGTGACAGAAATTCAACACTGGATCGGGATCAAAAATTGTACTGCTGAGCAATCCATTTATGCACACACCTGGAATTAAGGATCAGAGAGACATGGCTTAAGAAGAAGACTAACAGTGTGTGAACTGGGGGAGATCAAAAGAGCTGTAAGGAGTTTCACGCTCAAAAGGTGGTAATACTGGTAATGGGTTGAGATGACAGTTATGGAACCATGCAGCAGCTGATGGAAGAGGTGGATGGTGTGTTCTGTCGACTGGCAACGTTACAGGGATGTCAGCCTTTGAGAAAGACAGCAGTTTAAAGTCTTCTTGCCCAAGAAGCCACCTGAGAAGTTCCCTAGAGGTCTGGATATACTTTAATGAACAGCTCCTGCAAACTTTCAGCTCTACAGAGGCACCAGTGGATATTCAAAGCCTTTCATTTCAAACAGAAACAGGATGACCTTGACTGGACAATGAGGAAAGTTATGGATACTGCAGCAATTCACATCCTGCATTCAGTGGTGCTGAGATGTGTGAGATGTGTGTGCCCCCTCCCTGGAGGTGTTCAAGGCCAGGCTGAATGAGACCTTGAGCAGGCTGGTCTAGTGAAAGATGCCCCTGCCAATGCCAGGGGGATTGGAACTAGATGATCTTCAGGTCCCAAACCAAACCATTCCATGAATCTATAAACAGGCTCCTTCTGTGCTCACTCTGCAAACCCTGAGAGCTTGACTGACCTGCCCACAATACACAGTGCTCTTGGCTGCATGGGACTTAAAGCCCTGATCAAATGAGTAGATTCAGGCAGACATAACAGATGTAGCCCTCTTTACTGTAGGATCTGAGCACTGATAACTAACATTTTTCTTCACCACACTCACAGGATATAGCATCTGAGAGACAATGGCTAGAAGTTCTGCATTCAAAGGAACCTCAGAAACTGCCTCACTCTTCAGGCAGGTAGTGTTTGAAGCTCTAGATGTCATAGCCTTAAAACTTCCCTCTGGCAACTAGAGGACAGAGTCTCACAATTCCCTCTAGCTGCTACCTTTAGATCTGTGATACTTTAAAGGGGCCCAAGTTTCTCCACCCTGACACATAAAAGCTGACAAGATACTGAAGCTGCAGCAAACTAATCAAGGAACTGTTTGGAGGCTGTGCAAGTTCCACGTGAAGCTTTTCTCTAACAGAGAGATATCCAAGGTAGGTTTAATCTTCCTGCAGACTGGGACTTCAAGGTGCACAAAACTGAAGCTAAAGGTATTCATAGTCAAGTCTCAACATCTCAACTGCAAATCTGTATCACTGCACTAAGAATTGGGTTGGGTTGGAAAGGACCTTTAAAAATCATTTAGTCTGAGAAGTCAGCTTAAACCTAGTATTACCAGGTATTTGCTTAAAGACCCTTGAACAGGAGAAGTAAAAGACAGCAACATGGTAATGCAGGAACTCTAGGATGAAAGAGAGAGTAAAAAGCCTCTGTGCTAAGTCAAGCACAGCTGCATTCTGAACACACCGCTCTCAAATTCCAGGTAAGTGTTGAGCTGCAGGCAAATTAGCCTGTGGTGAGCCTCGCGCTGCAATGACCCGAGAGCTTTCTTCTCTAAAGAGGGCTCCCTGTGCTTTCCTGAAGGACCTGATTAGAGGCAACAGCATTAACACATCTGTGAGAGCCACAGAGCCTCACTAAGATAGCCTTGCATCCAGGATAGAATCACAGAATGGTAAGGGTTGGTAGAGACCTCTGGAGATCATTAAGGGCAACCCCCCCTGCCAAAGCAGGATCACCTAGGGCAGGCCACACAGGAGCACATCCAGACAGGTCTGGAAACTTTCCAGAGAGACTCAACTGCCTCTCTGGGCAGCCTGCTCAAGGGTTCCAGCACCCTTACAGCAAAGAAGTTTTTGCTCATGTTTAGGTGGGACTTCCTGGGTTCCAGTTTGTGTCTGTTGCCCCTTGAGCTGTCACAGGACACCAGTGAAAAGAAGTGGCCCTTTCTTCACACTGATCAGACTCCCTCTCAGCCTTCTCTTTTCCAGGCTAAACAGCCCTAGGGCTGTCAGCCTTTCCTTGCCAGACAGATCTTCCCATCCCTTCATTGTTCTTGTAGCCTCCATTGGACACTGTAATTTCTTTGAACTGGGAAGCCCAGAACTGGACACAATATTCCAGATGTGGTCTCACCAGGGCAGAGTAGATGGGGAAGAGGATCTCTCTCAACCTGGTGGACACACTGCAGTGTAAATGTACCATCATGGGCAGGATAAACAGTGGAGGGTGGTCAGCATTGGAAGAGGGACACAAAGTTCCCTCAGTGCCAAGCACAGACTCATGAAATGGTTAGGGTTGGAAGGCACCTTAATCATGTAGTTCCAACCCCCCTGCCATGGGCAGGGACACCTTCCACTAGGCCAGGGTGCTTAGAATAGAAACATAGAAACATAGAATCAATAAGGCTGGAAAAGACCTCAAAGATCATCAAATCCAACCTGTCACCCAAGACTTCATGACTACTAAACCATGGCACCAAGTGCCACGTCCTATCCCCTCTTGAACAGCCATAGAGACATAGAATCAATAAGGTTGGAAGCAAGTCCAACCTGCTTGAGAAGGGCAAGACCCCCACTCTCTCTATGCCACACCACTCCCCAGCATAGACAGGTAAATGTGTGGGGTTGGAATCCAAACTTTCACACACCTTCTGACAGCCATGTGGGCAGAAGTTATGACTGAGCACTGAGGCACAGCATGTTTGCAAGGGCAAGAAAGCAGTGTGGCAGGGGCTTAGCAGCAGTGGTGGGAGTGTGAGCTATAGATGAGCAGCTAGGCTCAATGCTCTCAAAAGCCTCTTCCAACCTCAGTGGTTCCATGGTTCTAAGCCAGAGCAGGCTGGAGTCCTTGTGGCCCCATTTTCTCCTGCTGCTGTACCCAATCCTGAGAGCAAGTAAAGCTGAAATGCAGCTGTAGAAGAGAGCTGTGTCTACAGAGGAGATACTAAAGTGAAGCAATATCCTGAGAGCTCATCAACCCAATGCTGACATATTTGCCTGAATTTAAATAATTCTTACAGGCAAGGACTGTTGTTCCTTGGCACTAGTCACTATGTGAGGCTCTCAACAAGTGAATGCTTTTGCTCTCTCTGATTTACTGTGCACTCAAGACCTTCTCTCTAAACTCGACAGTAAATATTCTGTTTATTTGCTGGAATGAAAAGCAACAATAAGCTCAAGGCTGCAGAGCCAGTATAAGACAGTCAAATTTATTCAGAGAACATGTGAAAAGGTGTCAGAGGAAAGAAGCCCAACACATGAGAGTGAGGGCACATCAAACAGAGTGAAGAAGAAAGGCTTTTAGTTACCAGTGTATAAGCAGGCAATTTGCTGCCACGCCATCAGACTGTGCTGCCATTCAGTGAGACCTGGACAGGCTGGAGAGATGGGCAAGGAGAGCCTCATGAGCTTCAACAAGAATAAGGGTAGAGTCCTGCCCTGGGGAGGAGCAACCCTATGCACCAGTACAGATTAGGAATTGACCTGCTGGAAAGCAGCTCCATGGAGAAGGAGTCCTGGTGGGCAGTAAATCAGCCGTGGGACAGCACGGTGCCCTTGGGGCCAAAAAGCCAATGGTGTTCTGGGGTGCATTAAAAAGAATGTGTCCAGCAGGTCCAGGGAGGTCCTCATCCCCCTTTACTCTGCCCTGGTGAGACCACATCTGGAATATTGTATCTAGTTCTGGCTCCCCAGTTCAAGAGGACAGGAAGCTACTGGAGAGAACGCAATGGAGGCTGTCAGGATAATAAAGGGATTGGAACCACGGTCTCGTGAGGAAAGGCTGAGTGATCTGGGGCTGTCTAGCCTGGAGAAGGGAAGCTGATAGGGGATCTGATCAATGTTTCTAAATTCCTTAAGGTGGGTGTGAAGAAGATGGGGCCAGTCTCTCTTCGCTGGTGTCCTGTGTTAGGACAAGAGGCAAGGGGCACAAACTGAAACACAGGAGCTCCACTTCAACACGAGGGAAAACTTATTTGCTGAGAGGGTGCTGGAGCCTTGGAACAGGCTGCCCAGAGAGGTTGGGGAGTCTCCATCTCTGGAGACTTTCAGGCCTGTCTGGATGCATTTCTGCATGACCTGCCTTAGGTGACCCTACTTTGGACGGGATGTCCCTTCCAACCCCTACCTTCCTATCATTCTATGATTCCTGCTCTGACCTCGCTGTCCGTGCAGCCACTTGCTCAGTCTTGCTTGGATTGCTGCTCACATCTGCAAGCAGAGCTAATCCCACCCTAATATCTCCACGAAAAGACAGACAGATGCTGAAACCTTTGCCAACCTGCTAACCTAGTGGCAAAATAAGTGGCCCCTGAAGCCCCTTCCAGATTTTCAGGAGGTGCTGTTTGATATTCATTAAGACTTTCAGCAAACAGAATGCTACAGCAGCAACAACCCTCCTGCCCCGGGGGGGTGGGGGGGGAAAGAAAAACACCTGAAAAATGAGGTCAGCTTCTCCCTGTGTGAGATGCAGCCGTTTAGGCGTGACTGCCTGTCTCGCCACGACCAGCCGGCAGTAGGTGGCAGTGGTGGTGTTCACACAGATTTTTCATCTGCCTTTATTTCTGCAAAGGCATCTCTTGATAACTTTCCCGTTGCAGCAAGCAAGAACGTGGTGAAAAACAGCTCAAGGGCTTCTCTCGGTGGGTTGTGAGCCAAAAGAATCTTGAAAAGAAAATAAAAGCCCTTCTGCCATGTTATTGGGGGCTGAAAGAGAGTTGCCTCACCATTCCTTTCTCAGCAACTCTCTAACTGGGTCCTTAACCTCACTTTCATGGTATTTGATGATTACAAGCCAGCTCTGTTGTGCATAGTTGATAACCATTAATTGTGCTGTTATATTACATTTAAGAGTTGCTGAAGGGCTGTGTTCTCTGATAGTGAGCTATCAGAGCTGATTGATGGCATTAATATCCTTATCTTTAAGTGTAATTAGCCATATTTGAAGTGTTAACACTAGACAGGAGCTAGCAGCATCACAGATTATCCTTCTCTAAATTGACTTGAGAAATTCCCCAGAGGTTGCTGGTCAGGATGTTTACTTGCTCACAAATTCAAGAAAGCAAAACAAAGTAGCACTAAAAGGAAAAGGAATCACAGGACCATCAAGGTTGGAAAAGACCTCAAGATCATCAAGTCCAACCTGTCACCACAGACCTCCTGACTAAACCATGGCACCAAGTGCCACGTCCAGTCACACCCCCGGGGATGGTGACTCCACCACCTCCCTGGGCAGCACATTCCAATGGCCAACAACTCTCTCTGGGAAGAACTTTCTCCTCACCTTGAGCCTAAACCTCCCCTGGCACAGCTTGAGACTGTGTCCTCCTTCCCTTGGAGCTCCTGAATTAAAGCAAACTAAGGCACAGCATAAATGCTGTGAGCAAGGGAATCAAAGCACCAACAAGGAGCAGGAGCTGCCAGCGAGTTAGCCAACTCTGTAATGAAGGTCACCACTCAAACATCCTGGGCTTACATTGATTTACTGCACAGAATCACAGAATTGTTTGGGTTGGAAAAGACCTCTAAGATTGAGTCCAAGCATTGGCCTAACACCCCCATGGCCATTAAACCGTGTCCCAAAGTGCCATGGCCACACATTTCTTGAACACCTCTGGGGAGTGACTCAACCACCTCCCTGGGCAGCCTGTGCCAATGGCTGACCAAGCTCTTGGGAAAACCACCCCTAAACCAAGACAATTTGTAGATGAAAAAGAGTTTACTCAGTCTAAAGAACAGAAGGTAGTTGACATTTTTTCATCCAGAGAGGGGTAACAAAGCTGTTGCTGGGTCTGGAGAACAGCTCTGGTGAGGAGGGGCTGAGGGAACTGGCATTATGTAGTCTGGAGAAGAGAAGGCTGAGGGGAGACCTCATTGCTGTCTAGAACTCTGTGAAGGGAGGTTGCAGTGAGGTGGGGGTTGGTCTCTTCTCCCCACTATCAGTTGATAGAATGAGAGGAAATGGCCTGAAACTGTGCCAGAGGAGGTTTAGGTTGGAGATTAGGCAAAAATTCCTTGCTGCAAAGAGCAGTCAGGCATTAGAACAGGCTGCCTGGGGGGATGGAGATGTTCCTGGAGGTGTTCAAGAAGCATGTGGCCATGACACCTTGGGACATGGTTTAACAGCCATGATGGTCCTAGCTTGAAGGTTGGACTCAATGATCCTGGAGACTTATTCCAATTGAATCAATTCTATGATTCTGTGATTAAATACACTGAAAGTTTTTCTTCCAGTCACTTGCACACCAGTGCTGGTTCCAGTCTGTAAGCCTCTCTTAGTAATGGCACTGTGAGCAGAGGGTTCATCTGTGTGACATGCAGCAGCTCATCCATGTGCTGCTTTCTTCTGCTTCCACCTCACCAGTTACACAGCCCCAATACAGTCCCTGCTCCTACTGCTGCAAACTTGCTCCTAGCAATTCCTACCCTCGTTTTTCACAGAAGAGGTATAGAAGAGGTGCAGGGAAGATAACCAACTTCAGGCACCTTTGCAAATTCCTATGGAATATTTAATTCCTTTAATGTGAAAGCTGAAGGGTCTCTGGACCTCTGTCCTGTCACTGGGCACCAGTGAAAAGAGACTAGTCCCATCCTCCTGACACCAATCCTTGAAGTATTTGTGTCCAGTTCTGGGCCCCTGAATTCAGGAAGGATATTGAGACTCCAGAGAAGGGCAACGAGCCTGGGGAGAGGTCTGGAGCACAGCCCTGTGAGGAGAGGCTGAGGGAGCTGGGGTTGCTTAGCCTGGAGAAGAGGAGGCTCAGGGGAGACCTTTTGCTCTCTACAACTACCTGAAGGAGGTTGTAGCCAGGTGTGGGTTGGTCTCTTCTCCCAGGCAACCAGCACCAGAACAAGAGGACACAGTCTCAAGCTGCACCAGGGGAAGTTTAGGCTGGAGGTGAGGAGAAAGTTCTTCACTGAGAGAGTAATTGGCCATTGGATTGTGCTGCCCAGGGAGGTGGTGGAGTCAGCATCCCTGGAGATGCTCAAAAGGGATTGGACCGGCACTTGAAGCCAGGGCTTAGTTAGTCATGAGGTGTTGGGTGACAGGTTGGACTTGATGATCTCTGAGGTCTTTTCCAACCTTACTGATTCTATGATTGATAAGGATTTCTGAGATCCTCCCCAGCCTTCTCCTTTCCAGACTGAAAAGACCCAATTGTCTCACCTTTTCCTCATTAGAGAGATATTACAGCCTCTTAATAATCCTCCTAGACTCATTGGACACTCCCTAGTATTTCCCTGTCCTTCTTGAACTGGACACAATACTCCAGACGTGGTCTGTCCAGGGTGGAGCGGACTGGGACATAACCTGACAGAAATGGAGATGACAGCCCAGCCCTAGAAACTGAAACTGGCTTTCTGAAAAACATGCCTCAGCTGACTGATGATGATGATTATAGATGATGGAAATTAACTGATTACTGCAAATGAGGAAGATCCTGTAAGCTCCCACCAAAGGGCTACAGCAGCTATAAACAGGCTGGCACAAGCAAATAAATGCACCCTGAGATTAGCATTTGGAAAGCAGTGGAGCAAAGAAGATGTGAGAGGGACTAATCACTCACAGAAAACAAACTCTTTTATTTGGTCTGTAACGAGGCATCTGAGGGTGTTTTAAAGTTGCAGATCGTCACGGAGTGAACCATTCTGCTATTAATCTGCTGGAGAATTGGTAAACAGCCACAAAAGGAGAAGCACATGCCTGCAGCAGGAGAGGGAAATTGCCTGCAGATTACGGTAACAAGCCTTCTCCAAAGCCCAGAAGAACACCTAAGAACAGCTCTGCTGAAAACTCTATGTCTGCAAAGGAGCAAATGTCCAACAATATCTACACAACCAAGAGTGGCACATTTTCTGAAGGACTCTAGAAACCAGCATTATGATATCTAGAAAAGCCAGTAGAGGATGTGGAGTACTGCATCCAGCTCTGGAGCCCCAGAACAAATGGAATTTGTTTGAGAGAGAGCCCAGAGAGGCCACAAAGATGATCAGAAGGCTGAAGCACCTCTCCTACAAAAACAGGCTGAAGGAGCTGGGTTTGTTGAGCATGGAGAAAAGAAGGTTCTAGGGTGACCTCATAGCGGCCTTCCAGCACCTGAAGGGGGTTACAGGAAAGCTGGGATGGACCATTTAGGAGGCTTGTAGTATAGGTAAAGAAACAGTGGTTTGAAACTAAGCAGGGTAGATTTACCATGGACATTAGGAAGAAATTTCTTTACTATGAGGTAGTGAGACACTGGAAACAGGTTGCCCAGAGGAGGTGTGGGACCACCTCATCCCTGGAAATGCTTAAGACCAGGCTGTGAGGGTGAGCTTTAAGCCTGGAATAACTGAGGCAGACAAAGTCCCTCACAGACATCTACACATAGACTTTGGCTCCTGGTTTTGGCTGAAGACAAGTGACACGGTGATGCCACACCCTTACACCGGGGCATAGTTTGAGCCACTTGGGCTCGAGAGAAATCGACTCCTTTGGTTTCTTGTGAAAGTATGAAGGGTTTGGGGGTTTTTGTTTGTTGTTTGTTGTTTTTTTTTAATTGGTAATCACAGAATGGCTGGAGTTGGAAAGGGCTTTAAATCATTTAGTTCCAGCCCTACTGCCACGAGCAGGGACACCTCCTAATTGTGCCCCACACACCAACGCTCCACACGGCTTGCAGATACACTGGATAGGGGCTAATAGGGTCTGAGCAGTGGAACCACGTTGTTGAAAATGAAACACTGACACATTGCACATTGGAGAAGGGGAATGACAGGCATTCATCCACCAAAAAAACATTAAACACATAATTTCTGTCTGTGGACTTTCAACAGCCATTACTAAATATCTCTGGGTTCACACCTTGGGCCTGAAGTATTTCAAAACAGGACTGACGATTTGGATGACAGCAAAGACATTAGAGTTCATAGAGAATATGCTCTAAGATTGGAGCAAACAATAGAAGAGCACTGAGAGACAGCACAAACATCATCTGCGTTTAAAGCTCCATGGGGAGAAACAAAATTTAGAGAAATAACCTGCAGTGAGGAGAGTGGCTGGGAGAGGAATGCAGATAGATCCCCGT
>CM037635.1:4230253-4296933 GCA_015227895.2 Colaptes auratus | reverse complement strand
ACTTGTCATCTTGACTGCATTTTAATTTCATATTTGGGGTAAATAAGAACAGCTCTGTGATTGGATGTATCTTTGGAACAAATACTTTTTTATCACTTCCTCTTTTGTTTGATACAATACGGCATCTCCGTGTGCTGCCGGCTGTCTCTCAACGCAGGCTAGCGGCGGCAGAGGCGAGCGGCCCTGCCTCACTTCCTCTGCCTGATGAAAGGAGCTGCTTGCAAGTATGTGCTGTGGGGAACAGAGACACTTCCTTACCATGTTTGGCCAGAGAACGAGATTGCACTAAACCCGGAAGCGCTCAGCATTGTGGAGTTCAGGAAAATATTCTAAACATTTCTTTTGCCTTCCTGCCCTTTTTTTTCCCCCCTGCTCTCACCTCCCCCCTTTTTGGTACACTTCTATGTTATATTACTTGAAAACAAAACGCTGGGCTGCCTCAGACTTGTCTGAACAGTTTTATTTGACAAAGTAGGATCCAGTGGTTGAACTGAAACTGGCTAAAACGCAGTGCAAGCTCCAGCAAACGCTCTCAGGCCGCTGACTGAGCAAAGCAGCAGATGGATCAAAGCGTGTCATGTGTCTCTGCCTAAAGGGAGGTCGTACTACAGTTGATAAAAAATGAGAATATGCAAGAATCAAGCATTGAGCATGAAAGCACTAAACAGTGAGTGAAGGCCTGCTTTAAAAAGGTGTTGGTTTAGCACTCTCTACGTGAAAATGAAATTAAAATGCAGACATTGTCTGTTTCCAAGTAGGCTCTGCTAGGATGTGTACTGCTAGCTGGACAGCAGCTTTAAATGCTGTCAAAACTGTGACTTACAGCTTTTATTTTCTCTCATAAAAGGTCAGTGTCTCAAGGATTCAAATTAATCTCACACACCTTGGGAGCAGAGTGCCTATTGGTGTCTCTTTTGTGTAAGCAGTGTCTATGGATGTGTCCAAGTCCCATCGCTCCCCGCTGAGTGCCCATGTGGCACGGAAGCTGGTGTGAGTCCCTCCACAGTCTGCAGGCCTCCCGAGGCGAATGGGCTCTGCAGGGGCTCAGTGAATGCAGGCATGCTCTGGGTTTTGCTGGTGCCATGAACAAATGGTGTGAGCCAGAGCAGGCCTCAGGCTGAACTGAAGGCTGAAGGGTACTAAGAGGGTTTCCAGAGCACATCCCACAGCTGTTTGTGAGGGGATGCTCCTCTTTTCCCATCTGGGTGCCCACGTGCCTCCTTTCCCCATGCACACCTCCTGCTCCACAAGCAATGCATTCATTGAAGCCCGATGCCAGCACAACTGCATTTGCATCAATTCAGAGGTTCTGCTTTCAAAGCAACTTTTCCTAGCAGAAAGACAGGTGGGTAGTGGGAAAGACTCAGCAGCAAAGTGCCCAAAGTGCCTGTCCTGAGATGCACTGCTCCATGTATTGCCTCCCTTTGCACAACCCCGCGACTGCAGCAGGAAGTCTTCAGCCAGAGGAAATCCATCCCTTTCCCAAGAACAGCCCCACATATGTCAGGGCACTTTATTTTTTCCCTCCCACAGGACTGTGACTTGTGAGGGTGTGCTGCTGTGTTACTCATTTCAGCATCCTGGATCAAATAAATGCTCACCTATACGACTGGATGCACTCTTGTCCTCTGCTGCAGGCTGTGCTGGTGAGAGCAGACCCAGGGTGCAGGGTGCCTGCAGAGCCATCCCCCCTCTGCTGTTAGTCCACAGGGCAGAGGCTCCATGCCTTTCAATGCCCTGAAGCACCACAATGCAGGGGGTCAAGAAAATCCCCCTCTCTGGGACAACAGCTGATCCAGCTTCTACCAGGGAAACATTTCAAAGGCAATTATCAGGAAGAGAGAGGAATTCTTTATTAATAGTAAGAACAATAATGGCAGCAGCAGCAACAACAGACTGCATTCATCATTCTCTGCACTGAAAAGCTTTTAGTGTCATCTGCCTTAGATGGCTTCTGGGAAATTAGATCTTATTGATTTGCCTGGGATTCATCCTATTCCTTGGGATTCAGCCTGGATTTAGGATTATTGCTCTGTAACCACAGCTGTTTCACAAGGCAATGGCTGGTGTTTCTCCACCTCTGTGGATGCTCGTGGCCTTCCTCAGAGACCACGTGCAGATGTGTGGAGCCCCAGAGTCCTGCCCAAGCCAAAGCTCGAGAGCACAAGTGTGCCCTTGGAAAGAAGGTATGAGTGTGAGTATTGTCCTCTGCAAGTCCTTGCAAAGCAAAGAAAGGCCTTTAGGCAACTACCTCTGATGATATGCAACATTTCCCAGCAAACTCTTTTTCCTGAGAAAACGTTGAATTCTTCATTTCTTCCAAGTACCATTGTGCAGAGACGCCTGCTCCTGTGCCCGGGGAGGTGGTGGAGGTGTTCAAGAGGGGACTGGACGTGGCACTTGGTGCCATGGTCTAGTCACAGGGTCTGTGGTGCCAGGTTGGACTCGATGATCTTCGAGGTCTCTTCCAACCTTGGCGATACTGTGATGCTGTGATAGCCAAGCGAGGAATTTTCCGGCATTTTGGAGCTGGCTTTTCCCTCCATTTTCCATCTGTCTGCTTTCCTGTTCTGAAACTCCAAACACTTTCCAAGGGTGAAAATAAAGATTCACAATCCCATCTCCTCACAAACTTATGTGGTGCTCTCATGCCAGGGAGAAGTGCACTGCCAGTAGAAAGGACAGAACAGCCTGACTGCTCCCTCTGCATCTCATCTGAGATCTTGTGCAACCTCACTTCTTCCACCCTGAGGCTCAATCTGGCCTTCTGAAAGTCACGCCCCAGTTTCCCCTTCTTTTCCTGTTTTTTTGCAGACATTTTCTCCTCACTTCCTGTCACACTTCAGCTGAGAGCTTCACATTCCACGCTGAGAGCAAAATTCCTGATGAATCTCACTTGCAGTTGCTACCATGAGCACAAGACAACTGAGGTTAAGCATCAAACATTTTTTTTTTTTGCATCCCATAAACACCTAAAAGACAAGCAGAAGCATTTTCCAGGGGCGAAAGGTTAAAAGCAAAGACTTTATAGTGTCAGTGGTGGCACCATCCAGTCCCACCCTCAGCTAAGGGGTGGCTGAAAGCCTGGTTCTGGCTACCACACCCATGGAGGTTTTCCGGTGAATGGACAGGGTAAGAGGATCTGGGAGCACCAGGTACAGCTATGTCATTTGTGCTGCCTTTTGCCTTCAGTTTGTCTTATCAAATATTACTCAGTTTATTGCCTGGTGAACTGGCACTCTGTGTGGCAGATGGGGACTTGGTGGCTGCACCTTGCCCAGGGATGGTGCCCTGGTGGTTCCACCACGTCCACAGCCTGAGCATATGTTCACAGGTCTGGGGACCAAGACAATGTGGGGGAATTATGGAAGGGAAAATCCTGCTGGGTGGAAACTATGACATCCTCTGCACACCTACCCCTATGAGTCTTGAATGCAGTGCTGCTGGACCCCAGCATGCTTTTTTGTACAGCTGTTTTCCTGGCCAGACATCACCACCCTCATGGCATGGTCATGGGGCAAAGTCACCTTTCCACACCCTTGCAACAAATGAGGTAAAACAGAGTTGCTTCCAGAAAAGTGCAGCCAACAGGGCAGGTTCCTTCCTCACCTGCTTGTCTCCTGTCCAGCAGAAGAGCTCTTGAACCAATTGACAAGAAGTGGTTGCATGGTTTGAGGTGCTGCTCACAATGGTGCCTGATGGAACTGGCAGGAACTGCTCCAGGGCCCCTTAAATTACCCGTGACTCATCCCTCTATGAAGTCATGATCCTTTTGTGTTTACATTTTTTATTGTTCTCTGTATTGTCTGATACTGTATCAGTTCTTGTGTTTATTAGACTTCCAGGTCAAGGGCTCTGAAATGTTTGTCTTTGTCTTGATGTGCAATAAGATGACATATGCCAGCTTGGCAGCACAACATTTTGGATTCCAGTGCAGATTTCAGTGCTCCCTGAGTCACACATGGTTCTCCATGTGTCTCAATGCTTGTTGAGTCAGGAAAGACTTCCTGCATTTATAACTAACATTATATGTGTCTTCCAAGCACAAGATCCCTCTTCACGATCTCTGTCTGACTCAATTAGTTCATGACCTTCCCTTAAGCAAACCCTTAACCATTAACCTGGCTGAGCTAGTATTTTTGATTTATGTTTTATATTGCACTAAGGGTGGAAAATAAAGCTGGAAGGAGCTTTGAGATGTCATGAGGTAAATAGACTCAGGTCCATCCAAATAGCTCTTAAAATAATGATAACTGACTCCACAAACTCACAGCATCCTGGGGCAACAATCTCTGCAGGAGAATTATAGGTCAGGGGCGCTGGCTGGTATGGGTACAGGTTTGGATTTTCAGCTCTAAGCAGGGAAGGATGCCATTATCTCCTCAGGTGTGTGAGGTCTCTGGAGGACCTTCCCTCTCTCAAGCTGCACCAGGGGAAGTTTAGACTTGAGGTGAGGAGAAAGTTCTTCACAGAGAGATGTTAGCCATTGGAATGTGCTTCCCAGGGAGGTGGTGGAGTCACCGTCCCTGGTTCAAGAGGTGATTGGATGTGGCACTTGGTGTCATGGTCTAGTAGTCACAAGGTGCTGGGTGACAGGTTGGACTTGATGATCTTTGAGGTCTTTTCCAACCTTGTTGATTCTATGATTCTATGTTCCAAACATCACAGTCCAAAGGATATCCCTGGCACTGTCAGTGAGTTGATGGTTGTCATGGAACTGCAGAGGTGAAAAATGATGCCAGTGCATCAGGTAAGAAGAGTGAAATGCAAAATCATATGAATGCAGCTGACATGGTTATGTGACTGAGTATTGCCTGTCTGATGTAAGTAGTACCAGAGGAGTCACCACATTGCTGATACTCATCTCGCTCCTCGGAGAAATGGGATGACTGCAAGGCACAGTGCATTTTGTGCTGCACATATATCACAGAAAACACTGCAGCACGGTTCTGCTCCGATAGCTCTAGTCTAGTAACACACCTGGTGAAAGAGCAAAGAAATAGTTCATGCTGTGGTGACCACGTCGTATAAATCGTGTGTCTTCTGCTGCCCAGTGTTCCTGCTTGTCCTAGCAGGCAGCTGCTAGTTTCCTGCCCTCCTGTCATAAGCTAAATCATAAAATAATTTAGTTTGCAAAAGAGCTCTGCATCTTATCTCCTGCAATAGCCCACTCAAAAGCAGGGCCAAGCTTGCAGTCCATCAAGATGCTCAGGGCCAAGCTTGCAGTCCATCAAGATGCTCAGGGCCAAGCTTGCAGTCCATCAAGATGCTCAGGGCCCTCGGAGGTTTAAAGATCTCCAGCGACGGAGGTTCCCCAGCGTTTATTTGCTTGCAGAATCTGACTATCCTGATTGTCACAAACTTTTTTTTCCCATATGTAACCTATTGCAACTTGTAAGTGAAAAGAATGGCTCCATCTTCTCTCTAACATCCCATTAAAGCTGGATTTGCTCCAGGCTGAGCAAAGCCAGATGCTCTCTCAGCCTTTCTTCTTATATCATGTACTCCAGTCTCTAGTCATTCTCCACTGGACTTACTCCAGTATGTCAAAGAACCTATTGTACTTAAGAGCCCCAAGGAAACATTTTCCCAGATGCATTTCCCAACCCTCTATTGTTATGAAATTTGCAAGAAAATCAAGAACTGCTAACCTATATATTTATAGTAAATAAAAGAAAGTCATGTAAGGTCACAGCTTCTGGGCTGCCTTTCCACTTAGCATTAGACAGATGGCTTAGATTCCACCTGTGTCTCTAGAGGCAGATGCAGTCCAGATCTTAATGGGGAACTGCTCAACTGTGGCCATGTCAAATGCTGAGCATATGTCACAACTGCTGGTGTCAAGGGGAAAAGGGGAAAATAGAGCTTCTCCCAGGCAATCAGCACCAGAACAAGAGGACACAGACTCAAGCTGTACCAGGGGAAATTCAGGCTGGAGGTGAGGAGAAAGTTCTTCACAGGGAGAGTTGTTAGCCACTGGAATGTGCTGCCCCAGGGAGGTGGTGGAGTCACCCTCCCTGGAGGTGTTCAAGAGGGGACTGGATGTGGCACTTGGTGCCATGGTTTAGTTAGTCATGAGGTGTTGGGTGATAGGTTGGACTTGATAATCTTGGAGGTCTTTTCCAACCTTATTGATTCCATGATTCTATGATTCTTTTCAGTGCTTATCAGAAAATGTTAAGTTGATCTGCAAAAACATCTTGAAACAAAAAGCCTATGCACACTGCTACATGCTGCTGCCACAAGTGATTGCCAGTGGCTGTACCACAGACATGATCCTTCTATCAGTGATGTCCTGGCCGTAGTCCAAAAAGAATTGTACAATTGCTAGGCATGACTCAAGAAAAGAGAATTACTTTTCTAGCTGGAGAGAACCAAAGGGCACTGCATCCATCTGTTTGCCTTATGGCAGGCTCAGATTGCTGTTTAGCATGAGTGGTGTAGTTTTGAATTCTACCTTCTGTAACTTGCACCTCTTGGTTTGTCCCTTGACGGGGAGCTGGCAGCTCTGAGTCAGTGGAGTCCTGTGGTCCCCACTTGAACAGCCATGCATTAAGTGTCAGTAAGTCTTGCTGAGTACATGGGAGTAGGAGTTGAGGAGAATCTAATTCTCAGAGGGTGCAAATTACATGCTTAGCAGGCCAGAGAAGGTGCAAAGCACAACCAACTGTGCTGTTCTGGAGACAGCCACGCTCCTTCCCAAAGGCTGCTGCCTGTCCTTCCCTGTGGTGTGGAGCCCTAGGTTGCAGGAAGCGAGGGGAATGGCAAATCCAGGAAAGAACAGGCTGAAGGCAAAGGAACAATACTGCTGAAACTGAAATTAGCATCTTGGTGAGAGGTTCAGAATAATCTTTCATTTTCAGCTATTTCAGAGAAGGATGCTAGATCTAGCAATGAACTCATCAGGTAGCACTTAGGAACAATATGGACCAAAGTATCAGCAACTCTTTCTTCTCTGTCAATTATTTTAAGTATCCTTACATAAGTATACTCATTAGTTGTTAAAGACTAGAGTCCTCCAATTATTTGGCACTACAACAGCCCAAATGTCAGAGCATTTGCTAACTGTTCAGCAACTTCAGAGAATAAAATAAGGAGGAAAATGGAAACTTCCATTCACCTACCATGGAAAGCTGCAGTGGCACTGCAGGTACATCTGCTTCGTGGGGTTTTCAGCCTTAGTTATTGCTGGAAGTCTTTAGTCCTTCTCCTCCTGCTTCCTTCCTGCACCTCTCTCTTTAGCTGGCACCAGCCTTCTTGCAACTGCTCAGAAAGCTGAGCAGGGAAGTTTGTCAGAAAAGAAAATGGTTTTGGGTGGCAGTTTTGCCTCTCAATTGGAGTCAGCAGGTGCCCATACCAACAGCTCTGCCAGCTCAGCAGAGGAGATGGCACTAATGTGGACACAATTCAGCAGTTTGGGAGGGAGAGGAAGAAGGTAGGACTACTTAAACTTAGCTTGCTACTAAATGTGTAAGTGTGGCTTAAAATGGGTGAAACTTGCTTGCCACGCTGCTCACAGGGACCAGAGCTATAGCTAGCATGTGTCTGGCATCTGCCAGTGTGTGCCCTCTTGCATGCTCCAGTCCTGGTATCAGCATGCTCCCTACATGCTGCTGCTCCACCAGGGGTACTTGTGCTGGAGGAGACTTTTGAAAGAAATCAGGGACTTTTTGATTCTTTTCAATTTGCACACCTCTAAACCTCTAAATCTTTCCAGCAGAGCCACAGAACCCCACGTGGCAGATTTCAATGCTTGGTTTTCTAAAGAACATCTTTAGGCAGGATTCCTGGTGTAAAATTGTGGGTCTGAGATGCCAAGCACAATGCTAAGTTCTAGTTAAGGAGATCTCTGTCAGCTCGCAGGTCTTGGGCCGTTATTTCCTCTTTTGCTTCGTTGACTTTGTACACAGATATATAGTTTCCAGTATGCTAACTAGAAGTAGTATGCAATCCTGATGTCTAATGATTGTGTATGAATATTATAATTATATTATAATTGTATATGAATGTGTCCAGAGAAGGGCAACAAAGCTGGGGAGGGGTCTGTGAGGAGAGGCTGAGGGAGCTGGGGTTGCTTAGCCTGGAGAAGAGGAGGCTCAGGGGGAGACCTTCTTGCTCTCTACAACTATGAAACTATGAAACTACCTGAAGGGAGGTTGTAGCCAGGTGGGGGGTTGGTCTCTTCTCCCAGGCAACCAGCAGCAGAACAAGAGGATGCAGCCTCAAGCTGCACCAGGGGAGGTGTAGGCTGGATGTTAGGAAGGAGTGCAATAATAGGTTCTCATAATAAGGGTGTCTACACTGTGTATTTTAGGCTTGTTTGGTGATCTAACTTCTTTGCAATTTGAAATACCAAAACTAGCAGACAAGTTCCCTTTTAAAGTCAAGAGACATGTCTGCAGTAGCTAGCTGAATATCTCCTTGCTTATTGAGATAAAACTGAAGTCTGGTTTAACATAAGAACTATTTGGTGGCTTGGTTAAATACATAGTAATTTTTAAAATACTACTAAGAATAGATATGCAAATTAACAGCCAATTTCCAGCTTCTGTATCTGTCATTTACCTTAAGATGCACACTATAGACTCTGGCAAATAGGATACTGTGAAATCGCACTGGAGATATTTCTTCATCTGTCAAGTACTGCAATGTTTGAATGTTCATGAGGGCTCAAGTATGTTTGCCTACATCACTGGAAATACTGTTTTGAATAGGAGGAAGGAACATCTGCCTGTTACATGCCCTTTCTATGGAAGCAATAAAATGTAGACAACTTGTCCTGAATTTGTAACAATGGCCTCATTACTATCAAAAGTAAGGACAATGGCTGAACACAGTGGACAGTCCATTATCATAGATACTCTGAATCGATGGAATAAGCAAGCTATAAGAGCTCTCTAATGTGAAGACATATCACAAAAGATAATTTCACTGACTTTATAGAATAGAATAAATAGAATAGAATAGAATAGAATAGAATAGAATAGAATAGAATAGAATAGAATAGAATAGAATGGAATAGAATGGAATAGAATAGAATAAACCAGGTGGGAAGAGACCCTTGAGATCATCGAGTCCAACCTATCCCCCAACACCATCTGATCAACTAAACCATGGCACCAAGCACCCCATCCAGTCTCTTCCTAAACACCTCCAGTGATGGTGACTCCACCACCTCCCTGGGCAGCACATTCCAATGGCCAGTCACTCTTTCTATGAAGAACTTCTTCCTAACATCCAGCCTAAACCTCCCCTGACACAGCTTGAGACTGTGTCCTCTTGTTCTGTTGGTGGTTGCCTGGAAGAAGAGACCAGCCCACACCTGGCTACAACCTCCCTTCAGGTAGTTGTAGAGAGCAATAAAGTCTGCCCTGAGCCTCCTCTTCTCAGTGTATATGATTGAAACTGAGCATGGTGTTATAAATAATTCACATCTGCAAAGACCAATGCCCAGGCCTTGATCACATAATAAACTGATTTGTCTGAGCACCGGCAGGGAAGATCTGGGTACTTAAACCTGCCAAATCTTTGTTCATCAGTGTGGTGTTTACTCATGTGTTGCACTGTTTATTGCCACCTTCACTCAGCCTAGAGCATGCCCCATTCCATAAACAGCCCTCCAGACAGAAGTGGACAGGGGTATTAGCTGCTAGTGATTTCTTCATCACCATAAGCTTCTATGAGTTTGTTCTCTCCAGTGGCCCATTTTCTTTTAACACCAATAATAGACTAGGAAGATACCACTCCTGAAGACATGTGTGATTAAGATGCCCATAACACAGTGCTGATATAAGTTATATTACTTCTGTATAAAAACATCTGTAAAAGGGAATTTTAAAACAGATGTTAAGTACTGCATGGTAATCCAGTTTTCTATCTATCTTTCAGTGCCACATGCATCTTTGCACACAACTTGGTGTGAAAGCTGGGGGATGAGATGTTCTGTCCCACAAGAATCAGTGCTCTGGGCCAGAAACAAGTAACAAAAGACAACTGGCTACTCTAGATCACTTGGCAGAGCTGGGCATGAGGGGGTGGCCCTTTTCCCCTGCCCTCCTTTGTGGGGCTGTGCATAAAATGTGGACAAAGGCAAGACTCTAGTTGGGGCTTGCTGCTGTCCTGGATGTATTCAGCTGAAGTCATGTTCGTCCTTCCCATCACTCTGTTTTGTTGCCTGTACTGGGGTGGATTTCCACTAAGTCCTGCGGAAATAGCACTCCTCTTATCTACTGAGCAGGGTGATGGTCAGTGCAGAAAAGCTGCAAACAAATAGTATGAGCTTCATTCTTTCAGCATTTAGAATCACACTTCATCTGGAAATAGCATCTTTCATGAGTGTGTTATAAACAAAGGGGTTTCACATGCATTTAGGCCAGTTTTGCATCAGGTCAAATCCTGACCAACAGCAAAGCTGTCTCCTGTCCCTGCTGACTCTAACAAAAGGTGGCAATTATTCCTTGGACTCTAGATAGAGATTTCATATGTCTTTGCCTTAGAATATATGCCAGCCCCGCTACATACAGTCTCATCTTATGCCACTGCTGACAAGGACATATAGAACATCCACATCCCTGCTGTGAGAGACGAGCATATGGTACTGATATAAAGTGTAATTGATTTCACTAGCACAGCCTGACCTGTAGCTCACAGGTGAGACACAAAAATAAAGGGATCGATAATCTGCTATTAGATTGCAATTCTTAATATGTGATATTGATCTTTCAAAACTCCCAGTGAACAATTTGTAATGGCTTCCTTTCTTTCTTCATATCCTCAGCCTCCTTCATTCTTTCTCCTTCCATATATATCCTTCATATATACCTGTCTGAGCATTGCTGGAAGATGACACATAGGACAAAAAGATATACTGAGGCATAATTACACTGGTATAGCTGACAGAAAAGACCTAGATGTTTCAAATGTCAGTAGATCTGAAGAAGTGTGGGCAGGATTTACAACACTAGTATGTTGCCACTGGTAACTGACTGCATTTTTAACCTTCCCACTGCTGGCTAGCAGCCTGAAAGAGAAGTCTAGAGACTCAGCGCCAGAAATAAACAAGCTCATTACAAGCACTAAAACTTATTGTCTTGAAGCTAAGACAAACAAAAAGGAAGGAATGCATAAAGGTTAGATAAGAGCTCTGTCTTCATGATGGACAGCTGACACAGCACCTAACCCTTCCAGTTTGCTGACATGCCGCTGCTTTCCTCTGCTGGGTCAGCTCTGAGCAGCCAGTTTTGTCCATTCCAGAATGAGGTGAGAGGAAAGGATAAAGCTTTTACTGGGAATATTTTAAAGGCACAGACATCTCAGGAAGAAGATACTTGATGCAGTCCCACTGTCAAAAAGTTGGCAGCAGCCTCCTGCTGAGAGTGAGCAATTTGGAGACACCAAGCCATCTGACAGACTATTAGACTCTACAATGGAGTCAGACATGTAATATGAAGGAGGGAGTAGCTGCTGGCAGGGGTGGTCGCCCACAGTGGTTGTGATGAGAAAGGACTGAGATGACCAAGCTTCCTGAGCACATTAACAGTGATATTATTAGGGTGCCTATGCAAAGAAAGTGGAACAAATTTAGGGAAGGAAACAAAATTCAGTGGGAAAAAAAACCACCATACATGTGAGAAGAGAAAACCCTGAGATATGTAATTGCACTGCACGTGCCATGCAAAGAAAGGGTATACTCCAGTTCCTTCTGAGAAGTGCTTGTTGTGACACAGCCATACATATGAGGCACCATGCAAGCTAATATCATAACCTAGGAGGGGGAGCTGCAAGGGAAATTATTACCCTTAATTAGACATTCAGATTAAAAACAGCCTGATGTGTAAGCGCTCTAAACATCTAGAAAAACTCACTGAAATGAAGGCAGTTCACACCTCCTCATTTCATAGGGCCTTTACTTCACCAAGGAAGGGAATCTCATGAGGAGCCTGTGAGCATCCAACTGCTCCATTTGTGTTGTCCCTAAATATGCATTTAGGAGTCTTTCAGGCTCCTGAATTGAAAACTAAGTGAGCCTATTCCTGGTCTCAAAACACTATCTGCTGGGGTTTTTTTTGATCTTGGAGAGCACACACTCACAGTGTGGCCTTTGCTGAAAACAAATTCTGTGCCTATTGGCTCCTAAAGTCCAGCTGAAAAGCATACAGAAGACATGGTGCTCATGCTGCAATGCATGTGATTAAACAGCTCTGTTCCATTTAAAGACCTTCTGAAGAATGCCAGACTGTTCCTGGTTTTAACCTTTAAAAGGCAGCAAGGACTTTGAGAGCTACTTTGGCATTTCTCCGTGTAACCCACACCTCCCACATACAACAGAGATGACTTTAACAAGCAAAGCACCAGGGAAGCAGCCGTATATGGGGATGTACAGGCTGTGGCCCCCTGTAACAGGATGCATCTCTTCCAGCAAGGTTTTCCACCTGTATTCCTCTTCACATCACACTCACTCCTCACGCCGAGAAGTGGCATCATTTAGAACAGCCTCACCTTTTCAGAGCTTCCCTCTCCCCTTCCACTTAATGTTGGCAAGCCAACTACCAAGAGCAAAGCAGGTGAGAGATTTTTGTGTGCCTCCCAGAGTTGTAATTAAAGTGGCTACAAAAATAAAAAAAGAAGCACACAATTTTCCTGGGAGCAATGTTCTCTGCATGATCCAAGCAAGCTTGAGCTGCTTTTGTAGTTGCAAGCTATGGAGACAAGATTGTCTGGGATCCACCTCTCATGCCCTAACATGTCAAAGCAGTAGGGGAGCCCAGCTGCCACGAGCTCTCTTATTCCTAAATCATGATGAAACAATGCAGTGGGACTAAAATCATTGATGTATTTAGCAGCTCTCATCATCTCTTGTGGTGCTTTGTTTGCTACTGCTCAAGAGGAGCGTTTGGGTAGAACTCATTGCATAGTGCTTTCTCATGGAAGCAATTTTAACACAGCCTCTGTGATAACTTCTCATAAGACCTTCTAGCCTTTCACCTAATCTAATGACAAGGTTTTCTGAAGACCTAGGCATAAGTTCCCTATCCAGAAAAGTGTTCATATACAGTGTAGTATTCTTAATCTAGTAACCTGTTTCTTTAAGTAGTTGATTTACACGTGAGCTGGTTTGCCCCATCCCTAGGACGCAAAACAGCCCTAAACCAACCACTGAGCCTGAACTGGGAAGGTTGTAACTGATCTTTATCCCTGCAGTCCTGCTCAATCATTTTACAGTGCTTCTGTGTGTGACTGAAACTTCAGAACTAGAACCAACACTGCCTATCATTTCCCTCCAAAGAAAGCGTGTTGCCAGTGCTTGTGATGTGAAATATGTTTTTTGAGGAGGTTCCTATGTATTTTGAAATATATTTTTCAAAAGAGGTTCCAAGAAAGGGTTGAAACTAGCAATCACATGTAACAAGGCTTCTTTTGATTCAGCTAACCAAGTCCCTCTGCTCTTAAAAACTTCTCTTTCCACTGCCATCTTTGTTTAAACAAAATTTGTTCTCTGTGTTCTTTCTGATCCCATGGTGACAAAGAGATACCAGTGTCACTCCCTCTTCTCACCTCTGGGCAAGAAGCAGAAGTGTTAGAAAAGGGATCACTCAACACCTGGACGTCTAAAAAGAGCAGGCAAAGCAGGGCAAGGGGTACTGGAGCTGATATGACAGGCGCACAGCAGTTCACAGCACCCAAAGCCATCTGTATCCAGCCAGCACCAGCCCTGAGATGAGCTGGAGCTGGCCTGGTTTTGCAGACCACGTAGCAATGAAATGAGGTGACAGAAAAACTGAATAGAAATGTTAAAAACAAAACAAAACAAAACAAAACAAAACAAAACAAAACAGGGCTCACCTGCCCTGAGGAGTGTCCTGGGACTGAGCCCAAAAGCTCACCATGTGATAATGCCTGTGGTGTGCATCCCTGGGTGATACTCTGAGTGACCTGCCCAGATAGTTCCTCTTCATGAGAACCCAAAATTATGTGAATAAACCTGCTGTGAGCCTGGAGGGTGCTCAGCATGCTGAAGATGGTTTCCTGTTTGGGAATGTAGATGCTTAAGACCACATCCACTTTTCTGTTTGGGGATATCACTCTGAAATGGCTTTCTCTCCTGACCATTGGTTGCTCTAGTTGAGCATTAACAAAAAGGTACAATGCAAAGAATGGACTTTTCTCAGGCCATTCTTTCTTAGTCCTACCCTCTAAACTTTCTCTCCTTCAGTGGAGAATCAACTGCCTATGCCAACCCTAGAAATCAAAGCTGAATTTTAGCAATAAAAGAAATGGTAGAGACATGCAGAATCATTGGGAGGCTGCATGCATGCAAAGGCACAGCTGCATATAGGAAGTCTGGCAGAAGCAGTCATCTGACAAGAAGTGAAAGCAGATGGTCACATTTTCAAGGCAGACTACGATCTGTTGAACCCTTGGGTCTACTTCATGTACAACTCAGCCACACTAGCAGTGGGCAGTCTTCACTCAGACTATGACTTTACCAGATCTGTGCCCATGAGCGAGCTCTGTTCCCTCTGTTTCTTGCACTACGAGCATCTTCCTATTCCTGGTTTTATGACAAGCACCAAAGTGCTACCATAATACCTTGAAAAAATATTAGTGACAGAATCCAAACAGGTACTGCTTTGGTGAACTCTACTGAACCAGGTTTACACCAGGGTGTAAACTAGGCGTGTCTTCTTATTGTCTGAGTTTGATATGGCCACATCCTTTCTAAGTGATGAAATCACACACATGACACCCTGGAAATGAGTTAGGAGTAGTTTCTTTCTGTTTTTCTGCCTGGTTCACACCTTGGCAATTATAACTGTACAGACTCAGAGAGGACCAGAAAAGCCTCTAAAGCTGATGCAAAATTAGTGTAAGGAAAGTGACATAAACTGCATAGTGCTGTCCATTAAAATCAGGCTCCCTCGGAGCAGTAAGAAAGTGTTATGAGCCCTTTGCCAAAAAGCTGAAATTTTCACCCCCCAGGACATATCACACCAGGCCAGATTTGGTCCTGTGTGTAATACTAACTGCTGTTTCCACTGCACAGTGGGCTGGTGTAATTTCTGAGAGGCAGTGCTCAGTTTGGAGGGAAGGGCAAAGAATATCCCTGTGTTGGCTCAATTTTCTTACACAGGCTAGATGATACAGAGCAGGTAAGGTCGACTAAGATGCATGAAAAAATAATCCAGCAAGCAACTGTTCAGATTATTATGTAGCTGCAAAATTCTCTACATCATTCTGCATCAATAGCTAGCTCTGCAAGGGGCCTTGAAGGTAAAGCCCGAAGCAGAGTGTGACAGTTGGAAGAAATTTTTGTCTGCTGCAAAACCTTTCAAAATGCTATACCCAAGAATTAGAAACCACACATATATGTGTGTGTGTGTGTATGTAGTTAGTTGTCAGATGCAAAGGAAGCACCATTATAGGAAATAAACCATAAACTCCTATCTATCAAAATTCATAACCTGCATTAGGTAAGATCTGAACCATCTGAGAGCCTGAACTTCTTCCTTTTGATCTGGAGAGAAGTAGCTTTCAGCCAGGTTACCTGTCTTATTTAATGGACACAAATGCTGCTACTGGAGATTCAAGCTGCTAGAAGAGACTAGGGATAACCAAATTACTCACAGAAAATGTTAGTAAACATGTGGATGCATTCCTCTTCTTGTTGTGTTGATTTTTGGGGGGGAGGGAGGGGGAGGAGGTTTTTGTTTCTTGTTGGTTTGGATTTTTGTTGTTTTTGTTGTTGTTTGGTTGGTTTTAATTTTTGTTTGTTGTTTGGTTATGGTTTTCAAACACATGTCTACTCAATTTGTGAGGGTATTCACTGTTTATTCATAGTATGCAAATAAAGGGCGCTGCAAGGAGCTGTTCATTAAATATGCTGTGTCTATGAAGTGACATGAGATTGTTTCCAGATCCAGATTTCAAGCTCTTTATGTAAAGATAAAATTATTAGGATGACAATTCCGGGACAGTTTCTTTCTTGCCAAGAAGCCTTTGGACAACGGAATAATGACCTTGTTTTGTTTGTTCCTGTTTTGATTGAACATATGAAAATGTTGGGGAAACTGGAATGCAGAAAAATGCATTTAAAGTAGATTAAATTCACCGATTCATTGGCGAAATACTGATGAATGAAAGATCTGTGTCAGGTAAACAATAAATTCAGAGCCACCACAAAACCTGAGGCCACAGGAATTTTGAATGAAAAAAGAAATGTAGCCTTTACAACCTCACTCTGCTGTGCTTTGCATATCATGGCCTGAAACTAATGCTGTAGATTTGACTGTGCTTTGCCATCAGCATCCTCTTATTGTGAGGGAGCAGTGGTTAAGAATCTCCCAGTTGCCAATTCTCATTACATTGCACGAATCTCATTGTGTCTGACATTTTAAGCCCAAGCTCCAGGAGACTGAAAAATCTCCTGAGAACCTCAGCTTTTGATTACAAGGGGCAAAAGGAATGTTGTAGCCCTCACGATTGCAGAGACAAGAGGAAAAGATGCGTCTTCGCTCTGCTTCCAATATGATGAAGGCTAATTAACTCAAAGGCAAAACTAAACATCTTAGAGAACCCTCTGGGCTTGGTTTTTATTTTATTTATTTTTACCTAAGCAGGAAGGGGAGAAATTCAGAGAGGGGTCAGATGTTTTAAAAGATCTATTAAAAGCAATAGTGGGATTCAGGTCATTAACTCCTGTTGTAAACAGACTAAAATGGGCTCTTTCTTGTCACAACCCACAGCATTTCAAAATAAGTGCATGGAAAAATCATCACAGGGACAATACCATCTTAATCTGCCAGACAGTGTAGAAATGATAGAAAAAAATGGAGAATTGCCTTCCTCCAAATTAACAAAACAGCCCATTTCATTTACAATTTGGTTGCCTTGCCTGTTGAATTGAAAATGCGCAAAGCTGGAGCATCAAATGATCTCAGGGAAGGCAGATTTGCCAAGGCTGACATAGGTTGCTTTGCATAGTCATCCTAGTGTATATCAACAAACAAGCATGAGCTGCATGTTTCACTTCTTCACACCCCCTTCAGTATCAGCCCTGTGGAATTCTTGCACTGTGCTCATTGTGTTTTGTAGGATGCTCGGATTAGCACGCAGCTCCTCATTAATAAAACTATGTTGTGCAGCAGCTGTATGTGGCAGCCATATATGATTACAATGCACAATAGGAACTGTTCATTTCTACAGTGTTTCTAGGGAAGTAAAGGGTTACTAGGGGAAGTGGTATTCTATCACACATTCAGTATTGCACAAAAATAGCCTAGAAGACCGAAATGCTTGCATTCAAGTCTCCACATTTTTGTAATTTTAATACCACAACGATCTGTTTTGGCTCTCGTTAGCACACGCTTTGTGTCCAACGTAGGCATGGTTAATGATATCTGGGGAGGTGTGTGAAAGAGGGAGGAAAATCTTTTCTCAAATATTGAGAAAGGAAGAAATTGTTTCAGTACTTGAGGGCAGAGCTACTCACGGTTAGCCTCGATGGAGCTGCTTCTCTGCTGGGGGCGGGGAGGCAGCACGCCAGACACTGTAAAGCCATCATCTCTTAGAGCTAGGATAATGTGACTGCACAGCATGTAAGATCAAAAACCGTATGTGCCTTTCTGTTGCTGATGACCCTTTTTCATAACCACATTTTCAGCTGGTTTGTTGGGTTTTTTTTTCCAAGTTTGTTTCTAGTGAAAGTTTCTGGATTGACAGCTGAAGATTTCTCTCCTTTATTAGCCACAACCAACAACTAGTGCAGACACAAACCCAAGCATTACACTCGATCCACTTGACCCTTAATTTTTCATGCCATCAATTGGATTACTGCAAAGCAGGTGTCAGATGGGACCACCTTAACATTGTCTGTGCAAAGCATGATGCATATTTGCTAGTCTTCTCTAAATATATGCAAAGAGCCAAATGAGGTGCAAGGCAGGGGATGATAGGTTTGATTCCTGATTTTTTTCCTGGAAGGTTTGCTTTCCATTTGATTTTGTATTTTATTCAGTCCTTGATGCCAAAAAGAGAGGTCCTAACAGTAGTTAGCTTGCTGTCACAGCTTCTGAAAACAGATCTGAGCTTCACCACCTCTAATGACATGCCTGCGGCCACCAGGCACATCACAGATGGTGGTACCCTTTGGCCAGCATTGTCTTCTGATCACTTTGTACTTGTGATTCTCAAGTCAGAGGCCTCAATGCTCATAGTTTTGCCAAATTACACTGGCTTACAGCATGCACTTTCATTGTCTTACACTGAGCTATGTATGCCTCATGTTTTACCTCTCAGAAACAGCTTGCTTTGGTTTTCTTCCCATAGATGAATCCGCAGTAAGCAAGACTTGCTTCTACTCACTTGTGCACGTACGGTTCAGACAGTACGCTTCAGAATTTAGTCATGCTACATCCTGTGTTACCTGATTAAGATCAGTAGCTGGGAGTTGATTGGTTAATTGACTTTTCAGAAACTCAGCTAAAATTTTCTCTGTCTTTCCCATTGTATTTTGGGGATCAAATGAAAGCTTGGATCATTTACAACCACAGGAAGTGGTTCACTCCATTCGTGAACTCATCAGCTGTGGAGATCGTTACCCCACCCGGACTTCACAAATCTCTCCCTAGAATTTCATCAAAACATTGCAGGCCTGAACCTTAGATTCCAATCAAATACTCAATTCTGCAAGTTTTCCACTGCTGGGGCTGGGGAGAGCACCCACGAGCATAGAGCACCCCAGGGCTCCCTCCTTTGCTGGCAGTACGAACACCCACCAAACCTCCAATTAGAAGTGGAACCCCGCTGCTCTGACTGGTGCAAACTCAAGGCTTATCTGTTGCTGCCATCAGATGCCGCTAGGAAGGGGTGGTAGGATGAAACCCCAAGTCTGCGTGACCCCTGCCAAGTCAGCAGCCTCAGCAAAACCAAGGCTTCCCCAGAGGGACTCATTTGCTTTATAGAAACTTGCTGAAATAAATACAGGCTCAACCCATGAAGACTTGCCTAAGGCACTGCAGAACCATGCTCACCACCCTCCCACAGGCTATCTGACAGCATTTTTTTCCCCAGAATGTCAATTACTCACTTCAAAGCAAAGTGAGTAATGGAAGAAATCTGTGACTACTACAGTTAACTCCTACTGCTCTCCTTCACAGGTTTTACCTGCTATCACTTGAAGGAAAATAGCCAGTAAGTGCCCCAGGCCTGAACAAACTGCCGTAAGCCATAAGTGTGGAAAGTTGCTATTTGCGTGTAGAATTTACTACCATGTTCGTTTTCTAAGTTATCATTTTTGCCACCAAATGATCAGCTTTAAATTAGTCAAGAAACCAGCTTTTTGTTCTTTGAAGCAATTTCTCAGGATCAAGCCACCATTAAGAGATTATAAAAGTGTCCAAATCATGAGTAACAGCATAGTCAAATTTTATTTACGTAGGGCACCAACCACTAAAATAGCTTTAGGATAATAAAAAGCTCATGTTCAGTCTTGGACATAGAATTCACCTTCCTTTAAATACTGTGTCAGCAGAACAAGCCTTAATTATTCATTTAAGCAATCACGGATTGATACAACCAAGCTTGAATCTCTGCAACAGTATGTAACTGTTCCTGCTGAAAGAGCTACACTGTGGGAGGGGCAGAGCAGTAAATGTAGCCAATTCCTTTATCAACCTCTACATTAAAAACAACAAATAGTTAAAGCAACATACTCACATGGTAACAAATTACAAGACATGCAATTTTTTTACTGAAATGTGTCTAAAAGCTAGCTTCGAGGATCACAGCTTTTATCTATTGGAAAAAAAAAATTAAATGGTGATTGAGGTTTGAGTCATTCTCCAAAGGTTTCTTAGTATCCCACGTCTCAGTACCGGCTTTTATGCTTCAGATCCTTTGATACAGTTCTCCAAATAGAGGACATAAATACCATCCAGGTTTTAAAACATTTTATTTGCATATTAAAAAAATTGTGCATTCCAATAATTAAAATCATTTGAACAAAAAAAAAAAAAAGAACAAAAAAAAAATGGCACTCGATTAACTGCATTTTACAGCTCGCAGGACCTTGGTACAGCTTTGCATTTATTCGTGTGTTACTCTAGTTTACTGTAGTCCCACCCAAGTTCTTCTTTCATCAACATGCAAGCTCTTTCATGCCACCAGGACCAAAGCCAGACAGGCAGAGGGAAAGGCAGCGCCTTCATTCAGTGTCAGTAGTTCTCTCTATTCTTTTGATGTGAAAGGGGCAGTACAGTCATTTTAAACTTTATCCAACCTCTTTGCATCTTACAAAGTTAAACAGCTAAAAGAAGTAAAATAAGAAGGCAATGCTTGTGGAATGTACAGTGCATAATTTGGAAGGGAAGATTTCATTACGATTCACCCGCTTGCTTCTCCTGTTCAATTGCTGAAAGGGGGAAAAACAGAAAAGGAGAGGAAAAAAAAATGAAGATTGAGATCCTGAAGTGCATTCATATGACAATTCCTACAATTTACAAAAATGTGTATATATATGTATTGGAGCAGGTACGTCAGTAATTGTAGCTTAAGCGCTCCTAGGCGGTGGGCTCAGGGTTTTGCATCTGCCACAGCCAAAGCCGCCTATTCTCCCTCCACCCTGCACCCGCCGCACCCCCGGCTCCCAGCCTGCCGCCCCTCTTTGTCTGCTCCCGCCTCTCCCCTCCCCTCCCCTCCCTTCCCTGCCTGCCTTGCCCTCCCTCCCGCCTGCCCTTCCCCACGCTTCCCTGCCCTCCCGCACTCACTTTCTTTTGAAGGCAGTGGGTTTTTCTCTTGCGTCTCTGTCTTCTTCAATTTGGACTTGTCAAATTTCTCGATCTCGGCCATGTCGGGTTTGTCGGACATGTTGGCAGGTGACTCTACGCGCACAAGGGGACAGCCTGTTACCCCCGGCGAGGGCTCGCCGTCCGCCACCCCGGGGTCGCGCCCGCCGCACCCCTCCCGGGAAGCCGCGCCTCCGCGGGAGCCCGAAACTCAGCGCACGCAGAAAATAAGACGTTTATTCCCGGGATATTTAATAATACTAGTAATATTTTTTAAAGCATCAGGTTAGCCCAGCATCAGAGACTGTGCAGCTCGCCGCCAGCTGCCTCCGGGGGCAACTCCCAGTATTTGCGCGCTGCGGAGTACAATAGAGGGGCGGCAGCCCGGTGCTGGACGCCCTTTTAACTGATTAAAGGAAAAATAATTACAAAACAAAGCCCTGGAACGGCAACAAAGCCAGTTTGAGGCTAGCACGCCACCGCCCTGCAGTGGCGCGGGCCCCAGACAGTAACACCACCCCGCCTCCGCAAGACAATACCCCCCACACATACCCGCAACACAATAGTCCCCGCGCCCTGCCCGCAGTTCCTTCCCTTCCTGGGGTTCATACTACCCGTGCTGGGATACCCGGGGAGGGGGATTTGGGGGGGAGGGGGGAGCGGCGGGACCCACCGGTGTCGCTGCGCGGTGATGCTCAGCCCCGCCACTCGCTGCTGCCGCCGCTCCGCACGCCAGTATAAAAGACGCTCGCTGGCGGGGCGGTTTTATCCCCGCGCCTATGCAAATGAAGATGATGTCACCCGCTAACCATTTTGCCGCTTTCCGTCTTTTTCTCTCTTGCCCCCCGCCCCCCCGCTTCCTTCTCCTCCCTCCCCACCCAGCCGTCCTCTCCGCCGCGCACACGCTCTCACACACCACATACAGCTGCAGATACACACACATGCACACCCTGGGAGCCGAAAATCGCCCCGGTCCGTATCCCGGTCCCGGTCGCCGTTGGCTCATACTGGCGGGAGGCGCCCCCGGGACGGTCCGGGAGGGTGGCCGCCGCCCTGGCTCTTGGCCCTCGCCCCGCCCTGCGAGCGCGTCCGGGTGGCCAGGGGTAGGAGCCAGGGCAAGGGAGTCGCCGCCAGGCAGCTTCCGCGGCGGCGGGACGCTGTGCTTGAGCTTCAGCACTCTATCTGCCCCACGGCTGGTTGAGAAGGATCAGCTCGCTGATTATGTTACTAAAATCTCCGGATTTCGAAGGAGAAAATGAAAACCGAAACCCTCGTTCCTTCCGAGCTCCGGGAGCTGCCTCCGCCCTCCCCTCCTCTGCACCCGCTCCTTTTGCTGCCGCAGGGAGAGAAAAACCCCATCACTATCCTTGCCGCCCTGCTGCAAGGAAAGAAAAGAAGCCATGGCTGTCCTGGCAGCCCCGCTGCAAGGAGAGGATAGAATCCCACGGATGTCCTTGCGGCCCTGCTGCAAAGGGATGAAAGAGAACACACACCCCCGCTCCCGCCCCCCGGCCAGGCCATGCTTTGGTGCCAGTCCGGCAGACAATGGCTTCGGCCAGATGCCGCCTGGCCCCAACTTCCCTGCCCAGCTCCCAGCAGCGGCTCGGCCCCAGCACTGCACTTCCTTCCCTCTTGGCCCTGGTTGCCTCTGTCCGGAGGCCGGAGAGCCAAGGCTGAGGCTGTGGAGGGTCCTGGGTGGGCCTCGCCTGCTGCCTCCCAGCGCGGCAGGGCTCCAGATGTCTCTAAAGGCTGGCTCGGGGAATTCGGACAATTAGCCCCAAGCAGCGTTATCTAGCTGGACGGACAATTAGAGCTGAGCAGGGGGCAGAAAGGGGTGTATGGCAAGGGTGCCTCTCGTTTCTGGATTTACACCGTTCGGTAATAAACTGAATTATTCACGTGGAAGAACTGAAAGACAAGGGGGTGTAGCTCTGCGTGGGGGTGTAGCTGTGCGTGTGCGTATGGCTGAATGACGAGGAGCTGGGGAAATCTCTGCGCCTTTGTCTGGCAGCAGCTCTGCAAGGGAGCGGAGGCATGCTTGCTTTCAAGGTGTGAGGTGGCACAGAAGCTGGGGAATTTATTTAATTTCTGCTGCTTCTGGGACATCTGTATGGAAATCGTGCAGCATATTGCCTCTTACTCCCTGCCCTCCAGCTGGGTATCTGATGCGAGGGTGATTTGCTGATTAATTAATAGCCCTGAGCCATAAGCACTATTAATACATGCAAGCAGAACTGTAAATACATTTCAATAAATTCCCTGGGGATGCTGCTTCCTCTGTTTCATGGCTGTCATCTGCCCCTTGGCTCATCTTTTTTCATAGCATTTCCAGAGCTGTAATTTCAAGGGCGTAAAATCTGCTCTGCATGACAACCCCAATAATACTTGCTGTGGTGAACCAGGATTTCCAGTTGACTCAGCCTTCCTAAAGCCAAGCTCCTTCCTTCACATTTGGAGGTGTGGTGTATAAAGTCTGTTTCTTCAAAATGGATGTGAACAGGGTGTATGTCTGACATCAATGGTGCAGACTTGAAGTTTTCCTGTGAGCCAGGGCCTGTGTGAGACTGAAGACCAAAGGAATCACTTAGGAAAGAAATGGCAAGGAATAGATCATAAAAGTTGGGAATATTTACAGGTTTTCACACTAAAGGCATTCCCAAGGTATCTAACTCTGCTAGCTTTTGAGCAAGTTCTGCAAAACAAATTTATGGCCTTTTACTGCTTCAAGGCTTTTGAGTCGTTCCTTGTGACAAGAGTTGTGAAATTTCTGTGCTGTTAATCAGCATCCTTCAGTTCATCAGCATCCTCAGTGATGTTACAGCCTCAGAGTTTTCAGGTTTGCCAGAGATGGGGTTTTTTTTTTTGGCATCTTAAGTGAGGTTCCATTTAATATAAATATTCTTTAGAATTATTCTCCTCTGCAGCTTCTGCAGTTGCTCACCTGTGTGTCTGAGCAAATCTGTTCCCTCAACCTCGGTGTGGGAAATGCACTCCTGAAATTGAAGAGCAGTGAGTTGTTTGTGGGACTGGGGCCTGAGTTTTCAGAACCCACTTGTCCAGTAGCAGTACTGCCTTCTTTTGGTCCTACTAATCTTGGGAGAGAGCCACAGATCCCTTAAATCAGTGCAATTCACAGCCTCAGATGGAGTTTTGCTGCTTTCTGCAAATCAGACACCTCTGATGAGTTTAGATTCAGTTAGATTGAATAAAGATTTACCCTTTTACTGTTTCTTTGCTTTTATCTTTTCTGGTGGATTAACACTGGGATAGTCACAGTATCTTAGAAGAATCATCTGTACTTTACTCCATATATGAGGACGATACTGTTCCACTGAAGCAAAATCAGGGTGTTGCATTTGGGTGGCAGGACATAGGCTAATTTCTGTAAATGAAAATCCTCTTTATAGCATTTTGTATTCATGGTATGGCAGCAGAAATTGCATATCTCCGTCTGACGCTTGCTCCTCTCTGCTGCTATTTGGAGAATGCAAGGAAGGTGCATGTTCCTACAAGACTGCCACATGTCAAATAACTCCTGAGAATAAAGAACTCCAATGTGCATTTGGATTGACATCCACAATAAATGTCCCAGGCTACCCGATGTAAATGATAGCTTAGAAAGTCTTATTTTGGGTATTGATGAGTTGCTTTTGTGGGGGGTTGTTTCTTTTCCCCTCATCTGTTTTGGTTTGGTTTGGGTTGGGTTTGTCAGCAGTTTCTTACCGTGATTATTTAAAAAAGGGAAACAAACAAATCGGTCAACAAATATTCGGTGGTGTAGAACCGCGCCAGACACGCACTCTCTTGGTCATTTGCATGCTAAAGGGGAGCGCTTTTCAGCACATTGCTGACCCATTTGCAAGAAGGAAATTGGATCCTGGCTAAGATAATTTCCAGCTAACACCTTTGGGTGTTTCAACTAGAGCAAAAGTGCAAGTTCTTTCTTGCCTTCTAGGAAACTCACATAGTAGGAAAGGCAGTAACTGGTAAACCATCGTTCTTATGTCTCGTTTGCATATCCATGTTTGAAGCCTTGTAAAAGCCATGAACACTCTTTTTCCAAGTAAGTATGTGCTGCTTCTGGTTGTGAAAATGTGATGATAAAAGACTTGCTCAAGGCCATGCAACAGGAGCTTAATTAGATATTAACAGATGTCAGTGAAAGTGTCTGTACCTCAGATTGGCTTCAGGAGGCTTTTCCTTGAGCTCTGTTTGAAGAATGTCTTGAAACAATCAGGAGCACAAATTTTCTAACCTTATGCTAATTCTTCCACAGAGTCTATGCATTTGTTATTAAAACAAACAAACAAACCAACCCCCCCAAAACAAAACAAACCCAAACAAAAACCCCCAAATCAACCAAACAACCAAGTAATTAGGGGAACATGAAATGTCTATGTCATAAAGCACGTGAGAATAATTCCCATCTCAGCCTATTATTCGTAATGGGATCCCAGGCACATCAGATGAGTAGCCAGATAAAAATAAACTCTTTATGAAAATTTCTCAATCGTATGGAAAATAAATTAAAGGAAGGGAAGCCAAGTGATTGTTTTCCAGGTCTCAGTTTCACATGTGAAATCTTCTTTTCACATGCTTGACGCTGAGAGAGAATGCTTTCTCTCACTCTATATACTGCTAGAGGAAACAGGAGTTGGCAGTGATCCTGAGACCTTAAGAACGGAGACGATCCCTTTGTGTAGTTTCTTACTGAACTTTCTTGCTGCCATCAGCAGAAGGGTGTTGATGGTGACATCAGGGATTGGGTGGTCAGTTGTTCAAACGTCAGAGCATAATTTTTGCACTGGGTCACGTTCCACCAAATGCTACCAGTATTACAAACAAACAAACAAATAAACAAACAAAAAAGGAGTAATTAATTAATGGGGCAACTTCCCATTCCCTTCATTTCAGAGCAAGGATTGTCCATGCTGGACAAATACTGGCACTAATAGGCTTTACAACTAGCAGCATTTCCTTTTTAGCTGCGCTTGACCAAAGCAACTTCACAGCAGGTCTTGACTTTAGGAAAGCAGTGCTCATGGGGGAGGAGAAGCCAGTCTGCAAAGCTCGAATTCCTGCACGGGAAGCTGAATACCTTCAAGGAGCAGATGCTTCTCTCTCACACCAGTTTGCCTGACTCTGCTTTCCCTGCCTTCCCTGTGCCCATAAACACTAAAAGAGCATTGGGCCTTTCTTCTAGTGCGTGCAGAAAGCTGTGGTAAAGCAGCAGTTTGGAAGCCAGGCCATTTGATACTCCAAGCGGAAGACTGCCTGCGTAGAGTCAATAAAAAGCAAGTAAGATGAGGAGGCCATCAGCTGTGGCTTCCAGCTTTTGAGGGGTTGTCATCATATTCTGAAATTTTTAATGAATGGAGAAGAAAGAGAATGTGTTTCCAGCTTTCAGAAAGATTTCTTCAAGTTTGCAGAGAACCACCAAGCTTTTAATTATTTATCTTAGGTGTTTCACTCAGGGGATCTTTTCCAAGGGTGTCTGAACTGAAACTGTCCAAATGACCTGTTTCAGCTGGAGTTCCTTGCTGCCCAATGCATGCACAAACACTATGTTTAAAAGATATCTCTAGAAACAGTTTGTGGTTTGCAAAGTACCTAAGAGAACCAAAACCAGTGCTCAACATATCTCATGCCTGAATAGGACATTTTTGTGCCAAATCTTGGCAAGTGCTTGTCATCACTTTCTGGTTTTTGCAGCAATATGTCTTCCCTCTTGTTTATGTGAGTGAAAAATAATAATAATGAAAGTGTGTAAGTGACAACATCAGCATACTGCATCACAAAAGCAAGATGAATCATTTCTTCTAGTGCAACTCACCAATCCCTTCATCCTCCAGCCTTAGGCTTCTCATAAGTAAAGCTGCTAATTTTACAGCCTGCGCCTGGGTGTCAACAGAGCATTCAAAGAGAAACCTCAGGGAAATGGGGAGACCAAATTTTTATGTTCCCATTGAATGTGAGTTTCTTTCAATGCAAAGTTAGAGAGTGAGTGTTCTGTACTCAACACACAATCAAGGCAATGTGTACAGAAGACAAGGCGGCCAAACTTATCAGCACTCCTTTGAAAAAGGGATGACCAAAGTAAACACATAGAATGAAACAATGACTAACAATGTCAAACTGCTTAGGCTGTTGTATGGGCCTTGGCAGGCCCTTTGGGGATTGCCAGCCCACTTTCCAGTAAGGAAGAGAATGGAGATAGGGAGATACCCATCAGTGAACATCCCCAGGATCCCACACAGGACGCTGTACTGTGGATGAGTTGCAGAACAACAAAATATACCCGATGTCATTAATTAGGTGAATTATGTTATTCCAACAGTGGGGTTCCCTCCCTCCAAAGCTGACATTCTCATGGCATAACTTGACACGATAGAGAAGAGTCACATAAGTCAGTAATGCATGAATGTCATGGTTTAACCCCCACCAGGATTAATTTATCTATCTTGGAAACCTGCACTACCCTTGAGACCACACCTGTGCTGCTATCTGCTCTGTCTATAGCCAGCTCTGAGCTGGCTTTAAACTAGTGGCAACTTGGAGCTCACCCCAGGTTTATTGCTCTCTGTTGATTTTCTTGGGTGGATTTTACTACTTGTTCTGCATGCTGCTAGCTCTATCTGAGGCACACACTTTAAAGTCATCTTAGGCATATTCAGCTGTCTCCTGCCTTTGTGTTTTTGAGTCTCCAAACCCATACAAGTGCAACAATCTTTTGTAAAATTGTAGGCAGGCAAGATTTTCATGTGAGTTTATCTGTTTACTCTTTTTCTCCACTAATACCTTCTTAATTTGATTTATTTGTAAGGGGAAAGGTAAAAAAAGTAAAGCTTGCCAGCCAAACCTGGTTCACCTCCTTGATATTCAAGCTTTCACCAAGGTAAACAGTGAATTATGGAGCTGTTCAGGTCAAGCATATCCCATCATTTAAACTTTATTTATGCTTTCCTCACAGTGCCTGTTTGTAAAAGCCAAGGGAGAAGAAGTGCTTCCCATGACTGCCACAGCCATGGATTTCAGTTGCCTCTGCAGGTGACAGGGACTAGGAGCATGTGTGTGTTGGGACTGTTACCTTCTTGAGAATGAAACACACAACTCTTGGAGCACAGAGTCTTCATCACCCCACCAGTGTGTGTGACAGAGAAGGTTGCCCTGGCATTCAAACAGCTCCTGGAACTTTCAAGTGTCTTGCCTGCGCATTTCTCTTTCAAAGCAGAAGGGAGTTACAATGTCTGTGTGCAAACAGACGTGGGGACTGGGAGTGGCATCCATTGAAGTAAAGTCACACTCATGTGATGTGTGAGCTGAAAAGGATGCCTCCCTGGGTGGGCATTTAGGATTTTCCCAGACTTGTCTGTGTCTCACTTTTCCAAACAATCTCACCTTGATTACTACTACTGCTGGGGCAATTAAGGCAGGTGTGCAGGGAGCTTGGGAAAGCACCTCTTTGCCCATGGGAATGTCCAGGCTATTCCACACAGAAAGGTATGGACCAGGGCTAGAGATTAAAGATTGATGAAGCTTGTGATTTTTGTGTTTAAAATATCAGGCTTAGAGAAATACACCCAAGGACAGGGTCAGTGGCGGCAAGAAGTAGTGGGAGGAACAGATGCAGCAGAATCCATTTTACCTTGCAGGAACAGGAACCCTCAGAATTACTCACAGCTTCTGTTGGTAGCAGGGTCTGTGTCATCTGCTCACTCAGGTGCCACCTCTGCTGCTCATTTTCACTCGGCATAAATTTGTTTATGTCTTAGAGAAACAAAAACATTCCCTGGTGTGTTTTAAGGTTGGTAGGAAGCTGCTGCACACGTGCACAGGAAAAGCAGCAGCAGCAGCACCAATAGGTATTGACGTAGTGGGATCATTGCCAAAACACGTCACTGCAGGCAGGCAGAGGTCGTTTCTGCAGGGCTATACAGCTACTTTGCACCTGAGTGAAGACAATCACGTAGGAGAGGAAAGAGAAAAGAAAATATGGACGTTTCAATTTTTCAGTCCATGGGTGAGATTGAGTCCAGCTTCCATTTACTACAATTGTTCAATGATTCAATGTGTCTTAAACACAAGTGGGGATAGTATCAAAGTTCCCAAAGGGAACACATCACCTATATGTGTAGCCTCCGTATCTTCTATTAGTCTCCTACACTTGTAATAGAAGTTTTATTTCACAGCTACCACCGTGATAAAATCAGAGTTGTGAGAAGAGAAAGAGAAGCAGCCCCATAAATGGAACTAGATGTGAGGGCTGTCTGTCTCTCCCCGTAATCACGCCTGCGTGTGCAGATCCCATGCTGTGCAAACAGTTTTCTCCACTAGCAACGAACTGCTGCCACCAGTGGGCTGTGGTTTGTATTGACGTACGCTCGTAATGCCACACATCTGAGGTGCTTGTAACAATAGCCAGCAATATTCCAAGACTCCATGTCTAAAAAGAGGCCACATCTGCACAGGACACTTGGAGGGAGACGTGTACTAGACCAGAAATCTCGCATCCATCTCTGCAGTACATGCTGAGTGTAGATGTTACTCTCGTAGTTTGGACACACTCACAGATTCCATAAGGCAGTAATTTTCTCATGATGCACTTCACATCTGCCAGTGTTAGTCCTCCCACACTGGCTTATGTGGGAGAAATATGCTTGCACATGTATAAATCACAGAGACTAAACTTTTACTTGTGATTGCCATGGGTTGCACAGATCAGTATTCAAGGAATCACAGCCTTTAGATACTGAAGAGTAGTCTCAGCAGGAAAGACACAGTACTTGGCAAATAAGATAATAAGGTAATAGTTATTTTGAAGGTGAAACAAAGATTTTGAATTTTGGTTTTGTCCACTTTAAAAATAAACCCCAACAAAGCCAAAGATGAAAACCCTACCGTTTGTGGAGCAAGAAGTGTGAAGGGAAGCAGTCAGAAGGAAATCACAGAATCCATAAGGTTGGAAAGGACCTCAGAGATCATCAAGTCCAACCTGTCACCCAACACCTCATGACTAACTAAACCATGGCTTCAAGTGCCACATCCAGTCCTTTTTTGAACACCTCCAGGGACAGTGACTCCACCACCTCCCTGGGCAGCACATTCCAGTGGCCAATTACTCTTTCTGGGAAGAATTTCTTCCTAACATCCAGCCTAAACCTCACCTGGCACAGCTTGAGACGGTGTCCTCGTATTCTGGTGCTGGGTGCCTGGGAGAAGAGACCAAGTCCCACCTGGCTGCAACCTCCCTTCAGGGAGTTGTAGACAGCAAGAAGGTCTCCCTTGCGCCTCCTCTTCTCCAGGCTAAACAACCCCAGCTGAACAGTTTCCTGTCCTTGGTGAGAATGAAAGACCCAGTGATGGGGAACCTGCAGTCAGAGTGAAAGGCACTTACTTGCTTGTTATCAATTTAATTAGCAATCTTGTAAGTCAGAAGGACACCCCAAAAGCTTTGAAGAAGCAGGTCTGCGAGGAATCCATATAAATCTCATTACAGTCAGCTGCTGGGCAAGTACTTTGCTGGGTAGACAGCACTGTATATATTTTATTCAATTGAAGGTTTGTATGGGTTCATTAGTTGAATTATAATTGGAGGTTTAACATATGCTCAGAAAATATTCTATGATGTGTTAATATTCCTTCTGGAAAATAATTGAGATTTTGGCTGATGAGGATTGGTAGAGGAGAAGATGAAAGGAAATCTGTATCTTTTTTTCATTTTTAAAACCCAACCTATATGAGAGTTCTCTTATGGGGAGTCTGAACTCAGATAGTCAGGCAAAAAATAGTGCCAAGGATTAGAGACAGTGGGAAGAACAGGTTTGAAGCAAATATTCAGGGCTGAGTGTGGTAAGTAATCGACATGGGAGAATTGCAAGGACCACACAAAGACCACTCTATGGAGGTTTCCACATCCCCTTTGGATGTGGGAACCACACTGGCCTTTGGAGTGAAACAGGAGGCTTTACATTCCTTCAGGAGAACACAACAGTGCTGTACATTGGCTTCATAACCTTTTTTTTGTGGGGGTCTTACCAATCTCTTCTCGATGTCATGTGACAACAGCTCCCAAGGGTAATTTTCAGTTGTGTTAGGAATCATTTTGCCTTGTGTAGATGCATTGCATTCCCCACTCACTGGGGGTCCAGTTCTATTGCATGAGAGCAAGTGATAGACAGATATCCCCAGTTACTCTTTTTCCTCTGAGTTTTTCATTTTCTTTATTAAATCTTCACCAGGATATGTTTTCCTATCGTCTTTTGAGGGTAGCCATGTGCAGTGTAATCAGGTTCCCTTCAGACAGACATCTGTCATTTGACACTGTCTCTCCTTCTGAGTGGTACCTGTATTTTGCTAGGTGGAGAACAGGAGAAACATGGTGACCATTCTCTATGGCCCAGTTGCTAAGGTCTGGGACAAATAAAGCCTTTCCTGCTGGTGGCAGCACAGCTGAGACTGTTGCCCCGCTGTATCCCATACCTTTCAAATCAGCAAGCCCTTGTACCTCCATGTCTGAGCCACTGGTCACTCCTCACTCCACTCACAGCAGCTGATCAGAGTGAGAGGCTTGTGTCCCACCACCCTGACACCAGCACCAGCAAGTTATTTCAGCAAAGACAAAGGACAAGTGTTAGGGGTGATGCAACGACTGCACAAGCAGCTCCCTTAATTGGGTCAAGACATTGGCTTCTCCTTTCCATTTGGGTGGAGATGGAAATTGTAGTGTGTTGCATGGTTCATCACAGCACTGAGGTCTACAAACAGGAGCAATTTTAAGCTCTCTTTTTGCAAGGGAAGGTTCTCTGTGGTGTCTGTTGTGGCTCTGCTCCTTAGAAGAGGCACTGAACCACCAAGTTGAGGTGGCACGTGGGCAGCTGCCACCGTGTAGCAAACACAGGGCCCTGAATAAACACAGGAGCAGCAGCTGCTGAGAAAGACTGGCCCAAAATGCTCCAGCATGTAAACCTGCTTACTTCATATTATAGTGATCATAGGGATAAGGGAACAGTCATAAAGCTACACGGTCTGAAAATGGATCTTACTAACAGATGCCAATAATTAAGGCAGGTGAAGCAACAGATAATTGCTTTCCTGTTTTCTTGCCTAATCCATATTTCAGACCTTACTCACTGCCTCTCACAGGACAATGCATTTTCTCCAACATATTTGGTAGCATGGGGAATGAGGTGTTTGAAAGAAAGAGGAAATGAGTTTTTCCATTGCAAAATACTGAAACCCTCTGTGCTGACAGAATGTGAAGGCAAATACCTAAACAGATTCGTTGATTTCTCTACCCAGCTGTAGGGAAAAATTTTCTCTCTCAGGCAGACAACCCTGAAAGGCTCCACTTCCTGATGGAAGTCGCAGTTAAAATTAGCACACCTGCCCTATGGTGCTATCCAGACAGTTCCTGCTGCAGGAAAAGGAAAAATGATGCTTAATTCTTACAGGGAAAAATCCATCTTGTGAGGGCAGTGAAGTGATTTTCAGGGCAGGATATGGAGTGCATCAGCTTACTCCAGCCCACTCACCCATTGGAATAGTAAGTGATGCCCTGTACGGCACTGTGAACTCCAGAACATCTGGTTGGGTTTTCTTTTCTCAGTGAGCATGATTGTGTTAATTCCCATTCTGCACAAATATTGCAGGATTGAAGGATATCTGCTTCTCCTGAGAGGAGCTTCTTTACATCTTGTAGTTCTCTGAGAGGGAAAGAAACACCACAGCAAACAAACAAAAAACCCCCCAACCAACCAACCAAAACAAAAACCCCACCTGAATACTGAGTTTACTTTAGAGGTCACAAAATACCTTCTTCAGGCCTTTGAAAGCCATAGCTTTCAATGCAACAAACTCTTATCACACCATGAAGTTTTGTGACTGTGTGTGTGTGTGTTCATGTGCATAAGTGTGTGCTTCAGTCTGAAATACAATGAAACAGTTTATCTTTTCTCATGGATGCCACTCTTTGCCTGACTCCCCATCTTCTCCAAGCCTTCTCACACATTCCTAACCCGTCCCTTTTTCTTTGTATACCTGCCAGATTCCTCCTCTGCCCACAGAAACATTTCTGGCATGTCTGTCACTCTGTTTATGTAGTTGCCAGCACAACTGTTCCTGCTTGCTGCTTAGTTTTCTAACTATAACACCAGACCTGATTTGAAAGTACAATGACATTTGAAAATGGCCACAAAATTAAAAATACCAAGGTAAAAATACTCAACACTAAAATACTTTAATTTCTTCCCATTTCCAAACAAGAACTCGGGCTTGTCTTCATTTTCTCTACTTGCATGACCCCTGCAAAATCATAGCAGCCAGCAGCACTCTGCTGAATTCGCTGTACATTCATTCACCACCTCTGCATGACCTTGTCTCACTAAGCCTCTGAGTGAGGCCAGCTGAGCTGCCCCCCACATCCTTTTCTGAGAAAGAAACTGGAAGGGAAATATAGAATGATTTCTTGTTGCTGTTGGTTTGGGTTTGGTGGGTTTTTTGGTTGTTTTGTTTAGTTTTCCCCCCACTCAGGGATATCATCTGTACTAAGACATATAGTTCCTGAAATAAAAGCTCTTAAAGGTTGGGATTTATTTTCTTTAAGTCAGTTGTTTAAATAGTCATCTGAAGTTAGTCACTGCAGGCTCCCTCTGTGCAGCCATATAGGGAAATATGCATTATCCTAAGACTAAGGTCTACTGCTGGCCAGATAGATCCATAAATCCTCTAAGGAATTATGTTTCTCACTGTTGACTAGAACCAGAGCCCAACTTGCTCATTGACATTAATAGATGTGCATCCCCCACTTGGTCCACCAGTGAGCAAGGTATGAAGGATGAAGGGTTGGCAAAAATAAAGTGGTCGATCTTCTAGTGAGTGCGGCAAATGTTCTTTGCATCACAATTTCTTAATGCAGCTATATGAGCATTTGCAAGGTGCAAAATTACTGATCTAGTCCAGTCAGAATTCTTACTGAATTACATCATGACATGTTAAGTGGATGCTGAATTCATTGCCACAGTGGAAGCCAATTGTGTTTTGCTTCCATTTGCTTGGCTGCATTTACTCATTCCATCCGCCTGAAGGATTGCTCCTGAAGCTTTTAGACTGCACGCTTGAACTATGCACTGTGTCTGTTAAGCAGATGCCATCATTTGTATGCAATACTTCTTATTTTCAAAACAAAGTTTTTAGTGTCCTTCCTATCCTCCAACTACCAGAAAAACTCCAAACCCCCAAAACCCAACCAACCAAACAAATTAATCTTAACATAATATGTCTGAGAAACCTACACTGGTGCTGCAGGTAAGCCAGTGAAAATAAACTCCTCCAGGGAAGTAAACATGTTCCAAAATCATTGTTTTTTTAAAACAAAGAATAGATTTTTTGAGATTAATTTGCATATTAATTATGATGGTGATCTACAAAGGACTTAAATACTATGCTTGACTTTAAGCACACAATTAGTCTCACTCTCTATTCAGATGCTAAATGGGATCCTTATGCACTTTGTTAAACATCGGTACGCTGCCAGAAGGTGTTACTGTAATTAGATTGTTACAGCAAGGCATAGATGAAGCTTATGGCATCATTTCCCTGATCAGCATGATCATTATTAAGGAGATATTCTTTCAGAGAATATACAATACAATACAATACGATACAATACACCAGGTTGAAAGAGACCTTCAAGGTCATCGCATCCAAGCCATCAACCAATCCAACCCACCTAAACAACTAAACCATATGACTGGGTTTTTACAGGCTGTCTTCAGTAAAAAACCAATTTTTGTGTAGTATATAGGAGAGTGGCTTTTACAACATTGCTGATCATATATGCCACCATATTTTTTAGGGGAACACTGCACTCTGCAGGTGAAAACTCTTCTCTCATCTTGTAAGAGGCTGGAAAGGTCTTGGGAAAGCGGCACAATTTCTCTGTCATGAGCAGTTCATACTTGTTAGCCAAGTAAATGCTTTGTCTGCAGCATCCTTACGAACAGGAGCAAGTCTTCTTTCTTTCCTCCTTCACTTCTTATTTTCCAAAGAGCAAAGATATATATACACAGATATTCTGCAACATTTGCTGCAATTAAAACCATGTAACTACACAATAAGCCCAGATGGGTGGTTCACATAATATGCAGGACTCAAGAGAAAGTTTCATACAAAATCTAGACACCCTTTCCTGTTTCCCAATGCTCATCCCACAAACTCAATTTCCGTTTAGAAGCAGGAGCAGTCAGTAAGGCTCAGCCCCAAGCCAGCACTCCTGAAGTGAGTCCCTTGCCTCTTTACCGTCCCTTATCACTGCCTTGCAGCCAGATCATCCTTCCTAGTCTCTGTTTTCTAATTTCTGGCCATTAGATGGCAATCGTGACCATCATCTGCTTCCCACATTCATCTCCTCTGATGTCCAGCACTCTTGAGAAAAGCTTTTCTCATCCCTCTTCACCTTTCTCATTTCTAGCAGCGGCTGTGATGCTATTAAAAGACAAATTCAAACACGATATCCTCTAAACACCTTCAAATCACTGTTTATCAGTGAAGAAAAAGCACTGTTTGAACTTTGAAGGATTTATCAAAGGTGTTGCACCTAGCTTTCAGCAAAGATATATCATTGCTGGGCTTATCTTTTGGCAAGGGCATATTGTTTACTCCAGGTGTATATCTGGTTGTGACTGATTTCCTACTAATAGCACTGTTGTTGCTGTCCTGTGATAAAGGTGATATACTGCTGCCAGACAAAGAAACTGTGCTTTGCTTAGTGAGAGGCTGGGATGATCTTGCTTGATAAATAGGACTCCTAAAGTGTGGATAGGAAGATTTTCAAGATTTCTGGGGGGCTTTAGGAGTTCATTATAGAGTCTTTGAACAGCAAACTGCTTAAATACAGTTACTGGAGGGAAGCAGGTTACAGGAGTTAGGAGAGATGATTATATACCTGGGATCCTTTCATGATGAAAAGAGAAGTCAACAAGCTATAAATGACACAGAGTCAAAACTCACTCCAGGTCGTATCTTTTGTTGAGTAGTTGAATTCAGGAGAAGTGGGTTTTAGACATAAAGCTACCTGGGAGGTGTAGTTGGAGGAAGGCTTCAATGTCACCCATGATGTGGGTGCTGGGAGTAGAGGGCAGGGTTTGGGAGATGGTGCGCAGGAGGCACTTTGGACAGCTCCCACCATGACCATCCACCCCCACAAAACCAACCCCTACCCCAACGGACTCTGTGCTGCCCCTGGCCCCCAGGCACATATGCCCCAGGGAGGGAGCAGTTTGCTTCAGCCCCTAGGAAGGCTCTTCCTGCAGAGGCAGGGCTGCCAGTTGTGGGAGAAGCAAGGCTCTGTGAGGGAGCAGTTGGGAGTTTAAGGATTTTGTTTGTTTTGGGAGGCTTTGGGTATTTTTTGTTTTTGTTTTTCTTTAGGAGTTATTGTAAAGCTGATTCTCCTCTAAAGTGCAAGTGCTGAAAGAATTGTTGCTGACAGAAGATATGCAATTATTTCCCAAATTCAGAGTGGGTAAAGGAAATGGAAACCCAGCTGGTATTTTGCATAAATGGTTTTCATCAGCCAGCAATTCCCTAGGATTTGCTAAGTTAGCAAAAGATTCATCTTCACTCTCCACCACTTTCTTGCATAAATCATGAGGCATTTCAATTGCCTTCTGATACTGGTTCCTGTCTAGATTTATTTTCCTCAGCTTGTTCAGGCCCTGAAAGGAATCTTCCACAACTTTCTTCTTGCAGTTTCCTGAGAGTTTCAGTTCAGTTACTTCTCCACGCTCTCCTTTCAGATGATGCATGTCACAGCCACGAATGCATGCCACAGAGGATCTGTTCCTTCCAGTGGTAAGTGGCAGCATTTTGGATAATTGGGCTCAGCCAGAATTTAGGAGATGACAAAATATGATTCATAACAGACTTGTAGCTTAGACATTCAAGTTTTCTTTAAGAAAAGAGAGTTTGATTTTCCTGTCCACAGGTACTTAGCACTGGCTTGAAAAAAGTCAGATCATAAACAAACTTATCCACGGACTGAGATTTTTCCAAGGCGTTTGTATACCTCAGGTGCTTTTCCTACTCCATACAATTTAAACAGAGAGGCTAGGAATTGAATTTGAATTCATAGAGGGTGTTTGCACTACAAGGATTGCAGAGTTCATCTCGAGTTTCATTGCTACTGCAGAGAAATTCCATGCCTCCCTCAATAAATACCAACAACACAGGCTATAGAGACTACTTCGCTGAAATAGGATTTATTGCCAATGGAAGATGGAAATGCTAGAAATCTTTCATGCCTCTGAAAGACTCATCAGACTTTTGTTCCTTTTATATGTTTTGTGCATGGGAATGTGTTTGTATTGCTCTTACAACGTTCTAAAGCCAGCTGCAGACAGGAACATGGCTCTTGCTGAGTGCGCCAGGTCAGGCTTACAGTACCATCTTTCAGACACCTTTATCTCCCTGGTCAGCTTTGTTCATTTCCTTTTTTGTGTGTAGAAGATGAGGTATCATGGAAAGAGAGCTGTGCCAGTCTCAAAACTACAATAATATTTGTAAAGAAAGACAAAGCTGAGATTAGGACATTTTTAAGAGCATTATTGTACAATAAAAGTAGATGCACATGGTTAGAAAGGATTTATTAAGATGTGGACATGATTGATACAACTCCCAAAGAAGAAGAAAAAAGGGAAGAATGTGATGTCAAAGAGACAAAAGGACTATCATCAAAGACAGACAGTCATGGAAATCGTGATTAAGTGGTATCATGATATCTGTTCAGTTGGTATGACCCCTGAGAAGATTGTGCTACTCAACTAGAATGCAGTAAGCATGGAGCAAAAAATATCAAAACCAACTAAACATATAAAAATGTTTAATAAAAGCTTTTGATTTTTTAGAGCAGTCTGAAACAAAGATGAAACATATCTATAAATCAAGGTTTCAATGGCAGCACTGAACATTTGATTAAACTACACTGCTGGCTAAAAAAATATACCTCTAAGAAATATGGGAAAGTTGTGATGTTTTGCCCCCACGAGTGAATTACCTGGGAGACTTCATAAGGCAATCCCATCTTGTGTAATATTAAGAAGCACACATCTTTATAAACTATTTTCTTCCAGAAGCAGAATGATTTTTCAGTCAGAGCTGTGAGTTTGATTCCAACAACATAGACACAAAACTATGTGTCAGTGCAAATCAGTTTTAAGAGCAGTCTCAGACTTTGATATCTCAAATTCCTGGCAGCATTGCATGTGCTTTGACAAATGAAAGTACTCACCCTCTTTATCTCTCTGCCATAAAAGAAGTCTTTGGAATAAAAGATAGCAAAAGATTTGTGCAATGTAATGACAAAATTGGAAACTGTCATCTCCTGATCAATTGGCCCAGAGGCACCAGTGAATAGGCAGAAGTCATCTGTGGTGTTTTTCTCTTGGAGTAGTTGGAAGTCACACTTGACTTCAGTAATCATTTCCATCTTTCCCTGGTGTTTTGATGACAAAGTATGGCCAAGTGGGACACAGCTTCATGATGAATTGTAACATCAGGAAAGATCACAAAGCTGGGTTGGCAAAGGCTCCAGGGAGACCTTATTGCAGCATTCTGGTACATTTCAAAGAGGACAAGGTGTAATGGTTTTAAACTAAAGAAGGATAGATTTAGACTAGATATAAAGAAGAATTTCTGTACAGTGACTGTGGTGAAACAGTGGGTCAGGTTGCCCACAGACATGATAGATGCCCCATCCCTGGAAACAACCTAGGTCAGGTTGGATGGGGCTCTGAGCAACTTGATTTAAAGATGTGCCTGCTTACTGCAGAGGGGTTGGACTAGATGACCTTTAAAGGTCCCTCCCAACTCAAATCATTCTGTGTTTTTGTATCTACATGTATAATAGGAGTTTGAATGCCATTTACTTTCCCGGTGTGTTTCAAGATGAACAATTAGGATGGTTCATTTCAAAATGGCCACAATGTTTTCACTGACTACTGGGAGTAATAAGGAAAACAAAAGATTATTCTGAACAAATTCTTTGGTTAAGTATCTAGAATAAGAGGAGCTGTACCAGAACAATTCTTCCCTTTTCTCTTCTCTTCTGATCTCTGGCTGTTTTGCTTTGCTCAGGAGAGATAACGTGCTTATTAGCTGGCTTTGGCTAAGTCCAACTTCTCTGCTCCTTTCTCTTGTCCCTTTTGTACAGGGGGTAAGAGAGGCAGGGGAGGAAAAGCTAGTAGCTTCCCCTGGTCCTTGGCCAGGGGGCAAAGCTAATGCTGGGGGGGAACTTCAACCCACCACATTCCTATACCAACAAGTACTCATCATTTGGGTTGGGACAGGTTCGTGCCAAACTCAAGCAGGAAATGTCTGTGATTTCGTGTGACCCATATCTGCAGTTTATACACAGTCATGGGTTTCGTGGGCATGAACTATGGGACCAAACTTGAAAAGGTGGTCCAGCCAGTGCCTTATCAATATGCCCTTAAACAGGGTAGGTTTTACATCAAGAACAAAATGACAGCAAGTTTTAATCCAGAAATTGTGGAGCATAGTTCAGTTAGCAGCAGATTTCAGAAAGCATTTAGAGGCTGAAATTTGTCTGGGCTTATGGAAGTATCTGACAGCTGCCAGTGCAATTCACCCTGGAACACCTTGAAGGTCTATTGCATGCCAACAAAAATCATGAACCTCATCAGAGTTTTATGCCAAGGTTCTGCTTGAACAGTTAAGGTAAATGGGAACTTTCACAAAGAGGTTAATCAAACTTGCCTGTCAAGCACAGACTTAGTCATTCAAAATCCCTTTGTCAGACACTGACTTTGTTTGAAAAAAAACCAAAACAGACTAGAATTATATGAAATAGGCATGGCAAAGCAGAAGAGCACTGTACCAGAATGTTAAAATATTAAATGATACTTTCCTGACAAGCTTTCTAAATTGCAGGCACAGATGAAAGCCTTAACAGGCTGTACTTCCCCACAAAACAAAACCAGAGAGATCAATCAGCCAGGAGAAAATGCCCTCCAAAAATGGACCTGCTGAGCATGCTCCATAGTGTGTCATATGCCTTCCCCCTCCAGGCCTGCCCACAGCAGCAGGGGTTGGACTAGGTGACCTTTGAAGGTCTCTTCCAACCCAAACCTTTATGTGATTCTGCCACTAAAAGGAAGATGGAGTCAAGAACTAAGAAACAGGAAACAATTACTTTACAATTCTGTAGTGCTGGGGAGGGGAGAAGGAAGACAAATTGAAAGGAAGCAGAGTGTAAAGCCTTGGTCTGCAGTGGCAAAGAGATAATTTTTAATTTAAAAGACTCCACATTTATCCCAAGCTTGTTACTGTGAGCTCTTGTGCACAGCATAACCAGTCTGACTGAAGAGCTAGTTCCAGCATCATCTCTTCTTACAGACAGCAGAGAGGAACTGGCTGTGGAAGCATTGATCTCAGGAATGGAGAAATGCTCTTTGTGGGCATGTCCCAGCACAGTGCAGGGAAGTCTGTTAGTGGGGGAGGGAACTCACTACTGGAAGGAAGTAAGTTTATCAGCCATTCAGGTTTGTTCTCTTTGGTCTGTATCCTTATTTTTAAATATATGGACACCAAAAATTTTCTACAGCCATGTGTGTACTCTGGACGTGCACTATTCCTTCCTCTCAGTCTCAAATGCACATATGAAGTGGCACAGGGCAAGCAGTTAAAGCTACAGCACACACATAGAGCATGCCTGTCACAGCTGCCCAACAGCTCAAAGGAAAACCAGATTTCCTGCAAGAAAACCTGGACAGATGATCAGCCCACAAGCAGCAAGCCTGCCTCACCCCAGAAGTGTTGGTCAAACAGCACATATGTGCACCACAAGGCTCTTCATAGTTGGCTTGGTTGAAGTCTTACATTACAGATATTTAGCGACAGTGAACACACTTAGCAGCTAGACTTAGGTGCTCACACAAGAGATAAATTGTACTGTTGATGTGGGATTCCTTTGGTAAAAGACAGCTGCTGACATCTGACTTTTTCATGAGTCCATCTTCACTTGGAGACAAAATAGGACTTCCAAAGGATAAGCCTTCTTCTAAAGTAGGTAGTGGAACAAGGTAAGGTGGTAGCAAGTGACTGTGCTGTGTCACAGCACATGTCTGGAAACTTAGCAAAATGGAAAACTAAGACATTTCTGCATTGGTTGGTTGGGTTTTTAATAGCAGTCTGCAGGACTGGAAGTATCAAATTAAAGGTGCTTAATAATTCTCTCCTGCCCTCTGGCAGCTGCCACATGGCCATAGCACCTTTCACATGTTTCTTGTGGGTGCAAACACTTCCTTTCTGCCACCTTTGACCTGCTGAGCAGAGCTGCTTGCTGTAGCCATACCCAGCTCCCAGGCTCTTCTGTCTGAGCCAAGGAGGATCCACTTCACCCCCCTTCCCTCCAGACTAGATCAAAGCTCAGTCCTTTCCTGGTAGGTCACCACAGCCACTTGGGTGTCATACTCAGTGTGCATGCTTGGTTGACTAAATTCATGCAGACAATACAAGACAGGAATTTTGGTTTTCTGGAGTGAACAGGAGCCATGAAAACACTTCCCTCTTGATTTAAGGGAATGTGTATATTTTCCAATAGGAATATTTTCTTGTTTAAGGCTTGCAGTTGGTTACAAATCAACTTTAGATATAGTGGACTGCAACTCCTTCAGTCAACCCAGCAGAAATTTTAGCAATTATGCTGTGTCTCAGACTCAGTGTGAAGCAGCTGTAGTTATATGGCAGTCTTTAACTGCACAGCTACCTGTAATCAATTCTGACTTACATCAAGCAGCTCCATGGATCTGAGGTAGCTAAGACTTTCCCAGATGAGAATCTATACTCAGTTTTTATTGAAATGCAGCTCACTTAAGCTCCTTGGCAGATTTTCCAAAGCTCTCAGAGGGATATATAACACTCCATTATCAGAAAAGTTCAAAGGTGTCAGGTATTGGAGGTGCTTAAAACATCCTATCCAATATGTCTCCCTTTCTGTACACAGTAACAAGACAGCTCTCCCTGAAGCCTAATTTTTGAAGGGAGTAACTCCTTAGTTTGGATGAGAGGAAAAGGTGTAGTCTCCTGAAACAGAGACCACAGCAAGCCCATGCCATGCACAGACTGCCATTACAAAAGGCTTCAGTTGAAATACTGTTTGATGAGGCTGTGCTGGGTGTGGGCCCAAATATTTATGTTTCTAAGCAGTGTTTCTTCCCTTTTTTAGAATGTCTTAACATCACAACCATTCCCAGCTCAGAGATTTAGTGGTGTCCCAGCAGCTGCTGTGGGAGAGGAACCTGCTGTCACTTCCTGCTCAACCCAAGAGGGAGGAAAGAAAAGGGAGTGATTCAGATTCAATGACTTGCTTGGGTTGAATTAAGGAGACCTACACCATAGGTCCATACAAAAGGAGATTTAGTTAGCTGCCTGTCTAAATTTATATGCGTGTGTGTGCTTAAAAATAAAGGGGCAGAGGGAGGAGAAAGAGACAGAGAGAATAGGTAAAGATCTGGATCACCACCCAGGGTTGCAGCAGTGTCTCACCTTGTCCATTCCTTGGTGGTGGGTGTGTAACTGCCAGTGTGTGCAAGTCCCTTTTATTCCTTGCCAAGAGGGGCGTTATTTTGTTGCTCCAGGAATTACCCCTTCATTTGCATGGCGAGCACTTGAAGGCAGTGCCTACAACTGTGTGCATGTGTGAAGGAGGAAGGGCAGCATTAACCCTCTCTACCAGTTGAGTCAGGGAACACAGAGACCATGAATTTTATAAGCTTTTCACAGTATTCACCAAACTTCCTTACCTTGGTGGAACATATGCAGCCTGGGGGGGTTGGAGGGGGAGGCCATACATCCTCCAATACATTCCAAACCCTCCCGAGCTGGCGTATTTTGTTCCTTGTCTTAACTGCAAAGCGCGTTTGTCCTAACTGCGAGGCTACTGCCTCATTTGAGACATGAACTCATTCGCATCAGACTGACACCTTACTGGGAAACAAGGAGGTTGAGGAGGGCTTGAGGCTGCTCTGGAGCACCACAGGACAGCTATAGAAACAGTGGGATGGATGCTTTCCTTGTGTGACTTGGTCTCACACCCTTTGCTCTCTGAATGACTGTTGTGTTCTGGAGAATGCCTGCATCGGCAGAGACAGGCGTGTCACTTCAGCATGTCCTCAGGCACAAGCCCTGGCCGAATCTGCTAACACCATCCCAGCTGATACACAAGAGTTTGTAAAACATGTTGGGTGGAAACAGGAAATCTGAGCTCCTAAAGCTGACAGCACAATACTGAAGGGGAGCCCTAAGTCCTCAGGGAGGAACCAGATCAGCCAGAAGCCAAGGAGGCAAGTGAAAGGCGAAGTGATTACTTGGAACTCAGCAGTAAAAGCCTATTAATGGGTTTCTCCTATTCTTTACACTTCTTCCAGTTTTCCTTCTTTTTACCTTCCTTCCTTTGTTTCATCTCAACTCCTCTTTCTTCTACTTGATTTTCACAGTCTGCCTTTTGCCTTGCCCTCAGTCTATCTGCTGTTCTGCTCCGCTCCTCACTCTCATGCAGCAGCTCCATGCACAGGGACTCCCTTTATCTTTGAACTCATTCTGACACACAACCTGCAAGTCTGTCTGAATTTGTTTCTTGCATACATTCCCACTTTAGCACAGACACCTTCTAGAGTCATTGTCATATGACATTTGTCAGACTTATGAGATTCTTGACAATGCAACAGCGAGTTCCCATTACCACGCCTCTAAAAGCCCCTGACCACAGTCCCACCAGAACTTCCTTCCCCAGTGATGTGACCCAGTCAGGCAGAAATGGCAGGCTCCAAAATGAAAGTTAATTGTTCTTATAGAACAGAACAGAATTAACCAGGTTGGAAAAGACCTTTGAGATCATCAAGTCCACCCTATCACCCAGCACCATCTAATCAACTAAACCATGGCACCAAGTGCCTCATCCAGTCTCTTCCTAGACACTTCCAGTGATGGTGACTCTACCACCTCCCTGGCCAGCACATCCCAATGGCCAATCTCTCTTTCTGTGAAGAACTTCTTCCTAACATCCAGCCTAAACCTCCTCTGGCACAGGTTGAGACTGTGTCCTCTTGTTCTGGTGCTGGTTGCCTGGGAGAAGAGACCAACTCCCACCTGGCTACAACCTCCCTTCAGGTAGCTGTAGACAGCAATAAGGTTTCCTCTGAGCCTCCTCTTCCCCAGGCTAAGCAACCCCAGCTCCCTCAGCCTCTCCTCACAGGGCTGTGCTCCAGACCCCTCTCCAGCTTTGTTGCCCTTCTCTGGACACCTTCCAGCAACTCAACATCTTTCCTAACCTGAGGCACCCAGAACTGGACACAGTACTGAGTTTTCCCCTGCTCCTAAAATCAAAGCTTGAGCTGTGCTTAGGGCATTTTCTGAGGCAGATCTGTGGGCAATCTTTTTTTCATTGTTTTGCTTTTCATAAACACACCCAATGCAGAAACTACAATTTCCTATTAAAATCACTTTTACTTGGAGAGTGATCTGAACAGCAGCGACTTTAGGCACGGCCAGACTCCTCCCAGCAGTCTGTGTACCAGAGTAAGCCGAACCAGTGACTCATGCACTGCACCTGACCCAGCCACAGGAGGCCCCCAGTGAACTAAAAGCTGGAAGTGGAGATTCTGTTCTAAACCATGGACTTCCAGTGGGCAGTGCATCTTGTCTTGCTATGCAGCTATCCGCACCAAGCAAGGTGCATGTCAGCTAAACAGCTGTGCTGGCAGCAGTTTCTGTTCAGTGTTGTCACAGCAAAACAAGTGAACGATCAGCTTTGGGGCTAATTGTGCATTTCATTTTGGGGCATGATATCACAGTTACATTTATCACAGAATCTCCAAGGTTGGAAGAGACCTCAAAGATCATCAAGTCCAACCTGTCACCACAGACCTCATGACTAAACCATGGCACCAAGTGCCACATCCAATCCCCTCTTGAACACCTCCAGGGATCCTCCATGCCTCCACAGTTTCTCCAAATGAAGTTTAGGATTTTCTACATAGAAGTGTAGAGCTAAACAGTTTCTTGGAGTAGCTTATTGTAAGCCAGAGTGTTGCTCGTAGCTATTGCATTCTTCAGGCACTGCCAGAAGTAGGGCTGAGAGCGAGGGTTAGTTGGCCACTCCAGCACAGAACTTCTGCACAGCCTCTTCCTCAGCCGGACATACCGGGACTTCTGCAAAACTTTCTCAAGAAATACCAAGATAATGACATCCATTTTCTCATCTAGAAGCCGCTGGTGGGCCATGTAAAATGTTGTCTTGAAGCTGCCACTTTTAATGTACTTGTTGGTCAGCACAAATATGGTCTTTTTGCTCAGCTGAATGCTGTGGGAGAGGTTGTCAAAGACTGGCTGTCCTGGGAGCCAGTCCCTTTCTTCCAAGCATAAATTGAACTGTCTGGCTTTTTGATCTTCCAGCCTTTCAACCAGTTCTGTCATCACCCACTCATTCACAGCTGGGTCTTCATTGTCATAGGCAACAAAAGCATCATAGCAAGCATCTGGTGAAGAGAAACGTTGATAGCCCTTCAGCTTGGCAGCACAGTAATGATAACTATACCACACATCCCAGAAATACAGATGGCTCATCACTGCAAGTACCATAATGCCAAGGACAGTAGAAGCTGACAGGGCATACATGACCAAATATGAGGTGTCTAGCTCACAGGTATACAGATCCAGCAAAACAAGGCTCCTTCCTTTATGTGCCCCTGGGCCCGCACAGGTCACATCTGTGGCCAGCAGAGGAATGGTCACTTGAGTCTGGTTGATCCACCAAACAAACCACACGGCGTCACAGTTGCACTTGAAAGGATTGTTGTGCACAAGCAGCATCCTGAGGTTGCTAATGACATTTTCAGGGAAGCTAGATTTCCTAATTATTTGGATCTTGTTTGAGCTGAGATCCAAGTACTTCAATTTAAAAGCCCCTCTGAGAAAGTGTTTGGTTAGTTCTTGAATGTGATTGTTACTGAGCATCAGGTTGTGGAGCGTTGAAGAGCAATTAGAGAGTTCCCGGGGAACAGTGGTCAGAAGGTTATTGCTGAGGTCCAGAGTTTCTAATTTCTTTAGATGCTGGAGGCCTCCCCAGTTGAAACTCTTCATCTTGTTGTTGGTGAGGTTGAGGATCCTGAGTTCTGGAGGCATAGATTCAAAAACTTCATGAGGTAAAAAACTAAGCGAGTTGAAGGAGATATCCAGTTGTTCCAGGCTGGTCAGATTCTTGAAGAATGACAAGTATAGAGCATTCCCATCCCTCCAGAAAACATCCAAACGGTTTCCTCTGAATTCTAAAATCTGCAGAGACTGACTTTCCATTCCAGTGCTAGAAGAAGTAGAAATCGCATTCTCATTCATCATCAGCTTCTTCAGGTGGGCCAAGTTTTTCATGAAATTGAGCACATGAGTAACACCTTCTGCTAGAAAATAATGTTTGTTGTAGCTCAGGTCTAGAATTTCTAAAAGCTTTAGCTCTTGGAAAGCAGTTGAGTAGAGCAAATCAACCCTGTTGTTAGAAAAATCCAGGTATTTCAAGCCAGACAGGTAGGAGAATTCACTTCCATTTAAGGTCTGACTTATTGCATTATCTGACAAGTTGAGACACCTGACGGAGCTAAGATCACGGAAGTCTGAGGGGTTAATAAAGAATATGTTGTTTCTGCTTAAATCCAGAGTCTCTCCATATCTCAGGCAGTCTTCCTTAACTGGTGATTGGTAGGAAGCAGCCTCTTTGTCTTTGGACCTGCAGCTTCGCCCATACACATCGTAAGTGAAATAATGCATCTCTTGTAACAGTTGCCTGTTGTACTGCTCTGCTGAGACGCTAGGACTAGAGCAAAATCCATAAAAGCTGTTTTCACCTGAAGAAGGAGAAATCTTATTCACTGAGAGGTCTATGAGTTTAAGAGATGGAAATTTCCTGAACACTCTTAGGTCAGCAACTTTAACAAAATTAGTCCCAAGATCCAGCACTGTTAGATTTCTCAGACTGAGCAGTGGATCCAGATTTTCTTCTCTCAGTTCTTTAAAGACATAACCCCTGACCCTCAGAGTTTCCAGGTTAGTGAGGGAAGAAAATGTCTTAGACAGATTCAAGGATGGAGAATACATCTTCACTTCAAAATTAAAGGAGAGATCAAGGTCTACAAGGCTGGGAATAAACTTCAAAAACTGAGCATCTCCAATCTCCTTTAAGAGGAAGTTTTGGGAGAGGTCAAGGGTTTTGAGATTCCTGGTAGTTTTAAACCAGCTGCTGGGTATGCTCTGAAGAGAGTTACTGTGAAGTCGCAAAGTTCTTAAGTTTTTCAATGAATAAAAAGCCTGTGGATGTATCTCGATTGTGCTCCTGGGGCAAGGCACGCAAGGATATGGGGCGTTATAGCAACGTGGGCAATTGCCACTCAGATCAAGAATTTCTAGGTTGTGAAGGGCACTTAAATCCTGTTCGTGAATCACCTGAATCATGTTATTGTAAATATACAATTCCTTTAAAGTAGAGGACAAATTGGGTGGAATATGAGTCAGGTTGTTAGACTTCAGGGACAGAACTGTTAAGTTTTTCAGCTCCAGAAAGGCTGTATTTTCAATTTCAAATGAAACATTGCAGGGATTACGGTAGTAGCAGTTCTGCCCCAGGTACAATACCTCTAAGTTTGTTAGCTCTGAGAAATTGGCTTTTTTAATAGAAAAGATAGTGTTGGCTTCCAGGCTCAGCAGACTTAAAGTAGTAGGAAGACCCCGGGGTATTTCCAGCAGCTGGTTTCCATCCAAATACAATGACTTCAGCCTGGTCAAGGACGCAAAACTGCCACTCTCAATCTTTAGTTCGTTGTTGCACACCCTATCTTTGGGCCCCATTCTGACAGGCACACAGTTGCATCTGAAGTCAATCTCCACGAGGTTTATGAGATGAGCAAAAGATGTTGGATAAATATGGGGGATATGGTTAATACTCAGGGTAAGGTTGGTAGCGGTTTTAGGGATCCCTCTGGGGACTTCGGTGAGACGCCGATCGGTGCAGTCCACTATCACCGTACCTTCAGAGGCTTTGACTTCACAAGGTAAGCTTTTGGGATACCAAGATCCTGACAGCAGCACAGGAAATAGGAAGACCAAGACAAACGGCAATCCATTTGACATCTTTCCACAAGGTGCCTAAAAATAAGGAAGCAGGGAGGTATTAATTTAGTGCAATGAGAAGAGCTCATGGGATGTCACACCAACTGCCTCGTGGCTCAGGCCAAATATGGCTAAATGGATGCCAGTTACAATTTCAGTTGATGTAAGCCAGGCTGTGAAGTGCTGACCTTCAACGGCCACAGACAAGGTACTTGCAGCCACCATGGGAAATACTGACAACTGCTGTAGATCAAACTCCAGCAGGCCACCATCCTTTGTAAGAAGGAAGGAAAACCTCTCCTGCAAACTGGGGTCAAACCACAAATTTGCTGCTCTTGAAAAAAAGAAAAATAATTAGAATAAGCTTTTAAAGCTTTGCTAAACCAAATGAGAACTCTCTGTCCAAGCACTAGAGCAGAACTTGGGCAAGGTGAGATTCCAGTCTAGATTGCCACCAATTTTCTACGTGAACTCATACTCAGCAACTGCACTCAGGCAACTAGTTTTAGGCACTTATCCAGGTTCCCCAATTTGTTGCCATCAGCCTGGGCTGCACTGAGATTTACAAGAGAGCAGGAGAGAGAAGAGAGAGGCCCTTCTGTTGCAGGGTGCACTCTGCTCTCCTGCCTATGCACCAAACAGAGATTAACACTGCATGTTTAGGTGCCTAAAATCAGGTGCAACAACTCTGGGCCTTAAAAATATTCATAAATATGTTTGTAAGTTTCCTAAGAACTCCAAAAATGCCTGAGATATTCACAGTGCTCAGACTTGAACTCACACCTAGTACAGTATTTTTAGGAACCTAAGTGCTCTTGTAGAGCCATCTTTGTGCCTCATTTCTTTGTATATCCTTCTGTTTGCTGATACCTTTTTAACACATTAGCTATTTTGACTGTAAACTGTTACATTCTGGTGCTGTGTCTATTTGCATGTGTAAAACACTGTGTCTGCTACAGTACCAGAAAAACCATGGAAAAAAAGATTGATTTAATTAGAACAAGCAAAGCTGACTTAGGCAACAACTTTGCAACAAGAAGCCGGTTTCAAAGTACAGGCTAGAAGTATGAGTAGGAATTGTCCTCCTCTCTGTGATCTATGCTTCACTTAGTAAGAAGTTGAAAGAGAACCGATCTGGTGGTATCAACTGGCACGTGCACCACCCCCCAACCACTTAGGGTACGCTTCAAAAATTCAGCAACAATACAGCTAGGTGTTTCTGCAAAAGTTTTTCTGTGTGTGTTCCATATGTATCTTATGAGGTGACAGGGAAAAGAGTAGAGAAAGAAGGACACCTCAGAAGTGGTATCAGTTCAAGAAGACATAACTGTACAGAATTCTAGCATGATAGTACAACTAAATGTTAGCCAGTTGGTGTTACACTTGTAAATGCTTTCCTTTCTTACCATCAGGTAGTGCAGATTCTAACTAGAACAGCAGATTGTTAACATTTAGAAAGCGTAAAGTTACATTACGTTCTTGAAAGTATTTCACAGCAGTTCCAGCCAAAGAGGTCTGCAAGAAAGTTTAAAATGCAAGTCTAACTTACCATTTCCTCTCTCCTTCCAGGTCTGGCAGATTAGTCATTGGAGGAGACTGTAAATCAGAGCAGAGGAAAACAGCATAAAAGGGTCCTCACTGGTTCAGCTGAGGTGTGGAGAAGAATATAACATGACGCAGCTCACTCAGGACAACAGCAGTAATCACTACTCCTTCACTACTCTTCAGCTGGACTGCAGCTTGAGAAATAATCGAATGTGAAACAACTGCTCTAGCCTACTTCCTCAAACATATGTACTTAAAATTAAAGCAACAGTATCTCATTTACTCCTCTGCTCTTCATAAAAATGAGTACTCTGATTTTAAACAAATGCTCACACTCCTCACACATCCAGGTGCTGTCGTGACAAAAGTGATTCGGTTTTTATTTGTTTTGATTGGTTGTTTGGTTTGGGGTTGTATCCTCTTGGTGTCTCACAGTGCAATTTGCTCTCTTTGCTACTTTTGAATATGGCTTTCATTTCAAACCATACATTTTACCTATCTACAGTGTCATACCATAAAGGACTCTAACAAAAGCTATTGCAAGCAGATCCAAGTCTTTGGTAACCCCAAAGGGTTCCCACTTGCAAAACCACTTGGTGACAGAGCATAAGACCAATCACTTAGGTGACACATTACATAAGGGTAGCATTTACTTCAGACAACTAAGATTTGCAGAAGCTTAAGTTCCTTCTTTCTCTCTCCCTCCTCCCCCTCCCCGCCCTTTTCAGTGTAAGCGGCACAAACAGAGCAACAGAAATTGGTAACTGATATTTGCAATATTTTACACTTTGAAATGGTAGTGTTTTACTATTATGGTTTGGAGTTCATTTCTCTTGCAAATACCTTTAAGAATTGGGACAAATATCTTCAGCTGAATACCTTGTGGAAGAAATGTTTACTAAGTAAATGGGACGTCAGGGGAGGGAAACAAATAAACCAGGAAGAAAAGTATAGTTGTAAGTGCAGAGGAAACAGCATACACAAAAGTCAAAACTCTGTGAGAAACTAATCCAGCTGACTCACTAAAATCCTGCTGTGTTCTGCAAGGCCATTCAGTGCATTTCTGGTATGAGGAAAGTCTTCATGGCAAACACCCTGCAACAGCTATTCCACTCTGAATATTTCACAGCCTGTGTATCACCAGGAACAAAAGGTAGTTTCCACTCATTTGCAGCAAATGTGCTTAATTAGTTGTGAAACTGTGCCCCAGAGAGTAACTTGTCACAAGTTGGATAGTGAAAGTTGATTTCTTCAAGCACTAACCACGTTCCTGGTATGAGACATTGGAACATCACTTAAACCTGAGATGCTTAATGCTCACTTGCTGTGGTTGTAAGGAGTGTCCAACAGTTCAAGCCTGCAGTGGGCAGGAGTGTTCTCCCTGGGGAGCAATGTCCTTTCACTTGGTGCCATGGTCTAGTCATGGGGTTTGTGGAGACAGGTTGGACTCGATGATCTTCGAGGTCTCTTCCAACCTTAGCAATACTGTCATACCCAGCCCTGTCATTTGCAGCAGGTGGTCAGTTTCTTTGGAGATCTGCCTTGGAGTCTATACCTACAAACTCTGGAAATGTTAGTAGCTGCACCAACACTTGGCCTTCTCTTTTGGACTAGGCTAATCTTATCTTTCTCATATTAGGAGTGCATTGTCACCCAGCCAAGAGCACATGAGTTTCAGTTCCACACAGACTGAAACTGCAACTTCAGCCGGGCACTAACACAAGCACAGAGTGCTTTTCTGCTTTGGGCCTTTTTTAAACCTAAGAAATAGCCTGGAGAAGAGGAGGCTCAGGGGAGACCCCATTGCTCTCTACAACTACCTGAAGGGTGGTTGTATCCAGGAGGAAGTTGGTCTCTTCTCTCAAGCACCCAGCACCAGAACAAGAGGACACAGTCTCAAGCTGCACCAGGGGAAGTTTAGGCTTGAGGTGAGGAGAAAGTTCTTCACCGAGAGAGTCGTTCGCCATGGGAATGTGCTGCCCAGGGAGGTGGTGGAGTCACTGTCCCTGGAGGTGTTCAAGAGGGGACTGGATGTGGCACTTAGTGCCATGGTTTAGTCATGAGGTCTGTGGTGACAGGTTGGACTTGATGATCTTTGAGGTCTCTTCCAACCTTGGAGATTCTGTGAAATGTGGGAAGCAAAGTACAATATTTCCCCTCAAAGGATGGGGTGTAAATGCAGGGGAGCTCAGTAGTCCAGGACTTCAGAATTATAGTTTAATTTTCAGATGCACAGGGAGTCACTGGTTTATGGACTACACAAGTTCGTGTTTTCCTCAGACATTGTGCAAAATCTCTTTTGCCTCCTGTGAAATGTGAAGTAACTGAAAGCAGAGAAGTACTTCCTACTGTGTCATGTGCCAGGGGAGGACCCACTGGTAACACACATCTTTTGGCACCTCTGCAAGTGAAGACTGCATAATTTATCCAGGTTACCAATTAAGTTGCTTTCAACAGTCTGACAACACTCAAAGATTTGAAGACCCCAAATTACAGTATTAGATTGATTTTTCCCCCTGCCCCCAGAATCCATTACTGACTGCATTACCAATAGTTAACCATAAGCCTTCTCAGCATACAAAAAGTAAAACTGTTCTCATGATTCCATAGTTTGAGGATAAGTTATCCAACCACAGCTCATTTGCTGCACAGTAAAGCAGTGTGATACTCTGTAACAGAAACCCCAAACCCTATGGACCATGCACTTGGAAAAAGCTCAAGTTCACTTTCAGACACTTTTTCTTCAAGCAAATGTGGGCAGAAGCAGCTTGTGTAAGTGGTAAAAAATAAAAATAGACATCACTGCTTGGACTTTGCATAGTAAGATTCACAATGTCAAGAGAAAATACTACGAAATGATTCATACAATCACAACCAGGGACTGTCAAAACTGGGGAAAAAAATGGAGGGAGAAAGAGTTGAAACAAACTGAACTGCTTGTGACTAAAAATTAGTCCTCATTACTGCAATGCCTGAGATGAACCATCCCAGGAATACTGAAACATTAATCTTGCAAGTGAAGACAGGAACGCTGTGGAAGAGATGTTATGCAAATGATTTAATGGAATGAGAGCTTTACAAAGGAAAAGAGCAGCTACATATATCTTGGGGGGGGGGGGGAAGAACAGGAATTGTATGAAACACTTAATATTATGGATGTGTCACCAGTTCCTCAAAATTAACATTAAGTTTATATTCTGTTAGGGCTTACAAAATACTCTTCATGACAGTTAAACATAAAAACAACAACAACCATCAACAGCTGCTTGCCAGACGGATGAACAGAGAAAAGATACCCCGGCCTGAAGCATTTAGCTTAACAGAGAAAATGATCCTACATGCATACATCCCATTAAGTTCTTTGAACAGTTTCTAGTTCTGTATAGAAAAGTGGATCTGAAGCAGCAGTTTAGCACAAAGTGAGGACAGCCACATGAAAGAGATCCTACGCAGCAAGGCTTACAGGCTCTCAAGGGAATCCGGAGTTTCCGCAAGAGGGAGATTTATTGCCCACTTACAAAGAAGAAATGGTAATTACAAGACAAATATAATAATTAAACATACTAGCTCTGGAATTGTACAAGGATGCTAATTTCTGGTGGTTGAGATGCATTGCTAGAAACAGTGCCAGCTGAAGGGACCTTTGCAAAGATGCAACAATCTCCTGCTGTTACAAGGGGACGTGGCTGAACAGGTAAGACACAGATTCACCATTGTGTGTTCTTCGAATTGCCTCGGCCAGGATCATGGAAATGTCAATGAACTGAAAGAAAAAGCAAAGAAATGTCAATGAACTGAAAGAAAAAGCAAAGAAACCCAAGATAAATCAAGAAGATAATTTTTGAGATGCTAAGAGCAGTAAGTTCTGCCGTTTATACACATATGAACACATGCTCAATTTACTGCAGTGCCCTCATCTCTTTCAGGAAGTAAACCAACATTAAAGCATTAGGTGCTTAACATACATAATAACTGCATTAATGCAAAATACAAACTCAAACATGGCATAAAGCACAGAACAGGACTGCTGCACAGGCATACTGCTGAAGATTTCTGGCACAGGGCTTGTTATCCCCAAAAAAACCCTATTACAGCCATCAGATGGCAGTGTCCACTTGACACAAATATCAGTTTTAAGGAAGTATAGGGAGTTTAGGCTGGAGGTGAGGAGAAAGTTCTTCCCAGAAAGAGTAATTTGCCATTGGAATGTGCTGCCCAGGGAGGTGGTGGAGTCACCGTCCCTGGAGGCGTTCAAAAAAGGATTGGACGTGGCACTTGGTGCCATGGTTTAGTTAGGAGGTGTTGGGTGATAGGTTGGACTTGATGATCTCTGAGGTCTTTTCCAACCTTATTGATTCTATGATTCTTTCCTGTGGTATTCATGATAACATAACTATTGTACAATTACTATTGATAAAAAAGCCAACCCCCCCCCAAAAAGCAGGCAATTTCATGTCCACCACTCTTTCAGTCACACAATCTATCCTGTTGCAAATAGTGCATCTTCTGAAATACCCTATTGCACTACCTGAATCTCCTTAAAACAGTTCTATGGCATGTTTTAGCAAGATGTTCTGCAAACAATGTATTTTGGAGTCTTACTGTCCTCTCAAGGCACAAGTTCTAGCATCAGTGAACACTATAAATACAAATCTAGTATTTAAACAGATGACAAAAAAACCCCAACCCACTGCTTTACCTGAATTTTTGGGCAGTGCTTCATTTTCTCTTCTTGGGGGATTGTATTGGTTACCACAACAGCCTCAAAGGATGCATTATTAATCCGAGAAATAGCAGGACCAGAGAAAATGCCATGAGTAAGAATGGCATAAACTTTGGTAGCTCCAGCAGATATTAACCTGTGCAACACAAAGGAAAAGTAGCCTGTGATGCATCCAGGGCTATAAATGAATTCAGACACAAATCTTTAAACGTACATTTCACACACAAATTTTTCCTAAAAGCTACAGCAAGATTCAAGTATCTACAAAGTAATTCAGAGGATTTAATTTTTTTCAGGTTATACAAATAAGTCTCACCAAAAAAAAATCCAAAACAAAACAAAACACCACCACCCCAAAAAAAACCCCACAACAACAAACCCAAACCCTGCTAATTAACTAACAGTTCTTATCAGTAGCAGTGACACTAAGCTAAAATGCTGTACTTTTAACCATATCAACACAATATAATTGAATTCCAGCACAATTTTTCTGTCTTTATCAGGCAGTAGGCTGGATGGCAGCACTGACAGATTTATTGCACCTCCATTATTGTCCATCTTTATTCAAATCTGCAGCTCAAACAAGTCTGCTTGGAAAGAGTTAGAGGAAGAAATGTTAATGACTGGAAGCCTAGCTTGTTGCAGGGTTATGCTGCTGATCCAAGTACACCATGAAATGATGCCACAAGGGGAAAATAAATTAGAACACCTTGTGGATGAGTCAGAATCTCTAAATTAGGTTTGGACTGGCCTCTGCTTCCACACACTCAGCTATGTTCTAGCTGCTTTAGTAGTCTTAAGAACTGAGGCCCTGAAGAGTGATACTTTAGTGAGCAAGTCTAATTAAGCACAAAGTACATCTCACCTAGATTTGGCATGAATGAAAAGAACTACCATGCCAAGAACATAAGGCAGCATCACTGAAGCAAAGGTTTGGGATGGTTTTACAATTTGTAAAAGCAGATGTGATGCACAGGAGCATGGATGAGTGGTGACTTGGCAGTGTTGACAGTCGGACTTGAATCTTAAAAGGTCTTTTTTCAATCTAAATAATTCTAGGATTCAAATAGAGTCAGGCAGGAAGTACCACACGGACTTGTTTTGGATGCAAAACTATGACACTCTGTGTGTGCAAAAGTGTTAGACACAAACACAAACTCAAAATGCTGTCAATAGAGACATAGTAGCTTTAGAAAGGATTACATCCATTTTCTTTCCAATCCAACCCATCCAATGCAACAGTAAGTGTTCAGCAACATCTATTTAAAGTACTTCCATGACTTGCTCCTCAGTAGTTCCTTCCCACTTCCACTGTGCATTATTTACAGTCATAGGGGGTGGGCTTTGCTGTAAACAATATCAAAATACAAGACCTTTTGAATAGAATATTTGAAGACTGAGGACTCTGGCCAAGATGAAATTGCAACCCTTCATCTTCCCAGCTAAATTTGGTAGCACATATGTGGATACGAGTGGAGGCACAGAAGCACTTCCATATTGCTCTGCTGTAATACTTCACATTTGGTTTTAATGCATTTCAGTCCATTTCTCCAATATGTCAAGGCAGTTTTGAAGCTAGAACTACTGCCATACATACTGAGTTTTGAAGCTGCAGCAATACAGAGAATTGATCATCTCAGAAACTTGCAATTTTTTTAAAGGCTACAATCATTACCCAAGTTTAGTGCAGTCAAGAATGCCAAGTTCTGTGGAAAACCCCGTACTGCTGCCCTGTAACATACCAGCATAGATTCAGCTGGAAAAACATAAAGTAATCCTTCTTACTTAGCACTATTAGGGCCTCAGTGAAGACAGTGGGTCTACATTTACACACTTCACTTCAAGAAATGGACCAACTAGAAAGAATCCAGAAGGCATCAACAACAGAGAGTAAGTCTAGATACCATATGGAAAGACTGGACAAACTGAAGGTATAGTCTAGAGGAGAATGAGATCACTTTTCAGCTAACTTCCAGGCAAAAGACAGGAAAACTTATTCTTGTGTCCCCAGATGAAGAGGACAAGTAGTTTTATACTGAAGATGTACAGTAAAGATTAAACACACATTGAAAGCATTTTCTCCACAGTGTTCAGTGTTAAATCTAGTCCAGCTTTGTGAAAGATTGCTTAAGGAGAGTGAAAAGGCTCCAAGGTTTATGAAGAGAATGTCTTTCTGTGATTTCTGTGCTGGAACTGGAAAATGCACTAGATGGCCCTTCCAAGTCACATTTATTCTGGCCTCTTTCTAAATACAGATAATACATTTCTGTAATTATTTTCTCAGTTCCCCATTCTAAAGAAGGACACAGCTTGATCACAGGACTGTGACCTGTAGACTCAAGGATCAGAGTGACTTCATGCTACAGAGGTCAGGTTGGGTTATAAGCATGCAGGGAACAGCAGCTCTGTCAGCTACCTGCAGGTAGCAGCACAGTGAGGCTGCAGGCCAGCTCACAGCAATACTTACTTGTCTGCTGCATGACATATTGTGCCACATGTGTCAGCCATATCATCAACAAGAATTGCTACTCTGTCTTTCACGTCACCAACCAAAACCATTCTGTCCACTTCATTTGCCTTCTTTCTTTCCTTATGAATGAGAGCAAATTCCACGTTCAGTCTGTCAGCAATTGAAGTGACCCTAAGTTAAAAGCAGAAATGTAGCACACTTAGAGAATCCTTTCACAAGAAAGAACAGAGCCATACATTTGTCATGAACCACAGGTGTTATGTGTCCCTGGTTTCCAAATTACCACAGCACAGATTTTTGCAAGCAATGAGCAGGTTAGACACAATATAAATTCACTGCTAGTAAATACAACCAGAATCCTAAGTGATGCTCCAGTAAGAGATTTCTTTTATTTTTAATTCAATTGCCTTTGACTTTCTGTCACTCAGTGCCTGACTTGGAAAGCATTTCAGCTATTCACAAGCTTTCACTAAGCTGCTGCAGTACTTAGTCACTCTGGATAAGTGAAAGCAGAGGTAGCCTCAATGAAGCAGCATGCACTTTAACTGCCTAACTGAAAATATCATTGCAGGAATGTGAAACCAGACCAAAGGGGAAAAAAAACCCACAAACAAGTTAATAGATTAATAATTCTCATAGCAGTACTTGACTAGTAATCAAGGAGCTCTTTTCATTAGTGATTCCCTCGGCAATACAGCTGCATACAAAGATCTTTCAAAACCATTCAGGGTGACCTCTGGTGGCCAGACAAACCTCCAGTAACAAACCTGGTTTATTCTGAATGCTTTTTTTTCCAGCTTTTCTTTTACTATTCCAGAGCTGGTAGATATGCAGACACAGGCAGACACAATACCATGCTTTTTAGGTGCCAGTACAACCTCGGAGCCTGTCTTCTTATAAATAATTTAGACTGTTAACAACAGGGTTATTAAAGAGAATACTTTTCCTTCTTTACCATTTAAATATGAAAGTTGTTCTTACTGCATTTCAACATCTGTGTGATAAACAAAAGAGCCAAATGTTTTGGCACTTCTAATGAAGAATACTCTAATTGCATTGCAAGTGTCATTACCTCAGAGGTATTAAGAGCTATAGAATTTGCATGCCTTTTAACACTCACAACAGTTAATAAGCTGAGGAAAAAAACCCAGATGTTATGAAACAAAAAAAGAATTCAGGTATTTGAAATGAGTATGGGAACATTAAAAAAAATTATTTACATTTAAAGACAAAGTTTCTTCATGTTCTACTCACTTTGCAATAACCAAGGTATGATTCTGAAGGTCTACACGCCTTAAATGGAAAGGGCTAAAGCATTTTCTTTACATTGCATTACTGGAGGGGAAGGAGAATCTGTGAAATTATTGGAAGCAACAACTTCACCAGCGACTGCTTGGTGTATTGCAGCAGAAATGTACCAAAGATAGACTCCTACATACAGTGAATGTGACCCTCAAAAAACAAACTCTCGTGACTGTATACAAATATTTGGTAGGGGAAAAATGCTGTCTTCTGACCCATTCTAAACAAAGGTGTACTTTGTTAAGAAAACCACCACCCAAACAAACCAACCCACCCTCCCACAAACAAAGCAGCTGTGAAAACAGCACCAGCCAGGTAGGAATGAACAAAGAAATTTAACTGAGGCATCTGAATTTTAGACTACTTTCTATTATTGATATCCTTAACATCTTTAACGTGGTTAATCTAAAATGGAACACCTATGGAGTTCTAATCAGCTCTATTTCCCTATTATTACAACAGAACACTCAAAACAGAACCAAGGACTTCAATTAAAAGCAAATTATGATGGTCTTTAACATGTCCCCTTATACTACAGGATAAATATTAAATTCCTGTGAGAACTACTGGATTCTGAGTTCTTTTGCCTTGTTCATATTCAGTTACATAGCAGCAGCATGAGCAATAAAACCTGAGAAGAATTTTGCCTCAATGGCATGCTTTTCACACTAACCCCAAGTTGAGCATCAAGTTTATAGCTGAAATGCAATAATGTAAAGAAAAAAAAAATAGAAAGAGGAGTGAAGCAAGCTCTTACCTAAATGCCAGCAGGTACAGTGGGGATAGGCCATATGCTTTGACAGAGGAAGGAAACCTAGGCAATTCCAGAGCGAAGCGGGAAGAGGTGCAGCAATTGGACTATAGAAGCAAGCAGCAGGAAAAATCTCTTCCCTCCTGCAGAGGGATTCAGCTAATGAGGCCATATCCAGGGAGAAACAAAAAGATTTTCTTTAGAGTGTAGAAAGCTCTTGACTGTTTTCATTCATGAACACTGGAATAACGAGTTGTTCTGTTTTACAATGCAATTGGATTCATCAGTGATGTACCCTGTATCTTGCACAATTCATAGAGCTAAAAATCCCCAACAGACTAGTTCATTAACCATGAACTACAGGGAAAAGTAATGTTTTCAGCTTGTATAGTACCTTTTTGCACCACCTGCATCAGGCGAGACTATGATGCAGTTTCTCCACTCCATGATGTTCTCTTTAATCCACTGCAGCACTGCAGGTTCTGCGTAGAGGTTATCTACTGGAATGTCAAAGAAACCCTAGTCCAAAAGAGAAAGAGTTTCATGAATATATGTCTTACCTGGAATGAAGACACAGGGAATAAACAAGGCTTTGCTTTTCATGTGTGGTAGAACTTTAATGAGTATTTTACACTGACCTAATTCTGCCCTCTAAAATGCTATTAAATACAGCAGAAGTTAGGCAAAGTTTAAAATCCCACCCAAGAGTAGTGAAAGCAAGCAATGTTGTTTTCAAACTATATAAACATCAGAAAAGTATCACCACCTTTAGGTAGCCAAGTGAATTCATGCGTTTGAAAAGCTCTCAAAAAAGTCCAGTGAGTGATACTCTGCTTCCACAGATTTCAACTGCTCAACAGTTGAAGATTCAGGTTCATATAACCTGAACAGCAGAAATGGAAGATTTCTTTTTATGCAAGCTGTAACAACAAGAAATCTATGCTAGGTTAAAAATGAAACTGCTTTTTATTTGCATGATGGTCACCTAGCATAACAGGAAATTCTGATTCACCAGAGTCCTACAGCTTGAAATGGGCATCTTCTAGAAAAAGAGGTAGACGTGAGAGTACCAAGTGATGGCTGCCCTGTGGCCCAGGAAAGGTTAGTGATTAGCCAGCTATGAATTACAAGCCTCCATCTCTGCTTCTATAAGAGAATATTGTCCCCTTGGCTGTAACAACAGAACTGTTTAGAGAAATAACTCCATTTAGTGGAACACTGGAACAGGTTGCCCAGGAGGTGGTTGAAGCCTCATCCTTGGAAATATTCAAGGTCAGGCTTGAGGGGCTCTATGCAACCTGATGTTCTGCTTACTGCAGGGGGGTTGGACTAGATGACCTCTGGAGGTCCCTTGCGATCCAAGCCATTCTGTAGATAGTAATTCAGAGAATCATAACCTCTGACCAGGCAAAGATTAAGAGAACTGGCCCCAGATAAGTATTTTTTATGTTCTGGGAGCTGTTAACACTACGTGTAGCAAATTCCCCTTAAGACAAGCATTCAAGGAGCTTGCAAAGTCACCCCATAAAATAAGGATGGTCTCTTCAAAAAAGGAAGTTGATGAGAAGAAATGGGTAGCAGGACTCTCTCTTAACTCTGAGAATTACACTCCCATTGATAGCCTTTCAAAACAATGAGGAAACAGAACTATTATTACTAGTGTTTCACATCAATTCAGCAGAGCCCCTGCCCACGGCTAGCAAGAACTCATGGTTACCTGGATCTGAGAAGCATGCAGGTCCATGGTGATGATGTGGTCAGCCCCTGCAACTGACAGCATGTTGGCAACAAGCTTTGCAGAGATTGGAGCACGACTCTGAGGAATAAGCACAAATGTTTAAATATATAAAGATTTCAACTAGATCCAAGGAGTCAGAAAATTAGCTACTTCTGTTGATTTAATTTTTTCCCCCTCTAAAATATTTGGAATCCTGATATGAAGAGACTCAGAGCTTTAGCCAAAGCAGCCTGTCAATAGCTAATCTTGCTACTGGGATTTTGAAACTCTGCAAAACATTCAGGAATATCTAAATCAGCTCAAACAATCTATCTAATAATGCTTTGTAGTAATTAGTCTAACAAGTAGACAAAACTAAGGGTGTAGCTGTTCAGTCTTATTTAAAACTTGCACCTCGCTTTTCTATGGCAGAAAGAAAAAAATCTCTACTTCTCTAAGCCACTACCCTACATTAACCTCCAACTCTCAAGCAACAATCATGTTCTAGATGAACAAAGACTGAAGGCAGAACAAACTCAGCTTTTGAAAGCACTGCTTGAAAACAAAGTCAGCATCGAGTGTTTCTTCATGTTACAGTAAAACTCGTAACAGATCCATGCTGTCCTGTTTATTCATTAGCTAATTCAGGCTTAATTGTTGGATACAATTAGAAGTCTAGAAGTCTCTAAAGAGATAGGAGGGATTAAAAAGTAGAAAGAACAAAAGAAGAGGGGAAAAAAAAAATCTAATTAGCCAAGTCAATGCAGGAGATTTTTGTTTTGCTTTGTGGTGGGTTCTTTGTTTTGGTTGGTTTGGTAAGCGACAAAGATACAGGACAAACACCACCACAAAAAGATAGGAAATCATGCCTGGAGGATAGCTCACTGGTTGGGGATTTTCAGTGGCTCCAAAGACTTTTCAGATTTTAAACTGAAAAAAAGCTGTGTGGCCCCAGACAGCCTTTCTGTAACAGAATCACTAATCAAAACCTCCTGTTTCCTTTTCCCCAATCTTTACATAAGGGCCATAGCTGGCAAGAGCATTAGCATGAACTGCAATTCAGCTGCTCCACCTCTCTTTCAGACTGTTTTCTGCTGGTGCTGCATTCTCTCCTGCCATATCTCTTTGCCAAACAATAAGTCTCTTGTAGACTCCTAGGAACACCCTCACCCCACCACCCCATATACACAATTGTGAAGTATCTCTGCTCTCTTTCCACTGATGTTCAAGGCATAGCCTAAACCAAACTGAACCACTGTCAATTCAAACTGGCTGCTTTTAGATCTATGCCATCAAGAAGCCCATACTCTCCTAAGGACTATTGCAGATTTAGTTGGAAACTCAGCATTTCTCTGCTCGAACCTGCAGATGGACAACAAACTTCCAGAAAAGCAACTGAGCTCTTTTTCTTATGGCTAAATCAAGTTCTTCATCATTACAGAAATTCTTCACTTTGAAAAGCATCCCTTTTGGTTGTGTGTTCACAGAGCGCTCACCACATTTGATCTGTGAGAACACAAAATACATGCAACAGCCAGCACTGCCCTAGGCCTCTGCCATTCAGACACATACAGCTCCTTTAAGAGTTTGGTATTATTAGTGCTTCAGCACAGATGATTTTCCATTTGCTGAGAACTATGCTGCTCCTCATTTAAGCTCAGTTCTGTAAGGTCCAAGTCAGACAAAGCTTCTTGACATTTGTATTGTTAGTAGTAAACTTTTGGTTCATGCCACTCAAATTCCTGCTCACTTCAGCTCATCTTACCACTACAAATCGACGTTTTTAAGCTGGGTTTCAAAATATTCACAAATCTCTGGCAATACCTAATGAAACAAATTTGGTTTCTACTCTTTTGACTCTACCACAGTGTTCTCTTATCAGCTCTTTGCAAAGATCTTGGGCTAAGCTGGACTAATAGGTGATGCTGAAAAAAAGAGGTTGGTCTCCCTGCTGTCGTTCCATCCTTTTCCATGGCTATACACTTCCACACTTTCCTTGCACTACACACTAGGACTTGTCTGACCCACAGCAGCCAGGTAAAGCTCTGGTAGAAACAAATAACTAGTTTAGGGTAGCTGCTGAATGTGGTTTGCCATTTCCACTCCACCTAGCACACTGAATTTTCTTCATCCTTTCCATTTCTGCTCAACATGAATGCCACTTAGCTTGTCTCACACACTATATCGTGAGTATCACCATCACAAAAAAGATCCCCAAACTTTCTGCATCAAATACTAATGTATACATTACCATTGGGTACTTCTCTGAGGTGCTGGCCTTCAGGCTGCCTTCCCAGAAGGAAGAACTGGAAGGTTTTACCACTAGGTAACTCATTTTAGCAGACATGCACACATTGATTGCCTACGTGCTGGTGGACAGAGTCTTGAAAGGCAGAATAGCCACACACCAATACCTGTTTCTCAGAATGGGCTAATAGAAGATTAAGACAAATGAGTTTGCAGCTATCTGAGTGTCCTTTACACAAACTTGTGCATAAAAAGAAAACATGTGACACGGTTAAAAGAGAAGGGAAAGGATGATGTTGCGGCAAAAGATTAAGTGATGCGCAGTAAGGAGTTTGTGCTACAGCATGATCCAAAGTGAAGATTACTTTTAAATCAAGGAATTATATTCATGGACTTGGGCAACTTGTTATCAGAAACTTGGATGACAAGTTCTTTGTATTGACGTTTGTAAGGTTGCCTCTGATCAGAAAGGCGAGGACAGAGATTCACAGTAGTCATGTTTGACACAGTTTCAGATTAGTAGCAGAATTAGTGTGAAGTGCAACATTCTAGGCAGAAACCAAATTGTAAGCCAATCACTGCGATTGTAGTTCCTAAGCAAGATCCCCACTTACTTAGTGTAAGTTACAGAAAGAATTTCTTCTTTTGTGATGCATCACAGATTTATTCACAGTTGTTAAAATTACCAAGGGCAGGAGGGAATCCACAAAGCTACTATAAACCACCTCACGAGAGAAACTACGCCAAGGAGACAGCTGGAAGTAAACAGTTGTCCATCAAAGCTTAAAGCTCTGTTGTCTTTTAAGCACCTTATTGTCTTGCTCAAAATACATCACATGCATACTGACAAAAAAAATTGACCCAAAAACCCACCCCAATAACCCAAGAGTACCCCAAGATATATAACTGGAACTTTCACTTCCAAGAAAGCCGGTTGTGGAGGGTGTGGATACTGAATGTTCACTAACGGATGAACTGAATTTGTCATTTAATAAGGCTGGGATACGCTTCGAAGCTTCAGAAGTTGACAACCATTATCTGGAATGTCCAGACAGTTTTCACTAGAATCCAGGAATTTAATCCCCAGGATTACTGTCATGGCCTAGGTGAAACACAACTGAAATCAAGAAGTGAAACGAAAAACGTTGCCAGTTATACATAGCGTACCCGGTGAGTTTCACCCTGTCAGGCCATTAAAGGAAATGCAATAGTGTTAGATGGGGGAAAAAACAGTAAAGTATACCTACCCAACGCTCCACGGACCCCTTCTACAAATCAAAAAAACAAAGTCATGTGAGCTGTAGGGTACCAAACTTACCTGTCACTCTACTTCTAACTTAGCTCAAAGACATCTCTGCAGCATCCTGTATAAACACATCCTGCCAACGGCTTGGAAGGCTAGCCTAATTAGGGGATGCATAAATGCAACCATGGCCAAAGTGCAGATACACCTGGGCTAATTTTCTATTGGCTAGCTTGTGTATGAGATGTGCTCTCGTTGATCGTGCTTGATTGGGTCAGAATTAGTTTACCAGCTTTGATTTGCAGCAAGCTTCTTTATTATTTTTTTAAACAACTCTGTTTCTCATTTAAGGTTAGTCCAGGTTTAATGCTAAAGCTTCCAGAATGGATTACAGAGGCCTTGTTCACAATGTTTTGTTGTTTTTTACCGCAAGGCCTTTTCCTTAAATAAATCAAGAGCATTTTCATTATCCTCAATCATTGTAACTACAACAGAGGCATAAAGAATATAGGGTTATTTCAAGCAGCAAGGACTAAACCTATTCAGTTCTTTATGGATTAAAGCCAACATAAATTCAAATCAGAAAACAGCATCTAGCTAGTGAAGATTATACTGCTTCACAGTCAAGGAAACTACAACCATCTTTCACCACAAAGAAGAAAGCCTGTGTATAACCATAGGAGGAAAATGGCTGGCACTCTACTGACACTTCAGGCAGCATACCAAACTTGTGCACTCAACATGGGTCAAAGACCAACTGATATGATGCAATGAAGCACCAGGAAAGATCTCCCTGTCAATAAGCTGCCCAATGTTGACAGTTATATTATAGCTTACTTTGCAACATGGAGGTCAACTACCAAGGTTAATTTCCAAATATTGCAAACATTTTCTCAGTTGCAAAACAGAAGGGGGGGGGGGAAATGGAAAGATATAAAAGAGAAATGGCTTGCCTAGAATTGCAGGAGAACTCAGTGACACCAGAGAACAGTCTAGAACAATGCTTAAAATCTGTTAATCAAAATCCCTCTCCTAGGCTATCCATCTCTGTTAATCAAAATCCCTCTCCTAGGCTATCCATCTCTGGATGGCATTTTCAAAGGACAAAATGGCACACTGGGCCACCACACTATGTATTTTAAGTACCTCTAGGAAGCCTGCTACAGGCATTTTGGGTATTTTTGACAAGGACATGGGAAATTTAGGACATATTCATCCTTTTCCCAGAACTTAAAGGATGGTCCAGCAGAATCTTCCAGCCCAATCTTGGAAATCAGAACAGATGCTTCCTTCTCTTTCTACAAAATGTTATCAGTTCCCTTTGAAGCTCTTTGATTAAAATAAGTGTTTCAGCTCTCCTGATCAAAAGAGCACGTTATTCAATGCAAAACACAGCAAAAATGAAGTTCCAGATGATGTAGGCAAAGAACAGGGAGCTACTACCTAACTCCTTTTTGGACAGTAGCAAGTGGGTCTTGATAATGTTACCATGGTGTTAGAGAGCCTGAACTTAAAAAAACTAGTACACTAGAAAATATCTTTATCGTGGTTTGATAAAGTTGAGTCCTCCAGGAGGTCCAGAAGGTCCAGGAGGTGGACCCTGGCAAATGGTAACTGTTACTCAATCCCATAGTTCTGCTATCTCTCTATAAGCTAGCGAAAGGCAACTCATTCTCTCTCCTCCCTCCCTTCAGCTCTCTGGAGGGAGTCTTGTCTGGCTGGGGGTCCGTCTGGAACATGGGGGATAGGCCTGTTTATGACCTTCAGAGGCCTGACTAATTGTCTTCTGCACAATTATAGCCTGCTTAGGCAGGGAGACAATGAGGGAGGGAGAAAAGGAACAACTGGGATCTGTGGTTTAGCCTGGTTGGGGAGGTAGTTGGGTTGGTCATGTATCCTGTAGTGTATTAGATGGTAAGGATTCATGTATTCTCTATTTTCCTGTATATTTGTGAACACAATTTCTGTATTTCTCCCAATTCAGAGAAAGCATCTTCATCTTACTTCCTTTGGGAGCAAAATTATTATGCCTGCTCTTTTAAGACAATCTTTATGTATTTAGTTTTGTTATCAGACATCACAAGCTGAGCCTTATACTTTTGTGATATCTGCTATTATTTTCAGCTCCTGTGCTACTTTACAGCCCCGTTATGGTCTATATAAAATAATGTAAAGAATAACAAAAGGCTTTCAGGATGGTTTCCTGATGTCCAAAGTCAAAAGGATGCCTGCATCAAGAAAAATAATTACTACAGAGATAATTTGCTTTTCATCTGCATTGCAGCATAAAATAATGCTTTTATTAGTTATTGTTATGCCTTGCTGATTTAATCACATCCTTCCACTGGGGTCTCTGTTTAACCACCCACCTAATAGTTGGAAAACTTAGGATTTAATTCCATGCAATTAAACTATTTGAAATGGTGTACTTTCTTATATATTGGTGTGTAAAAAGGGCAGCTAGGAAAAGCAGGAAAAAACAGAATAAGGTGAGGGCTTGCTAGCAATATGCCACATACAGGATGTACATATTTTTTCAAACTGAAGGCATGTCACAAACCCAAAAAATAATCATTCTTTCCTTCTTTCACCCAGAGAGGATATAGTTGTACATTTTACCCCAAAAAGAGGATAAAAATCAGCAATCTTTCAGAAACTCCTAAAATGTTTATGCAAATATATCTCATCTCTAAAAATTTCATGAGAATACACTGAAGCAAACAAACAAAGCCTTATG
>CM037635.1:4162526-4229753 GCA_015227895.2 Colaptes auratus | reverse complement strand
CCCCACACAAATCCTTACTTTCAGAGCTATTTTGTGTTAAAGATTGGGAACCACACATCTCCATCCAGAGGTGTAAGGATTTCTTCAGGGATGTCACCTATCTGCTGCTCAGGGGGATCTTGTGTGCCAATAGCTAGGTGCGAAGTCTGCTTCTAGAAGGTTTTTCCCAGAAGAGATGGGGGATTTTCTAAGTCATGAGCAGGTCAGTCTGTGGCTACTTCCAGCTGCACAGGAATCTAGGAGAAACTTACAGAACATTTTAAACCCTTCTGAAGCTCTGTTTTTCCTCAGTGACAGGCTTATACCCTGAAGTGGAGTGCTTCTGTAGAGGCTTAAAATGTGAATACCTTCCTCCAGGGATAAAGTTTCCAGTTTGCTGGCTTCTAACTTCAGCCAAATCAAACAACACACAGATAATTGCAGTTTTTGTTTTGACCAGGTTGTGACCAGAAACAATACATAAAATGCAAGTGATGAAACATTGTTTAAATCGTTTATTCTAACTCCTAATGGTCCTTTTCATTTAGTATAATCAACCTTTTGAAGATGTTTGCTCATTTCCATGGAAACCCTCACTTATGAGACAGCTGATGGTAAGAACTTCTTGAAGCCGAATTTTCATGCTGCATATTTAGACTCAGTAAAGCAGGCAGATGTGGGAAGTTATATAGCATCTAATTGCAACAGATACTGAATTTTAGGTGTGGTGTTTTGCATATAGAGGGCAGAAGGGCCCTGCAGAGGGACCTCGACTGACTGGACAGATGGGCAGAGTCCAACAGGATGGCATTCAACAAATCCAAGTGCCAGGTGCTGCACTTTGGCCACAGCAACCCCATGCAGAGCTACAGGCTGGGGGCAGAGTGGCTGAGAGCTGCTAAACAGAGAGGGACCTGGGGGTGCTGATTGACAGCTGCCTGAACATGAGCCAGCAGTGTGTCCAGGTGGCCAAGAAGGCCAATGGCATCCTGGCCTGCATTAGGAATAGTGTGGCCAGCAGGAGCAGGGAAGTCATTGTGCCCCTGTACACCGCACTGGTTAGGCCACACCTTGAGTCCTGTGTCCAGTTCTGGGCCCCTCAGTTTAGGAGGGACATTGAGACACTTGAACATGTCCAGAGAAGGGCAACGAGCTGGGAGAGGCCTTGAGCACAGCCCTGTGAGGAGAGGCTGAGGGATCTGGGGTTGTTTAGCCTGGAGAAGAGGAGGCTCAGGGGAGACCTCATTGCTCTGAAAGGTGGTTGTAGCCAGGAAGGGGTTGGTCTCTTCTCTCTAGCAACCAGTACCAGAACAAGAGGACACAGTCTCAAGCTGTGCCAGGGGAAGTTTAGGCTGGAGGTGAGGAGAAATTCTTCACTGAGAGAGTCATTGTCATTGGAATGTGCTGCCCAGGGAGGTGGTGGAGTCACAATCCCTGGAGGTGTTCAGGTGGGGACTGGATGTGGCACTTGGTGTCATGGTCTAGTCATGAGGTGCTGGGTGACAGGTTGGACTTGGTGATCCTTGAGGTCTCTTCCAACCTTGGCAGTACTGTGATATAAACCTTGATACACACATGCAAGTTTAGGCTGGATGTTAGGAACAGTTTGTCTCCTGCAACAGTGGTCAGGCTTTGAAACGGGCTGTCCAGGGAGGTGGTGGTGGGTTCACCATCCCTGGAGGAGTTCAAGACACATGTGGAGGTGGCATGTGGTTTAAAGGCCATGGTGGTGTTAGGTTGATGGGTGGACTTGATGATCTTAGAGGTCTTTTCCAACCAAACCACTTTGTGATGCTAGAAAAGAGAGAGGAAGGCTGTAGCTAGATGAAGCTGGTTCAGTAATGCGAAGGGGCAAAAGGTAGCTGCCCAGATTGATAATGTTTTTTATGAACCATGTAAGAAATTCTTCCTACATATTTTGTGTTTGTTAGATGACACTTGGTATAGATAATGTTAAAAAATCTGTGTTTATGGGATATAACATTAAATACATAACATTGTTTTTTAGGACCAAAGCCATGGGGGCATGTGTCAACCAAGCAGCTTAAAAATGGAAGGAGGAAGTATTTAAGGTATCTGATAATGCAGTCCTACTCTGCAGTCAAATGTGGTCCAATAGTTATGGTTGAATCTATTACATAAATAGATACATTGTCATCTTGCTGTCTTCTGTGAAAAACTGGGGACAGATTGGCTCAGACCATCAGAAGATATAGAATGAATAGAGAACTATTGGTTAGCACCCCTGGCAAACCTGGAAAAATCATTCATCCTGTCTGAAAATGCTGTCTGATGGGGATATCTGCTCTTGGATTACATTGGAACATTGTCACAGAATCTCAGCATGGGAGGGGTGGGGAGGGGCCTCTGGAGATGGAGTCCAACCCCCTTGCCGCGGCAGCTTCACCTAAAGAAGGCCACAAAGGAACAGGTCCCAGTGGATTTGGAACGTCCCCAGAGATGGGGGCTCCACCTGCTGTCTGGGCAGTCTGTTCCAGTGCTCCAGCACCCTTACATTATAGAAGTTCCCTCTCATGTTTAGATGGAGCTTCTGTTGTTCAACTTTCTGCCTGTTACCCTATTACCCCTTGTCCTGTCGCTGGGCACCACTGGAAATAAAGATGGGTCCCATCCTCCCGTGGGTCCCATCCTCCCGTGGGTCCCATCCTCCCGTGGGTCCCATCCTCCCGTGGGTCCCATCCTCCCGTGGGTCCCATCCTCCCGACACCCATTCTTTACTGATGAGATGCCCCCTCAGTCTGCTCTTTTCCACCGAACAGGCCCAGTTCTCTCATTCTTGAGAAAGTTCCCATAGCTTGAATCAATTCATCTTTGTTCAGGTAGTCAGCTTTTCCAAAGGGCTTACTGTTTCATCTTTAGATTTATGTTTGTTTGTTTACATTTTTGTGTGTAAAATACTGCTAGAGGCAATCTCAGCACTCGTGGTGTCAGGCAAAACTCTATTGATGTTGTGGCCATATAAGCTGTAAGTTTTTATTCCAAATATTTATGTTAGACAAGCAGCCACTTTCCTACTTCCTAAACTTCCCCATTGCATGCTCAGCAGTGAATTTCATCAAAATCCCAGGTTTTCTCCCATGACTCTTTAGAAGTTACCCTGCTCCTACACTCCTAATGCCTGTCTGAAAAGCTAACTTTTGCCTTGTTGGCTAGGACAAGCTGCTCTGAACCCCACTGAGTGAGGGGATGAGGAGTGAAAGTCACTTTTGGGAAACAAGAATGGATTTGAGAGAGAGAGAAAAGGGGCTGAATTCCCTGTTCCTTTTCCACTTCTTGTCATACATTTATTCATAGAATGGTTTGAGTTGGAAGGGCCCTTGAAGATCATAACTTTACAGACTAAATCCATTAAGGACTGGAATTCTGCCTTAGCCTCTCATGTGGGTCAAAGCAGCTGTAAGTTATGTTCTTGCAGTGATTTTTTTTAACAGCAACAGAGTATTTTTTTTACCATTAATTTGTGGCTTTTCTGAGCAGGTGACAGGAACCTAAGGAAACTGAATAGTTACTTAGGAAGTGCCCAGCTGTGACACACCAAAGCAAATGAAGGCATTTGTGACAGTAACTTTAGTATCCTAAGGCTAAGTTTATTACACTAAAATTCTTCTGACGTTTTCATTTTCCTCTTTCCCATGGCAGTCTAAAAGAAGAACTCAGAGGAATGCAGGTAAAGAGGATTAAGAAAAATAAGTGCTGTAGATTGTCTTATTGAAAATGTCTTGGCTGCATCCTAGGCTTATGCCAAACTCTTGAGGATGCTTACTTTTTTGTGGTTTATTTTTAGGGGGAACCACTCCAAAACCCCATATAAGAACAACAGCAACAATAATAATGACTATATAACATATTCTTTTCCAGAAGAGACTGGATGAGGCACTTGGTGCCATGGTTTAGTTGATCAGATGGTGTTGGGTGACAGGTTGGACTCGATGACCTCAAAGGTCTTTTCCAACCCGGTTAATTCTATTCTCTAGCAATTATGGAAAGCCTCCTTGCCAAAAGTTGTTGAAAAGCTGCAAGAGAGTTTTGGGGCTCTACCCACAGGCTTCAGCAGTAGTCTTTTTCATATCCTGTTCAACATTTGCCAAGTGAAACCTACAGAAAATTTGCAGTTGTCTTCCTTTTCTACAAGTGATGTCACCTGATAACATGGGGAAGTTTTCTGTGGTGCTTTATGGGTTAAGAAGACCACCTGTAACATGGTAGATCTCTGATCAGAATCCATCTGCTCTATTGGACAAGTGCCAGAACAGTATTGTAGTCAATTCTTTGTTTTAGCCCTGGGCATGTTCTCCATTTGTTTAATTTCATTTCAAAATAAATAAGTGTATACAAATGAAGAATTAATGACTGAGAAGAGGAGGCTCAGTGGAGACCTTATTGCCATTTACGTCTGCCTGAAGGGCGGTTGTAGCCTCTTCTCCCAGGCAAGCAGCACCAGAACAAGAGGACACAGTCTCAAGCTGCACCAGGGGAGGTTTAGGCTGGAGGTTAGGAAGAAATTCTTCATAGAGAGAGAGATTGGCCATTGGAATGTGCTGCCCAGGGAGGTGGTGGAGTCACCATCGCTGGAGGTGTTTAGGAAGAGACTGGATGGGGTGCGTGGTGCCAGGATTTACTTGATTAGATGGTGTTGGGTGATAGGTTGGACTTGATGATCTCAAAGGTCTTTTCCAGTCTGGTTTATTCTAGTCTATTGATCTGTGACCTATCAAAATTATTTACTTTTTTTCCCCTCTCCCATGCATGCTAAGAAATGTCGAAGCAAGAGGCCAGTGATGTTGAAGATGGACATTCAACGGTGCATCAGGTATGGATCCTGTATAAAACCATTCTGAAAGTGTGATGTCAGATGCTGGGTTAGAAAATGCTCCTTATCCATAGAAATTAGCTATTGTTGCCACTAGCTAGACTATTAGAAAATAAAGAAAAGGGAAAAAAAAGGAAATTATATACAGAAGGTTTGAAGGTGGCCAAGAAGGCCAATGGCCTCCTGGCCTGCATCAGGAATAGTGTGGCCAGCAGGAGCAGGGAGGTCATTCTGCATTGTACTCAGCACTGGTTAGGCCACACCTTGAGTCCTGTGTCCAGTTCTGGGCTCCTCAGTTTAGAAAGATGTTGAGATGGTGGAAGGTGTCCAGAGAAGGGCAACAAGCTGGGGAGGGGTTTGGAGCACAGCCCTGTGAGGAGAGGCTGAGGGAGCTGGGGTTGCTTAGCCTGCAGAAGAGGAGGCTCAGGGGAGACCTTATTGCTGTCTACAGCTACCTGAAGGGAGGTTGTAGCCAGGTGGGGGTTGGTCTCTTCTTCCAGGCAACCAGCACCAGAACAAGAGGACACAGTCTCAAGCTGCACCAGGGGAGACTTAGGCTGGATATAAGGAAGAAGTTCTTCATAGAAGAGAGATTGGCCACTGGAATGTGCTGCCAGGGAGGTGGTGGAGTCACCATCACTGGAAGTGTTTAAGAAGAGCCTGGATGAGGCACTTGGTGCCATGGTTTAGTTGATTAGATGGTGCTGGGTGATAGGTTGGACTTGATGATCTCAAGGTCTCTTCCAACCTGGTTCATTCTGTATTCTGTAAGTAGGAAAGTAAGGATTGATTAAAGCAGGCAGATAAGAATCTTTCCTTATACACTGGAACAATCTCCAGTACATACTGATAAAGATTTGCTGATTAGAATTCATCTGTCAGCTGCTTTTTTGCTCTTGCTGTGTAATAGCTTCTCCTTGCATTATTAGTCTGACTATAGAAGGGCTGGGAAGTCAATGGTCTTCTCCAGTGAGTTGTGAGACGCCCATCAAGGCAAATTTGTGTACTGATTTGTTAATCATGAGGGTGTCATGTGGTTATTAGTTATGAGGATGCCTGGCTTAATTTCACCATCTCAAAAACAACTCAGCAAGTAATGAAACCAGACAGTTCTACAAGTAGTTAATATAGGCTGATGCTGCCAGATCTTAAGATTTCTTTCCTGTGCCTTCCAGGAATCTCCTGAGATCTCTGCTATGGAAGCATCCGACATAGGTGGGTTTTCACGTGGCTTCGGTCTGCCTTTTGTTTGCTTGCTTGTTTGCCTGAACTTTTGGAAAAAAATTGCAAATAACTTGTTCCTACTGCCTTAATATTCAACTTAATGTGTGTTCTATTCCTGTTCTCTACTTTCTGAAGGGTCTAACAAGAGGCTGAGGTACTGGTAGCTCTATGCAATAAGTCTCGGTGGGATCCCTTATATGTTGCGAAGGCAATGTAGAGTATGGTCACTTTTAGTACAGAGAGGAGCAGTGAAGGCAAAAGCTTGTAAGTGACACAGTTTTTATTAAGTTACCAAAAAAATGCATAATTTTGTAGTGGCCTAGCAGGGATACTGCATTGAGCATCCCTAACAGGGATACTGCATTCAGCTGCAGCAGCAAGCCTTCAACAGTGCTTGTAACAGCTTCAGCAGCAGTCTTTGACTCGTCTGAGAACTTTGGGTCTTTTTGTCCTTGTCTTCTGAAAGAATTGTTTGTTTGGACTTTGAACTGAAGGGGAGGAGATTGTTTTTGTGGCCCTCAATAATTTAGGACCCTACAAATCATATTGATTTATGAACCATAATCAATGGGACTGGCAAGGTACTAAAGATAGACAGTTTGGGTGTAGAAAAGCTTTTCTGAAATCAAGAGTATGTTTGCAAATGCTTCTGGTTTGGTTCAACCAAATTTGACTTCATGTTGTCTTCAAATTGCAGATGAAGAAAATGATACCAGTATGGCTGTTGTGAGCAGAAAGAATGAAGACACTTTCTCCCAGGTAAAAGATTTCTGGTGTCTAATGTGGAATAATTTTGTATTTAGCAGAAATCTTTGAACTCCTTGAATAGCTTGCATGTCCCTGATGAGTTGGTACAGCCAGAAGGTGGCTACAGTCTGCATCTTACTGCATATTTTAGGAAGTATAGCAAATGAGAGATTTAATTAACCACAGAGTTCAGAGGGTTGTGAATCAGTGGCACACAGAGTCCAGCTGCAGGCCTGTGGCCAGTGGTGTTCCCCAGGGATCAGTGCTGGCTTCAGTTTTGTTCAATATCTTCATCAATGACCTGAATGAGGAGACAGAGTGAACCCTCAGCCAGAGTCATGATGATACCAAACTGGGAGCCCTGGCTGATACGCTGAGGCTGTTCTGCCATTCAGAGAGATCTGGAGAGCTGGCAAAGGGAAACTTCTGAAGGACAAGTGCAGCGCCCTGCATCTGGGGAGGGACAACACTAGGCACCAGTACAGGTTAGGGGTTGAGCTGCTGGAATGCAGCTCCATGCAGAAAGACCTTGGAGTCCTAGTGGGCAATGTTATCTGTGGACAGCAATGTGGCCTGGTGGCTAAGAAGGCCAATGGCATCCTGGTGTACATTATGAAAAGTGTGTCCAGCTGGTCAAGGGAGGTTCTCCTTCCCCTCTACTCTGCCTATGAGACCACATCTGGAATACTGTGTCCAGTTCTGGGCTCCTCAGTTCAAGACAGATGGACATCTACTGGAGAGTGTCCAACAGAGAGCTACAAGGATGATGAAGGGACTGGAACATCTCTGCTGAGAGACCTGGGGCTCTTTAGTCTTGAGAAGAGAAGGCCTGAGAGGGGATCTGGGCAAAGTCTATAAGAATCTGAGGGTGGGTGTCAAGATGAAGGTGCCAGTCTCTTCAGTGATGCCCTGTGACAGGACAAGAAACTGCACATACAACCTGGAGCACAGGAAGCTCCACCTCAACGTTGTATTTTAGTTTTTTATTCAATATATCCATTAAAAATAGGTTTCCTGTGCAGATTGGGGATTGTATTTAATTCTTTTACTCAGCATACCCATCAAGAATGGGTTTCTGCAGGTATATCCTTATCTAAATAATACTCACTCAAACCAAATCCAACTAATGTGTAATATTCATCAGTGTCAGTAGCTTCTGTGTTTTAATCCTTTTGTGTTGTGTTTTGTTTCTCTTCTAAGAGTCTGTTTGGACATGATGGGAAAATTCCAGAGCTAGTCAAAGTGGATCCAATAGTGCAAGATTATGGGAGAAGAATTCCCGAGTGGATGACGGTGACTTATTTTCTTCTGTCACTAGTTGCTAGCTAATTAATTCATCATCAGCAAGGCTGGGGAGGGACTGTTTAGAGGGGTTTGTGTTGATAGGATGAGGGGCAATGGTTTGAAACTGGAGCAGGGTGGGTTTAGGTTGGACATTCAGAGGAAGCTCTTCATAATGAGAGTGGTGAAACACTGGAACAGGCTGTCCAGGGATGTGGTTGAGGCCCCATCCCTGGAGACATTCGTGATCAGACAGCGTGGCCCTGGGCAGCCTGGTCAGTTGGAGGTGTCCCTGCTGACTGCAGGGGGGTTGGACAGGGTGACCTTGAGGGTCCTTTCCAACCCAATACCATCTGTGAAATAAGGTTTTGATGTTACCTTCAATATGCAAAAAGCTTGGGATACTGGACTGTGTGTCTTGACTTTTCATTCCCTTTGTTTTTCAGGTAGCACCTCAAGCTTCATCAATAGATCTTCCTTTGGCTTTGCCAGGACAGGAACTGAGTGGTACAATTAAACCTGTTGAGAGTTGGTCAGATATGTTAGTTAGAAATGTGGATTTATTCATTTTTTTAATGGACTAAATATTTAATTTATTGAAAACAGATGCAGTCCTTATCCAGCAGAAAAGTTTTGCAGGCTGGATTCTTGATGAGAAGTTAGACATGAGTTGGGTAGCAGCAAATTGAAATGCCTGGAGAATAGGAAGCTCAGGGGAGACCTTATTGCTCTCTGCAACCACCTGAAGGGAGGTTGTAGCCAGGTGGGGGTTGGTCTCTTCTCCCAGGCAAGCAGCATCAGAACAAGAGAACACAGTCTCAAGCTGCACCAGGGGAGCTTTAGGCTGGATGTTAGGAAGAAGTTCTTCCCAGAAAGAAAGATTGGCCATTGGAATGTGCTGCTCAGGGAGGTGGTGGAGTCTCCATCACTGGAGGTGTTTAGGAAAAGAGTGGATGGGGTGCTTGGTGCCATGGTTGAGTTGGTTAGATGGTGTTGGGTGACAGGTTGGACTCCATGATCTCGAAGGTCTCTTCCAACCTGGTTAATTCTATTCTTTTGTCTGGTTTATGGTGGGTTTTGAGGTGGGGTTTTTTTTGGCTTGTTTGTTGTTTTTTTTTCCAATTATTTTTCTTTTTAACTAGCCAACCAAGCTGCTGTTTGCAGAAGGGAAGAGTTGTCAAATGAATGCTGCTCTTCAAGATCACTAGAGTTACAGCTTTCTGGTATCTCCATTTCACCAGCTGCAATAACCATACGCAGGCATCCACCTTATCCAGAGCTGCATAACACCTCCTGTGACAGCACCTTAGAAGTGAGCAGTCCGGAGCTGAGGAATGCCCCTGGAGCAACCTCACTCTTGCAGACCTGTACCCAGTGATGGTAGAGATCATCAAAAGGCGCATGACAAAGCACTCTCTGAAAAAACAGCTGAAATACATGTTGGACACTTCAGATGCAGAAGATGCGCTCTAGAACATCACGGCTCAACATCACTGTAGACAAGAGAGGGCTCAGACCTTTGAGAATGAAGCAAGCCCTGCCTAGCATATGCAGCAGTAGAAGAGAAGACATCCAGAATAAAACTTTTGAATGTGAGAACAGAGAACTTCCCGATGGCAACTGTTCCATTAATGATTCCTCTGCTCTGGTCCCTTATTCTTGTTTTGCTTCAAATGGAAACAAAATAAACTACTGTGACTCAAGTTTGGAACAGCATTTGGTATCTGGAAAAGGCCAAAATGCCTCCAAAGAGCCTCTTGATAATATTGTTAGAATGGGAGAGACCTTTCTAGTTGAAGATAAGCTGCAGACTGCCTCACTAGAGAATTCAAAATGCAAACAAAGTGAAAACTTGGCTTACAAAGGTTCCTCAGAATGCAGCTTTGTAGCTTCTGCTGGCAGTTCAGGGTCAGCAGTGGTGCATTTGGTGAGCAGGAGTAACAGTCAGCCTGCCTTGCCTTGTGAGGATACCTCAGAGCCGTGTTCATCCCCCGACAGTTCCTACGGCAGTCGTAACACTTCTGCACGTGTCACAAGCTGTGACCTTGCAAGAGCATCAAACACTTTGCTTGTAAATCCCAAAACAGCCACTCCTGAAGAAACCTCTCTTTCCAGCGCAGAAACTCCTTTTCCTCGCTGTCTCTGAAGCAGACACTGCCACAGACTGCCAGAAACATGAAGATGCCTTTGAAAAGCTCTACAGTGAACTGTCTTCCAAGAAAACCCAAACCCGTTGGCGTTGATGAGACCTCATTCACAGAACCCTGAAGAGAAAGGCAGATCGGTGAAGAGTCATTTCAGTGTTTCTGTGAAGTCTGACACAGAGTTTGATAGAGCATTGACAGGGTCTATGAGCAGCTGTGTAGTGGTCCTACCCCAAAACTGCCTGGGCTGCAGAGGGCTTTGGCTTACAAGAGATACGAAGGAATACCATGTCTGCGACTGTAAATGCTCTTGTTAACTCCCCTGTTCGAGCTTCATCCCACCTTGGAGTTAAAAGGCAAGGAAACTTTCAGTCTTACCACTGCTCAACAGTAAAGCGACTGAGAGATGGACCAGAAAGTTCCTGGCCTTCCCCCAAGCGTCAGCAGGCTTCCCACAGAACCATTCCTATGAGAACGGTTGGCATGGATATTTTGACCCACAGCAGCAGCAGCAACCCCAACTTTTCTGCCAGTCCCACCTGTCAGAGCCAGGTACTTGACCTTGCTGTTTGAGCAGCAGGGTGGGTTTATACCTTTGGTGGTTTGGGTGTTTTTATTTGCTGAGATCTCAGTTCTATCAGGTCTCTTATTGAGTGGTGGCAGGGGCCTGTCCCTCCACCTGGGGGGCCTGATGGTTCCTCCTCTCTGCTTTGCCTGAGGAAGTGTTAGCTCCACCAGCTACTCTATTTTGTAAGCTGAAGTGGCCAGCAACCTGACCTAGATCAGCAATAGTGTGAACAGTGAGAACAGGGCAGTGATTGTCTCTCTGTAGTCAGCACTGCCTTGGATGCACTTGGTTCAGTGTTGGGCCCCTCACTACAGGAAGGACATTGCTGGAGCATGTCCAGAGAAGGGCAACAAAGCTGATAAAGGGTCTGAAGAATAGGTCTGGTGAGCAACTGAGGGAACTGGGGTTGTCTAGTCTGGAGAAAGGAGGTTAAGGAGAGACCTGACTCTCTGCAGCTCCCTGAAAGGAGCTTGGAGTGAGATGGGTATCACAGAATCCCAGATAACAACTGACAGGACAAGAGGAAATGGCCTCAAGCTGCACCAAGGGAGGTTTAGGTTGGACATCAGAAGAAACTTCTTCACTGAAAGGGTTCTCAAACAGTGGAACAGGCTGCAGAGGGGGGTGGTAGAATCCCCATCCATGGAGGTGTTTAAAAGCCACGGTGATGTGGTGCTGAGAGATGTGGTTTAGCACCAGACTTGGTAGGGAATGGTTGGACTTGATGATCTTAAATGTCTTTTCCAGCCAAACCACGGCTCGATGTGAGGAAGCTCACTGTTTTTAACAACCTTCCAAGTGGTTTGAGAATGCTCAGTAAAGGATTTTGTCACATTTTAATAGACTCTGTCACTGGTCCAGCTCATTTCAAGTAGTGCAACCTTATAATGAAGGTGCTGTCTTTCTGAAAATCTGCCTTTTTAAGCATCCTGTAGGTGCACAAGGCAAACAAGTTAAGCTTTACTGGGTTCCACTTGAATCACTTGACTCATTCATTTAACTATTAAACCAGGCCCTTGGTTTGCAGAATCATAGACTGGTTTGGGTTAGAAGGAGCTTTTAAAGATCATCTAGTTCCAACTCCCTTGCCAGGGGCAGGGGCACTTCGCACCTCCAGCAAGGCCCCATCCAACCTGGCCAGTGATTTCCCCTGAGGCAAGCTGTGAAGTGATACACCATATTTCAGTTGGTAGCACCTAAGACTCTTACTGGGAAGGTCTTGAGTTCAAGCCTGCAGTGGGCAGGAGTGTTCTCTCTGGGGAGCAATGTCCTTTCACTTGGTGCCATGGTCTAGTCATGGGGTTTGTGGAGTCAGGTTGGACTCGATGATCTTTGAGGTCTCTTCCAACCTTAGCAATACTGTGATACTGTGATATTTCTACCAATGTCATCTGTTGATGCTTTCTTTTCAGCACTCTGGATTTCAGGCTTCTGCAGATAAAATTTGTCTTCCTGGTACTTCCCCGCAAGGTTAGTTTCAGAGACTTTATGAGTTATTGCTTCAGCAATCACAACCACTTCTTCTAAGGATAAATCTGCAGACCTCAACAGACCACTGTCTAGGTGACAGCTCTTCTTCCTCAGTAATAATTTGGTACATTCAAGTGTTCCTTTAATTTATACATAATTGGTTTCCTGAATTGCATGTACTAAATTAAGCTACTTCAGCTGCCTTTCTTTCCTTTAAATAATTAGGAATTTTCCTACTGAAGTGTTGCCTCTTACCTATAGGTTTTCTCTTTCTTTGTTTTAAGTTTGCTCTTGCTTTTCTTTTTCTGTATTTAAATGTTCAGCAGGAAACCATAGTTTGCTAATCCTGCACTTCAATAAGCAAAAGCCTTTGTTGGGCCTCTTCAGCTTCCTATAAACTTGCAGTTGAGTTGTGTAGCTGCTGTGACTTAGAATCATAGAATGGTTTGGGTTAGAGGGGACCTTAAAGATCATCTAGTTCCAAACCCCATGAAATGGGCAGGGGGCCCTTCCACTAGACCAGGTTGCTCAAGGCCTCATCCAGCCTGGCACTGAGCAACCTCCAGGAAGAGAGCATAGTTTCATAGTTTGCATCCACATCCTTCGTGGGCAACCTGCTCTAGTGTCTCACCACCCCCCTAGTGAAGAAACAGCCTGGCTTGCTTAGCTGACTTGGATTCATGATCAGGATTAAAAAGGGCTTTTGCCAATTCAGGACAGTAGAATTTTCTTTTTTTTAAAGACAAACCTCAAACCAAACTAAATTAGTTTAAGATTTTAGATGTTAATCTTTCAATTTCATTCTAAAAATCTGATTTTTAGAGCATGTGTTGGACTAAAAGTCCTAATTGACCTTAAAGACAAAAAAGCAGCTGAAGTGCAATTGAGGAAACTCTTTCTTTTTGTAGATTGCTTCCTTCCAGGACCCAGTATTATTGGGGGTTTTCTTTGCCTGGTTTGCCTTCTAAGCAATATCACCAGTGTTATTTTCCCTTTTTTTCTTTTATGAACATAACTAACAGATAAATACTGAAGAAGATGACTTGAAACTCTTTGAGTGCTGACTCCAGTTTTGGGCCCCTCAATTTAAGAAGGATATTGAGACACTTGAATGTGTCCAGAGAAGGGCAATGAGGCTGGGGAGAGGCCTTGAGCACAGCCCTGTGAGGAGAGGCTGAGGGAGCTGGGGTTGCTTAGCCTGCAGAAGAGGAGGCTCAGGGGAGACCTCATTGCTCTCTCCAACTACCTGAAGGGAGGTTGTAGCCAGGTGGGGGTTGGTCTCTTGTCCCAGGCAAGCAGCACCAGAACAAGAAGACACAGTCTCAAGCTGTGCCAGGGGAAGTTCAGGCTGGAGGTGAAGAGAAAGTTCTTCACAGAGAGAGTTGTTAGCCATTGGAATGTGCTGCCCAGGGAGGTGGTGGAGTCACCATGCCCTGGAGGTGTTCATGAGGGGATTGGATGTGGCACTTGGTGCCATGGTTTAGTTAGTCATGAGGTGCTGGGTGACAGGTTGGACTTGATGATCTCTGAGGTCTTTTCCCACCTTGTTGATTCTCTGATTCTCTTTTGGAGAAACCTAGCTTACACTTCCATATGTTCAGTGTATAAAATGTATTTCAACTAAGTTTTGCCATAAATGAGGTGAATTGCAGAAGGAAATTTCCTCACTGAAGTATGCCAGTGAAATATTGCTGATACTAAGAGGCTAATATATTAACAACAACATAGTGTTGTGTCCAAGCTACTCAGCATCCTTCCTACCCTTTTCTTACTGCTGCTGTTGTTGTTGTTGTTTGGTTTGCTTTGCTTTTGTCACCAGAATCTGGGATTTCAGGTGCCCACTCTGCCTGGCCTAAGGGCAAAGAAGTATTAGCAGTTGTCCCAAAACTGCGGAGGAGGCTCACAGAGGGTAAGTGCCTGATGAGAACAGAAAGGTCAAAAGAAATAAAGGTATGGAGGGTGGTGCTCACATGCATGCTTCTAGGATAGAGCCAGCATGGAGGTTTGGGAGAGCTCAAGCTAATCCAACTTGCAGATTTGAAGAGTGTAACCAGCAGGGCAAGGGAGGTTCTCTTGCCCCTCTGCTCTGCCCTGGTAAGACCACATCTGGAGTACTGTGTCCATTTCTGGACTCCTGAGTTCAAGAGGGACAGGAAGCTGCTGGAGACATTCCAAGAGACGCTATGAGGATGATGAAAGGACTGGAATATCTCTGATGAGGAAAGGCTGAGAGGCCTGGGGCTGTTTAGCCTGGAGAAGAGAAGGCTGAGAGAGGCTCTGCCTTTCTGCTAGACTTGGCAGATTAAACCAAAACAGATTAAAGGAGATGCTAAAAAGTGATGCCGTTGATTCAGCAATATGCAAAGAAAGAATTCTGTTCTCACTTGTATCTGTTAACTTTTAGCTCTTTGTGAGCTAAAAGATTCAAAGATTGAAATATCAACCTTTGAGATGCATAGAAACACTTAGGTTGGAAAAGAACTTCAAGATCATTGAGTCCAGGTGGGGGCTGGCCTCTTCTCCCTAGTATCAGGTGATACAATGAGCAGAAACGGCCTCAAGCTGTGCCAGGGGAGGGTTAGGTTGGGTATTAGTAAAACTTTCTGTCCTGAAAGGGGAGGTGAGGCATTGGAACAGGCTGTCCAGGGGAGGTGGTGGATTGACTACCCCTGGAGATGCTCAAGAAGCATGTGCACACAGCACTGTGGAACGTGGTTTAATGGCCAGGGTGGTGTTAGGTTGATGGTTGGGCTCGATGATCTTGGAGGCCTTTTCCCTCCTGATTTACCCTCCTCTATCAGGTCTGCCCCTAAGCCACATCCCCAGCACTGGATCTACACATCCTCCAGGGATATGTCTCAGTGGTGCTAATAAACTATTTGAACATTGGAATGACAGAGGATGGAAAGGTGGCTCTCTAGGAAAGTTTGTTCTCCTGGGAATGCAGGCAAGGAGTCCTGCTGCAGTTCACAGTCCAGGTGTTCAGACACCTTGCCGTGGTGGTTTAGTTTCACAGAATCCCAGGTCATCAAGTTTCATTCTGTTGTTCCTTGGCATTGCAGCAAGCCTATGTTCGTGTGATTAACTTTGTCTAAACAAACCTTTTCTCTGTAGAGTATCCAGAAAACTAATCTACGTGGATGGAGAAGAGCAAAAGCCTGGCAAACCTTTGGACAGCCTCCTGGTCAAAACTCACTGAGGAGCATTCATGGGCATAAAAATCCTCAAGAACTGGCCCATCCTTTCTAGCAGGGCACTTCTTTGGGAGATATTGCAGGCGATTTGGCTTCCTTTCCCGAGTCTTTGTACTTAACAGTGTTTATAATCACAGAGAGTTCTCTCTATTGTCTCTTTCTAAGCTTTTATCCTTTCAGCAATCAGTAACAAGCCCTGCTGTGGAATTCCTGCCTTTTCACACTTTATAGGTGTACTTCTACTACAAGAGAGGGGGTGGGGGAAAAAAACCCTCAGGGCTGCCTGATCCAAATGTAGTATTATTGTCATATGCCTCATTGTGTCATTTTAAAGTGCAATTTTCCAACTGATTCCCTGAAGTTGATTGTTCAATACAGTTTTACAGTTTTTAGTGGATTTGCTCCTTCTATATCTAAGAGAATTCTATCTGCCAAAAAATATCTGTTCTAAAGAATCTGTCTAAGAGAATTCTATCTGAAAATCAATTTGTGTCCTAAATAAAAGCCTGGTTTGAACAACTGCTGGCTTTCAATGCTTTGTTTCAGTTCTGTGAATTCCCAGGGCTCTGTATTCATACAGGAAATCCATGAGACTGATGCCTCAGAGTCCCACATCTGTTCATTGCTGTGGGCTTTTCCTTGGTAAGGAGGTGGTTTTGGCAAGGAGTGTTGTCAGATGCAGTCAGTTTCATCAGCATTGCCCTTTCTCAGCTGTTGGGAGCTCCAGAGCAAACAAAAAATAGCTTTTCCTTTGGCTTTACTTCATTTCTGGGCACCCAGGGATTCCTATTCACAGGGTGGTTGGGGTTGGAAAGGATTTTTATGGTTTGGGGTTATTTTATGTGTCCACCTGGGCATGTTGCTGTGTGATGTACTCTTGGTGATCCTGCTGTGGCAGGGGGGTTGGACTAGATGGTCTCTTGAGGTCCCTTCCAACCCCTACAGTTCTGTCATTCAATACCTCATCATTTGTATGTTTCCTTCAACTACATTTTGTCTTTATGGCTCATTTTCCTTCCTGCTTCAGACATGGATGAACTGCAGGGGATATGCTTCACAAGCTACCTTCCCCTTGGGTTGGTTGAGGGAATTACTTCCCAGTATTTCTTGATACACCAGAGATGTAGATAGTCAGAGATGACTGTTGATGTTTCTGTTCTCAAGGTAAACTAGATTTGGGGGTTGGGTAAGTTTCTGACTCGAGATAAGACTCCTACACCACAAGCTGAATGCAGGCAAGAGAGTGAGTCTATTTAAACAAGATAGCAAAAGTTCATTACCTCAATGGGAATTAGAAGAAGGTTAAGAGGCAGTCCTTAGAAACCCTTAGGTGGTTGGAAGATGATTTCATCCCAGTGCCACTTTTTTGGTGTTAGCAGCAGGGGAAAAAAACCAAAGTGAAACTTACACAATTATGGCCAAGTCAAATGAGGCTTGGAGCAACCTGGTCTAGCAGAGGGTGTCCCTACTCCCAGCAGAGGGGTTGGAACTATATGATTAAAGATCCCTTCCATCCCCAAAGTTTCCTTGTATCAGTATGAACATTCACTCTTCATTTGTCCCACCTCTGGATGAGTTTGTCTGCTGCTGCTTTTGGAAGAGGTGTTGGCTCTTTGAGCTCTGGGGTTTTTCTTTGCTTCACCAAGGGCTCAGGTCCAGCCAACATGGATTTAGGAAGGGCAGGTCCTGCCTCTCCAACCTGATCTCCTTCTATGATCAGGTGACCCGTCTGGTGGACGTGGGGAGGCCTGTGGATGTAGTCTATCTGGACTTCAGCAAGGCCTTTGACACCGTCCCCCACAGTAAACTGCTGGCTAAACTGTCAGCTCGTGGTTTGGACCGCAACACTCTGTGCTGGGTTAGGAACTGGCTGGAGGGCCGAGCCCAGAGAGTGGTGGTGAATGGTGCCGCGTCCGGCTGGCGGCCAGTCACCAGCGGCGTCCCCCAGGGATCAGTGCTGGGCCCATCCTCTTTAACATCTTCATTGATGATATGGATGAGGGGGTTGAGTCAGTCATCAGCAAGTTTGCAGATGACACCAAGTTGGGAACAGATGTTAGTCAGTTAGAGGGTAGAAAGGCTCTGCAGAGGGACCTCGACCGACTGGACAGATGGGCAGAGTCCAATGGGATGGCATTTAATAAGTCCAAGTGCCGGGTGCTGCACTTTGGCCACGGCAACCCCATGCAGAGCTACAGGCTGGGGTCAGAGTGGCTGGAGAGCTGCCAAACAGAGAGGGACCTGGGGGTGCTGATTGACACCCACCTAAACATGAGCCAACAGTGTGCCCAGGTGGCCAAGAAGGCCAATGGCATCCTGGCCTGTATTGGGAATAGTGTGGCCAGCAGGAGCAGGGAGGTCATTCTGCCCCTGTACTCTGCATTGGTTAGGCCACACCTTGAGTACTGTGTCCAGTTCTGGGCCCCTCAGTTTAAGAAGGACATCGAGCTACTTGAGCGTGTCCAGAAAAGGGCAACAAGGCTGGTGAGAGGCCTTGAGCACAAGCCCTATGAGGAGAGGCTGAGGGAGCTGGGATTGTTTAGCCTGGAGAAGAGAAGGATCAGAGGTGACCTCATTGCTCTCTACAACTACCTGAAAGGTGGTTGTAGACAGGAGGGGGTTCGTCTCTTCTCCCAGGCAACCAGCACCAGAACAAGAGGACACAGTCTCAAGCTGTGCCAGGGGAGGTTTAGACTCGAGGTGAGGAGGAGGTTCTTCACTGAGCGAGTCATTCGTCATTGGAATGGGCTGCCCGGGGAGGTGGTGGAGTCGCCGTCCCTGGAGGTGTTCAAGGGGAGATTGGACGTGGCGCTTGGTGCCATGGTCTAGTTGTGAGGTCTGTTGGGACAGGTTGGACTTGATGATCCTTGGGGTCTCTTCCAACCTTGGTTATACTGTGATACTGTGATACTGTGATTTCTCATAGCTGCTTTTCAGATGCATGTGCACACGAGGTCAGGTTGGATGGGGCCCTGAGCAAACTGCTCCTAGTGGAAGGTGTCCCTGCCAATGCCAGGGGGATTGGAACTAGATGATCTTTAAGGTCACTTCCAACTCAAACCATTCTATGAATCTGGGGAAACCAACAGCTCCTATGTGTGTCAAAGGGTTGGGAACAATGGCAGTGTAAAACTCAGGAGGAATCTAAACAACCCATAGACCATCAGAAGGAAAAATCCTCCCCAGGAGACCATTTGCTCATTTTTGTGGCCTCTTACATATGGCTGGATACAACATGGCATTAGTAGAAGGTATGAGATGGAGGCTGGTATGGCTCAGAGTTCAAAACAAAAGATCTGGAAGGATGTTGTTAAGGCAAAGTGGTAAATGAGCTACCAATCAGCTTGAGATTTATTTTGTGATCACCACGGTAGAAAGTACAGTGTTGAACAGCAGATCAGTTTTGAACTGGGGAAACAACTAGATCTTAAGTGTGGAAGTATGAAACACAATCTCCTTCCCAAAGTGTTGCTAGAACCTTTACAGAGGACCGGTTAGACCCTGTCAGAGGCCTGCGGACAGCACAGGAGGGCATTCGGAACTGCTGCAGAGTTGGTGGTTGTTTTAAACACAGGACTCATTTTTGCTGCAATCAATACCACAGGAATGCTTCTCCAACTTCCTCTCAAAATGTCTTCAGGACAGGTCCTTCACAGCAGCATGGATCTCTGGGGTTTGGGGTTGGTTTTTCTGCTTAGTCTGTCAATCCTCCTGGAAAACACTTTTGAATACTTACTCATTTTATACCTTTGTCGCTTTGCCAGGATATTATCTTGAGCCATTCCTACTCCATTCAGAATGAACAAGCAGATCTCACTGCATAATTACAGACCTGGTCCATGAAGCCACTTTCAGATGTTCTCTCCTTTTGCAGTATGAATCAGGCTCATCAATCTGATAGGATCATCGTGAATGGCTTCTGCAGTTCCTGTATTTTCAGCAGCCAGCTGCTCGCTGTTGAGGTAAATGCAGACTTTGGAAGCCCTCATGGTGTGGTTGGATGATCTTTCTTCTTCATCCCCCTGCAATGAAGGGCCCTGCTTTCTCCTTGGTTTCCTGCGTTTTCCCTTGACGCTGTGATCAAGTGAGGCATAACACATCTGATTGGCAGGCTCCACCTGGAAGGAGATTTGCTTTAGCATTCTGGTGTGCTTTAAAATCATAGAATCAATAAGGTTGGAAGAGACCTCAAAGACCATCAAGTCCAACCTGTCACCCAACACCTCATGACTACTAAACCATGGCTTCAAATGGCACAGCCAATCCCCTCTTGAACACCTCCAGGGATGGTGACTCCACCACCTCCCTGGGCAGCACATTCCAATGGCCAATTACTCTTTCTGGCATGAACTTTCTCCTCACCTCCAGCCTAAACCCTCCCCTGGCACAGCTTGAGACTGTGTCCTCTTGTTCTAGTGCTGGTTGCCTGGGAGAAGAGACCAACCCCCACCTGGCTACAGCCTCCCTTGAGGTAGTTGTAGAGAGCAGTAAGGTCTCCCCTGAGCCTCCTCTTCTCCAGGCTAAGCAACCCCAGCCCCCTCAGCCTCTCCTTGCAGGGCTGTGCTCAGGGCCTCTCACCAGCCAAAAAACTTTTGACATCTAAGGCTTTGAGTGTGTCCACACTGCCATCCAAATGGTGGCTGAAGTTGACTAGTTGTAAAATGAACCCATTGAAAGCACAAATAATTAAACTGTAGCAGCACAGAGAGTAGGCTAACAGAACCTCATGGGGATGGCACTTCAGGTCATGGTTCAGTGCAGGTGGTCTTAGGTTGATGGTTGGACCCAATGATCTTCGAGGTCTTTCCCAACCCAAACAATTCTATGATTCTGTGACACATGTTGTCAGGAGAGTGATAGTAAGGGAAAATTAATCCAAGCATGAATCCAAGCATCCAAGATGCTTTGTGGGAATAAGAGTAACCTAGATAATGACTCCAGGCTCTTTGGGGTGCAAAACATATTTTCTTCCAGATTGGGCTTAATTTAGATGCTTGGAGATGCTGTGTGGGGAGGAAAACCTGGCCTGCAGCTGAGCTGTGCCAGGAGCTGTTGGGTTTGGTGTGTGGAGAGGAGGATCTGGAGAACATTCAGGCCTTGCTGAAGACATGGCAAGGACACATCACCCCCACCACTGCTGGCTGAGGTGGTGGCTGAAGGCCATGCTGCTGAACCCTCCAGCAGGGGTGAAACAGGCCCAGAGGTCCCTGCTGATGGCTCACAGCAAGGAGAGGTTGGGGGGGGACCTGAACTAGGGATGAGCTGAGTGGAAGGTGTGTCTGTTCTACTTCCCATGATTTGTTTTTTGTTATTATTATTTATTTGATTTTATTAGGGTCCAGCTCCCAGCAACATCATTTTTCACAGGCTCTGTGGAGATAACCAAAGATGGGGCATTCCTGTCTCAGTATCATTTCTGGGGGGAAATGTATGCTTTCTGTGTCTTTCCCCTGCTTCTCCCTGGGGTTTGCAAGCCAAATCACCCCTCCCTTTTGACACTGGAATGTCCAGAGATCATTCTGTTCCTGTGAAATTAATGAAAACAAATGGCTAGATGAAAAATAATAACAAAAGGATATTTCTACCCTCTGGAAGTATCCTGAGAGAGAGACTGGGAATTGTCCTCATGAAATACTTGGAAATCAGCTTGAGCAACTGCATCTAGTGGAAGTTGTCCCTGCCAATGCCACAGGGTTTGGAACTAGATGATCTTCAAAGCCCCTTCCAACCCAACCCATTCTATGAATCTATGAACTCAGGAAATTGGTGCTGGGAATGTTTCACTTACAGACAAATTTTGGCTGAAGCTTGCCTGCTTTTAGGCATCCAGGGTATCTCAACACAATACAAACTAATAGAAGCACAGCCTTCTTTAATTTAATTGTTAAGACATAGCTTTTTGCTGGGCAGGAAAGGGCCAGTCAAGCTCTCATGATGCAGCCTGTGTTTTCACTTGGTTGATCTGGATTGAACTGGTTAATGGGATTGAAGCTCAAGCAGGGGGAATTTAGACTGGGTATCAGAAAGAAATTCTTTACAGTGAGGGTGGTGAGAACAGGTTGCCCAGGGAGGTTGTGGGTGCCCCCTCCCTGCAGGTGTTGAAGGCCAAGTTGGATGAGACCTTCAGCTACCCAGTCTAGCTGAGAGGCAACCCTGCCCATGGCAGGGGAGTTAAACCCAGATGATCTTTCTGGTCCTTTCCAACTCAAACCATTCCATGGATCTATGAATCTCCAAAATAAATGAAATGAATTCTTCACATAAGCCCTGGCAGCCCAGGACTGAGCTTTAGCAAGCCACATGGATGGAAACAATCAGTCTGTAATTGTTCTGCTCCCTCACCAATGACCCAGGTTGAGCGCAGGATCGATTCTGCACTTAAATCCCGTGATGAACTGAGACACCAACACATGGTTCATTCTCCTGATGGACAGGGTGAATATTTTTCTTACATGTTGTCACTGGAGAAATAGAACAACCCTGAGACAGCCCACAGAATTAAAATTCAAGGTACCTGTAGTTGGTTAGGTGGCCTCTGAGGCTGGGACTTCATCTGCTCGTAACAACACTCCTCTAGAATTCATCAAAGCAGAAAAACGTTTCAGTTATTCAGGACACACTACTGAGACTGCAAAGACTGACAGACCCTCACTATTACAGAACTACCTGCCCCCAGCCTGCTGTGCTGCCAAGTGTGTGTCGCTTTGAAGACACACACAGATTTCTTCCTCCACTGAGTGAATCCTCAGCAGGTTTGCACGTGATCCCAAGCTGAGTGCTGTGGTTGGTTAGAGACCAACCTATGGGTTGTCCAGGGAGGTGGTTGAGGCCCCGTCCCTTGAGGTGTTTAAGCCCAGGCTGGATGAGGCTCTGGCCAGCCTGATCTAGTGTAGAGTGTCCCTGCCCATGGCAGGGGGGTTGGAACTAGATGATCCTTGTGGTCCCTTCCAACCCTAACTGAAACTATGAAACTATGAAACTATGAAGAGTGAAAGACAGGAGGCCATCCAGAGGGACCTGGTGAGGTGGCCTGAGGAGAATCTCATGAGGTTCAGTAAGGACAAGTGCAAGGTCCTGCACCGAGGTCACCGCAATCCTTGACGCCAGTCCAGGCTGCAGTAGAACGAGATTGAGAGCAGCCCTGCAGAAAAGGACTCCAGTATCTGAAGGGGGCTACAAGAAGGCTGGGGAGGGACTTCTCAGGCTATCAGGTAGTGATAGGACTAGGGGGAATGGAATGAGGCTGGAGGTGGGGATATTCAGGCTGGAGGTGAGGAGGAAGTTCTTCACCGTGAGGGTGGTGAGGCCCTGGAATGGGTTGTCAAGGGAGGTGGTTGAGGCCCCGTCCCTGGGGGACGTGACATGAAGCTTACCTGAAATACCTTGATTGAGATTGCCATAAACAGGGCCATCTTCAGTGTAAGAGGCATCGTAGCTAGAGGGGGAATTGAGAAACACTTAGAGTTCACAGAATATGCTTTATTTAGCACCCAATCACTCCACTCCAATCAATTCACACACACATAACAGTGGCAGATTGTATATGGTCTGAAAAACAAGACCAAAAATATCAGGGTGGGGGCAGAAATGGCAATGTTTGTAGTCTGAAGAGAGATTTGTTATTTAGCCAAGAAGTGAACTCTTCTTTCCTGTCAATTAGTTAACTAGAGTTCTAGAAAGAGCAAGGATCACTGAAAAGAACCCTTAGGAAGAAATGCTTTACAGTGAGGGTGGAGAGACAGTGGAACAAGTTGCCCAGGGAGGTTGGGGGTGCCCCATCCCTGGAAGTGCTGAAGGCCAGGTGGGATGAGGCCTTGAGCCACCTGGTGTAGTGGGAGGTGTCCCTGCTCACGGTAGGCAGTTGGAACTAGGTGATTAATCTTTGAGCTAATTATAAATTGATGACTGACTCTGGGTAACAGGTGAAGGCTGCTGTGTGTTTTTAAGGGCCTTTCATATTTGGGTTGAGATGAGACTCTCTCCATCCCTTTTCTGAAGTGTGGAGGCTTTTTTTACATGGAATAAGACAGAACAGATGATGAGGTGTCCAGCAGATGTGAGGAGACTCTGTTCTATTACTTCTGGACATCATATGTTCAAGAAATGTGTGGACATGGCACTTTGGGACAGGGTTTATTGGCTGTGGTGGTCTTAGGTTGAAGGTTGGACTCAATGACCTTAAAAGTCTCTTCCAAAGGAGGTTGTAGTCAGGTAGGGGTTGGTGTTTTCTCCCCAGTACCAGATGATAGGATGAGAGGGAATGGGATGGAATTGTGCCATGGGAGGTTTAGATTGGAGATTAGGAACAGGCTGCCCAGGGAAGTGGTGGAGTCCCCATCCCTGGATGTGTTCAAGAAATGTGTGGGCATGGTACTTTGGGACATGGTTTAACGGCCATGGTGGTCGTAGGCTGATGGTTGGACCTGATGATCTTAAAGGTCTGTTCCAACTAAAACAATTCTATGATTCTATGAGTAAAAGAAGCTATGGAACATAAAAACATGTAAATTATTGCTCCACAGAATCACAGAATCACAGAATCAACAAGGTTGGAAAAGACCTCAGAGATCATCAAGTCCAACCTGTCACCCAACACCTCATGACTACTAAACCATGGCTCCAAGTGCCACATCCAATCCTTTTTTGAACACCTAAGTTACTCCACAAGTATTAAACATCAGACCACAATTTATCATTGGTTTCTGAGAGTTCTTTTAAATTATTACAGATTTATTGAATTTGAGTGATAGCAAATAGTGGTTTAGCCCAAGGTCTGGCACCTTCTTTACTATATAAAAGGACCATATTTTGTTGCTGATGAAAATGACTGAGGGACATCTCTCCCACATGAATTATTTTTCCAGTTTCCTTTGGAAAACTTTTTCCCATGACCATCCTGTTCTTTGACATTTTCAGGCAGGCTGCATGAGATATTGGATTTTCCTCTCTGCTATCCCTCCAAAGCCATCTGTCTTTATTTACTGCTTACTTCACCCTTGCCAGAAAGAGAGTGTTTTAATCCAGCTTACCTTGGGCTGTTGTCTTCATAGTCTTTGTGCATTTTAGCTGGAAAATTTGTTATAAAGTGAAGAGAAAATGAAATGTGTTACTGTTAGAACACTTCAGATAATTGTCTTCAACTGACACTGCAGAGAGTAACATTGAAAGCTGGTGGCTTTCAGCACCTCCAGTTGTGCTCTGCCCCCAGCCCCCACACACACTGTTCTCAAACACTTCTGATTAATGCAACAGATGTTTGTGTCATGACCCTGTGCTGTGGCTGCAAAGCCTGTGTTAGTTTACAAGACCCCCCCCCAAAAATGTATTTTAATATGATTAATCACAGAAATCACAGAAATGTTCAGGTTGGAAAAGACCCTCAGGATCACCAAGCCCAACCGATAACCCTGCTCTACAGGGCTCACCCCTAAACCATATCCCCAAGCACCACATCCAGACCACCTTTAAGCACACAATCATAGGATCATAGAATGGTGTGGGAAGTTGTTAATCAAACATAATTTTGAGTGATGGCTTTCTCTACAGACACTTTAACCACTCAAGCTCTATTTCTCGCAGGGAGCTAAAACTTCCTTACCTCGCTTCTTTTTCATGCAGTGCACAATGTTCAGCACCAATGACACAACCAGAGCCAAGCTCAGAAAGGCCAGAACTCCCCAGACAGCAAAGTGGCAGTGCATCTCTGTAACTGAAAGAAAAGCACATTTTTTTAACAGAGTCATGGAATTGTTTCAGTTGGAAAAGACCTCTAAGATCATTGAGTCCAACCTTCAACCCAATGCCACCGTGGCCATTACGCCATGTCCCACAGTGCCTTGTCCACATGTTTCTTGAACACCTCCAGGGATGGTGACTCCACCTGGGCAGCCTGTTCCAATGCCTGACCACTCTTGCAGCGAAGAAATTCTTCCTAATCTCCAACCTAAACCTCCCCTGGCACAGTCTCAGGCCATTTCCTCTTGTTCTGTCACCTGATACTATGGAGAAGAGACTAATCCCCACCTCACTCCAACCTCCTTTCAGGGAGGTGCTGCTGAGATTATGTTGTGTAACAGTTTTACTGTGGTTGATTTTTGCTCTCTGTAGTTGCAGCTGCTGTTTTGTTGTTTACTCTGTGACAGCCATTGCTTTACAAGCTAAATAATTAATATCAAGCCCAGATGCTAACTAATAGGAAAGCAACATCAATAAACTGCTCAGCAGGAAACGCTGCTTCGCGGTAACTCTGCCACAGCCTGGGCTGCTGGTGCGCCTCTAAGATGCAGCAAAAATCACAAACTGCATTTTGGTGTACAGTTTGTAACCCAGCATTTGCATCCTATGCCATCTATCCAACACTACAAGAAGTCTATGTCAAAGGCAAGAACATCTAAGGCTCAGTGGAATGTCTGAAGTCCCTGTGAGTGGAAAGAGTTCATCGTCGAGCCAAAGGTTTGATGGGAAGGACAACAGCTCTTGGCTTATTCTTAGAAGCTGGGATGTGTTAAGTGGGGGAAGTACTATATTTGAAATGACAGTGTTTTGAATGCTTAATGCTAGAACCTTTCTAGTATTCAGGTAGTGATAGGACTAGGAGGAATGGAATGAAGCTGGAGGTGGAGAGATTCAGGCTAGATGTGAGGAGGAAGTTCTTCACCATGAGGGTGGTGAGGCCCTGGAATGGGTTGTCCAGGGAGGTGGTTGAGGCCCCTTCCCTGGAGGTGTTTAAGACCAGGCTGGATGAGGCTCTGGCCAGCCTGATCTAGTGTAGAGTGTCCCTGCCTATGGCAGGGGGTTTGGAACTAGATGATCCTTGTGGTCCCTTCTAACCCTGACTGAAACTATGAAACTAATTAATATGATATCAATAAGAAAGATGAGGATAATCATTTTAGCAGGACCTGTTGTGACAGGACAAGGCATCATGGTTTTAAACTATCAGAGGGCAGATTTAGACTAGAAACAAGGAAGAAGTGTTTGGGTTTTTTACAGTGATGGTGGTGAAATATTGGAACATGTTGCCCAGAGGGATGGTAGATGCCCCATCCCTGAAAATATTCCAGTTGCACAGCTCTGAGCAACCTGCTCTAGTAGATGCTCCTGCTAACTGCAGGGATGTTGGACTACATGACCTTTAAAGGCTCCCTCCAACCCAAAGCATTCTCTAATGCTACAAAGTTGGTGAAGGGTTTGGAACACAAGCCCTATGAGGAGAGGCTGAGGGAGCTGGGGTTGCTTAGCCTGGAGGAGACTCAGGGGTGACCTTATTGCTCTCTACAACTACCTGAAGGGAGATTGTAGACAGGCAGAGGTTGGTCCCTTTTCCCAGGCAGGCAACACCAGAACAAGAGGACACAGTCTCAGGCTGCGCCAGGGGTGGTTTAGACTGGATGTTAGGAGGAAGTTCTATACAGAGAGAGTGATTGCCCATTGGAATGGGCTGCCCGGGGAGGTGGTGGAGTCACCATCATTGGAGGTATTCAGGAGGAGACTTGATGGGGTGCTTGGTGCCATGATCTAGTTGTTTGGGTGGGTTGGATTGGTTGATAGGTTGGACACGATGATCTTGAAGGTCTCTTCCAACCTGGATTTATTGTATTGTATTGTATTGTATTGTATTGTATTGTATTGTATTGTATTGTATTGTATTAATGACACATTCCTATTCTGCAGTTCTTTCACTCCTGTTTGGAAACAGGGTCAAACTTGGAGCTCCATCCAAGCAGAATCACAAAATGGCTTGGAAGGGACCTTAAAGACCTTTTAGTCCCCATCTAGATGAGGTTGTTACTTTTCTGACTTTAGAGATGAGGTTACTCTCCTCCTCTCAGCATGGTTTACACTGCTACAAACAAAAGATGCCATATTTACACACACACACACAAATGAAATCCAAAAGGCTTTCCAAAGCCATAATTAATTGTGGGTTGGGTTGGTTGGTTTGTTTTTTTCCCTTTTTAAATCTTTGAAAATCTAATTACATCTTTCTCCACCAACAGTGACAAGACATGGTAAAAAAATAAGAGTTTTGGTCACTTGCTCTTTTGTCTTCTCTTTGCAAGGTTCATTATACTGTAACTGAAGGGGGAGTGGGGGGAAAAGCAAACAAAACAACTACAAAAAACAAGAAAACCACACACACACAAAAAAAAACCAACCAACCAACCAAAACAGCCCTGAAGAAAACCCTCCCAGACATTCTCATCTTCTCTGGATTCAGTTCTGCAATCCACTGTTTTTATCACTCAAAGGAGTGGCCATAGAATCAAAGATTCATCAGATTGGTTTGGTTGGGAAAGGCCTCTAAGACCGTCAGGTCCAAGCCTTTGGGGGAAAGGAGCCAGACTAAACACTTCAGGGCTGGGAATGGGTCTTTATCCCCCTGATAGGCTAAGAATAGGTAGCAGAAGTGCTGTTTCTCTTCTCCTTCTTGTTCTAGTGTGTTTCTAGAGAATCCCTCACAAAGGGTCATGGCAAGATTGGAAACTTCTACCAGCTTTGCCTCCTGAAAACATGAGGTAGGGAGGATAGATGCCATCTACAGTATCAGCTCATCACTCATAGAAGCAGGTTAATTAATTACTTTGCTCACTACCAGAAGCACAAAATGTTTTGTTTCCTGTTGTTTCTGCCTTCAAATTCATCAAAGATGAGATAAAACTAGCTTTCCCCCACCGATTAACTGGTGAGATAAATAATATTCTCTACTAATGACTCTTAGAAAGAGAAACCCATTAAGAAACTGAAGAATGTTAAATTAGCAGTAAAGATGCTTCCACCTGTGTGAGTTTTTAAGACAAGATTAATTCTGCAGAAAGCATTCTTTAAACTGTAATTAGTGCTGCACTAATCACTTGGTAAGGCATCAGCTTCATACTTCAGAAAGGAAGTGGCAGGTTGTAAAATAAAAAGCTGTTCACACAGTTAATATTTTAAGCACAAATTTAACACCAATACTTCTCTTCATATAATCATAGAATCATAGGAACAATAAGGTAGGAAAAGACCTCAAAGGTCATCAAGTCCAACCTATCACCCGACACCTCCTGACTAACTAAACCATGGCACCAAGTGCCACATCCAGTCCTCGTTTGAACACCTCCAGGGATGGTGACTCCACCACTCCCTGGGCAGCCCATTCCAATGGCTAACAACTCTCTCTGGGAAGAACTTTCTCCTCACTTTCAGCCTAAACTTCCCCTGGCACAGCTTGAGACTGTGTCCTCTTGTTCTGGTGCTGCTTGCCTGGGAGACGAGACCAACCCCCTCCTGGCTACAACCTCCCTTCAGGTAGTTGTAGAGAGCAATGAGGTCTCCCCTGAGCCTCCTCTTCTCCAGGCTAAACAACCCCAGCTCCCTCAGCCTCTCCTCTTCATTAACAAACATTAATTGATGGAGGTTTAAGTTGCTCATGGTGACACATAATCATCATTATTTTCACTAAAATTTATCTTCAGAACCTTGAGCAACCTTCTTGGCAGTCTGGGAAGCTGCCGTAATGTGATTTTCATTGATTCATAGAATCCTATCATGGTTTGGGGTGGAAAGGACCTTAAAGATCATCTAGTTTTAATCCCCCTGCCATGGGCAGGGACACCTTCCACTAGACCAGGCTGCTCAAGGCCTCATCCAACCTGGCCGTGACCACCACCAGGGAGGGGATATCCACGACGTCCCTGGGCTCCCTGCTCCGGTGCCTCGCCACCCTCACTGCAAAGAAAGTTTTGCTGCCGCTTTGTTTCCAAGGTTAGAACACTGCAAAGATAAGGCTTACCTGCTGCTGTTGCTGCTGGGAATCCTCCCTGGCCCTTTATCAAGTAACAAATCAAGTGATGTTGGCAGACCTTGGATGCTCTTTGGTTTTGGACCCGGCAGTGTGAGTCTATGTTTAGAGCTACCGTGGAACTCAAAGGGCCTCCAGTCGTCTTTTCACTTGCTTTCTCACAAACAGGAAATGTGGTTTAGGCTTTTACAACCCCAGGAGCAAACTGATGGTCTCCCTCAGTGTTTTGCCTCCAAGAGAGGAATAAGGCATTTGTTCATCTGCATTTATTTAGGTTCGAGATGAGAAGAAAGTTCTTCACAGAAAGAGTTGTTGGCCGTTGGAATGTGCTGCCCAGGAGGTGGTGGAGTCACCGTCCCTGGAGGTGTTCATAAAGGGATTGGATGTGGCACTTGGTGCCATGGTTTAGTCAGTCACGAGGTGTTAGGTGATAGGTTGGACTCGATGATCTCTGAGGTCTTTTCCAACCTTATTGATTCTATTATCCACCTATCTTGCCCCAGCAGAGTATGCACAGGCTTGTTAGTCCCATTTTATGTGATTCAAACCTTCTTTCATAATATTCATAGGGCCCATACACTAAGTCTTCCTGATTTTGACATTATGTTGAATGCAACAAGTCTCTAGATACCTCTTGAAATAATTACAGAACTGAAGGGAGCCTACAGGAAAGCCCAGAAGTGACTTTCTATGAGGGTTTGTTGTGATAGGAAGACAGGGAATGGACTGAAGTTGGAAGAGGGGAGATTTACACTGGATATTAGGAATAAATCATTGACAGTGAGGCTGGTGAGACACTGGAAAAAGTTGCCCAGGGAGGCTGTAGATACCCCCTACCTGTGTGTTCAAGGCCAGGCTGGATGAGGCCTTGAGCAGCCTGGTCTAGTGGGAGGTGTCCCTGCCATGGCAGGGGGGTTGGAACTAGACAATCTTTAGGGTCCCTTTCAACCCAAACCATTCTATGATTCTGTGAATATTACAGCACACTATTCCATTGTCCAAGTGTAACTTGGAGGAAACACCAGTTTAACAGGCTGCTGCCACCAGGCACCAATGCATCTACACCTCTCATTGGCTTAGGAAATCACTTACTATGGTTTTGCCTGCACGCACGTTGCCGGCAAGCTGTACGGGTCTTTTCTGTTTATTCTGCCTTCCTGAAGCTGAAATAAATTGCACAACTGAAAACAGAATCGGCCTCAAGCAGCTAATTTCTCTAGCACCTCTCAAATTCCAAACTTCCTTTGCAAAAACTGATGTCATTTTCAAGGCTTGGTGAGGCAGTGGAAACTTCCTTGCGCAGAATGAAAGAGAAACTGTTTACAGCAAAAGCCTTGCAAGGCATAGGTGTTCCTGCAAGAGGGGAAGGACATTTCTGTTGAAAGGGCAAAGATCTTTCAGTAATGGACCTTCCAGGGTTTGCTGGGGAAAGGAACTACAGCAGAAATAGGTGATTTGGTTAGATAAAACCTTCCAAGTGACTGAAGTGGTCGTTCAGTGGCAGTGGCTTAGCAGCAGCGGTGCGATTGGGAGCTCTAGGCGAGCAGTCAGACTTGATGATCTCAAAGGTCTCTTCCAACCTCAACAGTCATATGATTCTATGAAATGCTTTGAGGGCAGCTTAGACTGGAGTCTGCTCTGGTTCCAGTCTCACCCAACACATCAGAGAAGCAGAAGCGTTCTTATCTTTGCACGTGGCTCTGCTTAGATGATGCAGGTGCAGACCTGATGCTCCTTGTGTGGTAACATCAGTGAGGAAGAATGGCACAGAAAAGAGGCTGGCATAAAAAAGCTGCCAGAAAGAGTGAGGCCTTTCAAGCCAAATTTTAATACTGCAGACAACCCCTCTGACTCTTACAACAAACCTTCATTGGAGGTGTTCAGGAGGAGACTTGATGGGGTGCTTGGCTGCATGGTTTAGTTGTTTAGGTGGGTTGGATTGGTTGACGGGTTGGACACGATGGTCTTGAAGGTCTCTTTCAACCTGGTGTATTGCATTGTATTGTATTGTAAATATTGTGCTTAGCAAGAAAATGAACATAAATAAAAATCAGTGTCATTTGTAGTCTTTTGTCATCACTTGGGGCTGAATGTCAACGTTGTACTTAAACCAGTGTCAGGCACCACTCTGTCTCTTCAATTGCCCCTGAAATTATGGCTCCTATCACAAGCAGCAAATGGGTTTCCTGTGGGGAAACCACAGGGGTTTGTTTCTTTCTGAATGTTACAAAGCCCTATTATCAAGGAGCACAGAAAGAAAAGTTCTTATCTTGGTAATTCTGCCCCGTCAAAATTTCCACTGAAAGCTAACCCTGCAGTCTTGTGAAGCTTTGGGTGGAGGTTTTTTGTGTTAAGTGCTGGGGGAGAGCTGAGCAGCTCTCTGCATGGCTAGCAGAGAGAGAACACAACCGACCCCACTTCATCCAGAAGCTGCAGAAGTAGAGTGTGGCTGTTCCAGGGATTTTGTTTTCCATTCAGATAGATGCTGTGTCCTGAGAAAATAGGTAATAGGATGGGAGGAAATAGCCTGAAATTGTGCTAATTGGATACTAGGGAAAAAATGTTTGCTGCAACAGTGGTCAGGCATTGGAACAGGCTGCCCAGGGAGGTGGTGGAGCCCCCATCCCTGGAGGTGTGCAAGAAATGTGTGGCCATGGCACTTTGGGGCATGGTTTAATGGCCACGGCAGTGTTAGGTTGAAGGTTGGTCTCAATGATCTTAGAGGTCTTTTCCAACCCAAACAGTTCTATGAGTCTAACATTCTGTGATACTATGAAGGACTGCTTAGATCTACTTGCTGTGCATTTAGCTTAAGCTAAAGTTTTGAAGTAACAACTGTGAAGGTAACTCTTGATAAGTGCTCAGTGATGCCCTGGATTAGTGAGCTTGAACTGAATCTCTCAACTACTGAATGTTTCAGCTTCACAAAGTTGTTGTTGCATCTTTATTTAAAGAACTCTCTGGTAAGCAGATGAAAGTGATTCTCTGGCCACATCCAGGGCTGTTAAACATTGTTTTCTTCCTGCTTCCTGTGCTGCAGCACATTTGGGCACAGTAAAGGGGGTGCTAGTTCCCTTGTAGAATAAACTGTCAGTGACTTGGTGGCATTTGCAGAAAGGGCAAGCACAGGTGCATGGAAAATGTCTTGTCCCACAAAATGTTGTGAGGCTATAAAGTGATTTGCTCTACATTAACATGCACATCTTGGCATTTCTCAGAGGTCACAGCTAAGCAGGGTATAGATATTTAGCAAGTTTTCTATGGCCAGGGAAGGTTGTGGAGTCTCCTTCTGTGAACTTTCAAAACCTGCCTGGATGCATTCCCGTGCAGCCAGCCCTAGCTGATCCTGCTTTGGCAGGGGGGTCAGAGCTCGATGGTCTCTAGAGGTCCCTTCCAACTCCTAACATTCTGTAATTCTGTGGTTCTGTTTAGGTTGACTATTGGAAAAAAATCCTTTCCTGAAAGAGTCATCAGGCATTGGCTCAGGTTGCCCAGGGAGGTGGTGGAGTCACCATCCACCAAGGTGTGTAAGAAACGTGCAGACACATTGCTTTGGGGCATGGTTTAATGGCCGAGGTGGTGTTGGCCTGATGGTTGGACTCAATGGTCTTCTCCAGCTGACATAATTCTGTGACTTGAATGAGTGACTGCTCTCCTTTTATAATAACCTCAACAAAATTGGATAGTCTTTACATCAGCTGTGGGATTTGGTTTCTATTTAGAACCTTGTGTTCAGATGCTGATTTAACTGAAATACAACCCAGACACCCTCAGAATCACAGACCTCTTTCAGTTGGAAAAGATCTCCCATATCATTGAGTCCAACCATCAACCTAAGACCACCATGGCCACTAATCCATGTCCTGAAGTGTCATGCCCACACATTTCTTGAACGTTCCTTCTACATCACCACTGTTGTACATGCAGAGGTAGGTTCAGGGGTCTGTGTCAGATGTGACCACCAGGACTAGAGACATTGTGACTGGTCTGGGAGTTGAATGGCACCAACTGCTGCATTCAATTTGTTGAATTCAACAGAAGTTGAATGACAGCAGATGAACTGCTGGAGAGGTTCCAGAAAAGGCCATGAAGATGATCACAAGGCTGAAGCACCTTTCCTTTGGGGACAGGCTGGTAGAGTTGGGGCTGGTCAGCCCAGAGAGGAGGAGGCTCTGGAGAGACCTTAGAGCAGCCTTTCAGTACCTGAAAGGGGCCTGCAAGAAAGCTGAGCAGGGACTTGTAGTGATAGGATGAGGGGCAATGAATTTGAGATGGGAGAGAGTAGATTCAGACTGGATATTAGGAAGAAATTCTTGACAGTGAGAGGGTGGTGAGACATTGGAACTGGATGCCCAGAGAGGCTGGGGGCACCCCTGCCCTGGAGGTGCTGAAGGCCAGGTTGGATGAGGTCTTGAGCCACCTGGTCTAGTGGGAGGTGTCCCTGCCCATGGTAGGCAGTTGGAACTAGGTGATTTTTGAGGTCCCTTCCAACCCAAAGCATTCTATGAATCTATGAATCTTTGTACACTGAGTTTATTTCCTTCTCAGTACTCAACTCAATGAATGCTCAGACCTTTTCATTTTCACTGTGAGCCAAGCATCCTACAAATCACCAGTTGCATACCTCACCCTAGCCTCTAGTGGAAGTTAAACTTTCGTTTAGGAGTTCCAGCACCTCGCTAAATTGGAAAGAAGAGTGTAACTTCTTTTCTGTCACTCTTGGAGAAAGGGGTCTGCTTGAGCAGTCACAATCAGGGTACTGCAGCTTCTTGGAGAGAACAACAACAATAAAAATGTGGCTGACCATTCTGGTTTGTGGCTTTCTCAGTGAGACAGTTCACAGAGGGTCATTTAATCACACAGAGGTGGCAGGCTGTGATGTGCCTCGAATGAGGTGTTCTGCCACTTAGTACCAGGAATAAAACTGGAGGGCAAAGAAAAGCTGGGTTTTTCTTCCTATGTCTCTAAGAGTGCTTTTCTTCTGGCCACTACTGACTTCCAGTGGACACTTAAAGTGTGCACTGATAAGACTGTTGAGCAGATGTGCAGTGTGGACATGCGAAACACAGAGTTTCTTCCTCCACAGCTAGAGGCTAAGGAATCATAGATTCATTAAGATTGGAAAAGACCTCTAAGATCATCAAGTCTAACCTTCTAACCAACATCTTCATGACCATTAGACCACGTCCCAAAGTGCCACATTCACTCATGTTCTGAACACCTCCAGGGATGATGACTCCATCACCTCCCTCAGCAGCCTGTTCCAATGCCTGACCAATCTTTCCATAAAGAAATTTTTCCTAGTATCCAGCCTAAACCTCCCCTGGTGCAGCTTGAGACCATTTCCTCCTGTCCTGTCATTAGCTATTTGGGAGAAGGGGCCAAAACCAGCCTCACTTGAATCTTCTTTCAGGGAATTGTAGAGAGCAATAAGGTCTCCCCTCAGCCTCCTCTTATCCAGACTGAACAACCCCAGTTCCCTCAGCTGCTCCTCACCAGACCTGTTCTCCAGACCCCTCACCAGCTTCATTGCCCTTCTCTGGACATGCTCCAGCACTTCAGTGTCTCTCTTCTACTGCAGTGCCCAAAGGTTCTTTTAAAGACCCTTTAAAGGGCACAGTGCAGGCTGTGTTCACAGGGGCAAGAGACAGTTGCCAGTTGTGGAAGGCCATGGGCTTCAAAGTCAAGCAGGGAAGGACAAGGAGTCCTGTAGAACACTGCATCACTTACAGTCCTCATCGAAGCATGCCGAACTCCTTGATTTATGTGTGTGTATATTTGGACTTCTCCTCTTGTTATCTCAGAAATTGATTCTGCTTTCTCTCACCTCTGAGGCTATTTAAAGCCTGGGTGATGTTCCATCAGCTGCCTCAGTTCCAGTGGCTACACTGCCACAAAAGCCCAGATGCTCCATCTCCAGAGGACAAGGACGTTCCTACCTGCCTGTGGAGATGAAGACAGCTGGTGTTCCTGCTGACCATGGATACCTCTGCTCTGGGGATTAGAAACAGGGCTGGTATTTGTGAGAATTTCCCAGGAGGTGTCCTCCCTCATTCTACACCTGGAAATTTTATCTGTATGTGACACTTTGGGGTGTTTGAGATTCATAGAGTCACTTGATTTGGTTGAAAAATACTAAGAGCATGGAGTCCAACCATCAACCTAACACCACCGTGGCCATGAAACAGCATTCCAAAGTGCCACACACTTCTTGAGCACCTTTACAGATGGTGACTCCACCACCTCCCTGGGCAGCCTCTTCCACTGCCTAACTACTTTTCCTTATATCCAACTTAAACCCCCCCTGGCACCATTTCAGGCCATTTCACCTCATTCTATCACCTGATACCAGCAAGAAGAGACCAACCTTCACCTCAATGCAACCTCCTTCCAGGGAGTTGTAGAGAGCAGTAAGGTCTCCTCTCAGCCTCCTCTTTATCAGCCTGAACAACCCCAGTTCCCTCAGCCTCTCCTCATAAGACTTGTTCTCTAGATGCTTAGATGCTTTGCCAGCTTTGTTGCCCTGTGTTGCCCTTTTTTGTTGCCTTTAGGTAGCCTAAGGACTAAGTGATGTCACAGAAGCCTGCAAGGTGACTTTGATGAGTCTCCTGTGTGCCAAATTTACACACTGGCTCTAAACACTGTGCCCTCACAAGCATTGTGTTTGGTCTTTGTCACAGGTGGTGTCATTTTGCTGCTCAGCACACTCCTGCCAGGACAGTGGTGGACAGAGCCATGGTGAGATGCCTTCAGCAGCACTCACAAAGGAAGGATCCCAGTGGCAGTGTCCAGAAAAGCACAGAAATCCTTTCTGCTGACTCCTTTGGCTATTTACCACAACAGATCAGTCTGGAGTTCCTAGCTGAACCCATTGAGCACTAATATGATTACTGTCCAGCCACTTTAGAGGGAAGGAGGTCTGGCAATTGAAGGAGATGAAAAGGAGCATGTGGGAAAGCACTTAAGAGACTTCAACCCCAGGCATGAACATGCCGCTTCTCAGAAGTAACCTTGCTTAGAATACAAAGAGCGTCATCTACTGATACTGGAGCAAAGAAACCATCTGTATGCAGAGCCTGGCTTTATTCTCCTCCACTCCACAGAACCAGCCCTGGCTCCTGATGAAGGTTTGTACAAATGCCTTTGCCAATCTCAGAGATGCTTGCGGTTCAAATCATGAAGCCCCTGCGAGTGCAGGTCCATTACTATGAGCAGAGAGGCCATAAAAGCATCAGTAGCTCTGACATAAAGCTGATGGATTATATAATAATGCTTCCTGTAGAAGGTGGATCTTCATTCATCAGCCACATCTGCAGCTGGCTTCTGGAGAATGAAACCCTGAGTGCTTCAGTCACATCACAGACGTTAATGAATTGGCATCATAGAGAGGCTGAGCCAGATGGATTCAGCATGCAAAGGCTCTTTCAAGACAAATCCTCTCAAAGATTAGTAGAGGAGGATGGATGGGAATCACTGCTGCAGAATGATGATGAACATCCTCCTACTGATAACCAGTTGCTGCCTGGCATGTGCAAAGTGCCCTATCCCTTGACTGGAGAGTCTTCACTTCCAACAAGACCACACCACGCAGAAGACCACCTTCAAACTTTTCTTTCCCATCCTCTTTGGAGATAATGCCTGAAGGGGGCCTAGAAGAAAGCCATGAAGGGAGTTCTCACAAGAGCTTGTTGTAATAGGACCAGGAAGAATGGATTGAAGCTGCAAGAGGGTAAATTTAGACTGGATATTAGGAAGAAATTCTTTACAGTGAGGATGGTGAGGCACTGAAACAAGCTGCCCAGGGACGCTGTGGATGCCCCCTCCCTGGAGATGTTCAAGTCCATATCACATGAGGCCTTGAGTAACCTGATCTAGCGAGGGGTGTCCCTGCCCACATCAGGGGGGTTGGAACTAGATGATCTTTAAGGGCCCAAACCATTCTATAAATCTATGAATCTATAATGTCTTTAGTTCCAGCTCAGGTGACAAGGTCAGGTTTTTTATGGGTATTGCTTAGGAGCTTCATGTTCCACCAGACCTTAAACTCAGCATGGGGCAGAGACTGGAACTCAGATGTACAAGCAAGTGGTGCTGAAGTAGCACATTTAACACAGGCCGTGCTGAAAAACATCTTTATTGTCACATAGGCTGTAGAAATAGAAAGCACACAGATTACTTAGAAGGTTAATGTTTGCTCTGCTCCTGGTCTGGCTTCTCAGTGAGTGTTCCAGCAGCAGCCCTAGGTTTCTGTGGTACATTAAAGAATCATTCACATCCTGATGTAATCACTTCCTGGCATTACTTTACAAGGGGTGAAAAACAGCCTCTGTTATTTTGCAGGTGTTCACAGAAGCCAGGCTCACCTTTGCTTGTTTACCTTCTTAAATTATGGTTTTAATTTTAGATTTATTCAACTGAACAAATCAAATACATCTGTTAGGACTGTGGAAGCAGCACCGTAATTTGTGCAGCACTTTGGATGCTACACACACAGCCTTTGAGTGAGGAGAAGCTAAACAGTTGCCCAGATGGCCTCCAACTACAAGTCACCAGTTTTTGTGGAGGTAGGTGAGAATCCTCTTCAGTTTGTAAATCACACAAATTATTTGTTTTGTAAAAAGAGAGTTTCTGAGGTGAGACTATATAAATGATTCCTCTCACATCTAAAATGTGTCTGACATTAGCATTCAGTTTAGCCTGCAGAAAATGAGACTGAGGCTCCCCTCACTGTCTGCAGTTCCCTGAAAGGAGGGTGGAGCCAGGTGGGAGTTGGTCTCTTCTCTCTAGTAACAAGCAACAGGACAAGAAGAAATGGCCTCAAGTTGCCCCAGGGGAGGATTAGGTTGGACATTAGAAGAAAATTCTTCCCTGAAAGGGTTCTCAAAGACTGGAACAGGCTCCCCAGGGAGGTGGCCGAATCCCCATCCCTGGAGGAGTTTCAAAGAGTCAGAGAAGTGCTGCCGAGGGACATGGTTTATCACCTGCCTTGGTAGAGTAAAAGAATGATTGGACTCAGGCATCTTAAAAGCCTTTTTCAGCCAAAATAACTCTATGAGTCTATGAATACCCACAGTCCTTTTCTATATTTCATTGCCTGAAGAAAGTTAGCTTACTCTGCCTTTACACAGTGACAAGTGCAGTTGTACTCCTTGTCGTTTGGAGCCCTGCCACCAGCACTGGCCATTGCAGGCAAATCAGTGGACGCCCACGTAGTGCTCACACCTCAGAGGGGTGCTATGCAGGTCACACTGAGATAACAGATAACAGATCCTATTATGAATCACATCTTAATTTGGATTACAGAATCATTAAAAATGGAAAAGACCTCTAAGATGGCCAAGTCCAACCTTCAACCCAATGCCACCACGGCCATGAAACCACGTCCGAAAGTGCCATGGCCACATATTTCTTGCACACCTCCAGGGATGCTGAATGCACCACCTCCCTGGGCAGCCTGTCCCAATACCTGGCCACTCTTGCAGGAAAGAAATTTTCCCTAATAACCAACCTAAACCTGGCACAGCTTGAGGCCATTTCTTCTTGTCCTGCCATTAGTTACTTAGGAGAAGATGCCAACACCAGCCTCGCTGCAACCTCCCTTCAGGTAGCTATAGACAGATCAATAACAAAACACTGGAGAAACTCCAAGTGGGCATCTGTGAGAGAAACTCCATTGAGTCCTTGATTTCTTCAGAGCATGAGAGGGACATTACATTTTCCCAAGCTATCCAAGGGCTCAGAGATTTCATAATTAATTGTTTCAACATTAATTAACAGAGTGCTTAGTGCAACATGGAGCCTCAAAGGATACCTCTGCATAGGAAACAGGACTTGTGCCACAGGAGGGCTGAAGTACATTACAGAAACAAAACACTCCCAAGAGTCAGCATGCTTTTATAGAATATAGAGAAAACAGAGTGGTTTGGGTTGGAAGGGACCTTAAAGATCATCTAGTTCCACACTTGCTGCCATGGGCAGAGAAACCTTCCACTAGAGCAGCTTGCTCAAGGCACCATCCAACCTGGCCTTGAACACCTCCAGTGAGGGGACATCCACAACCTCCCTGGGCAACCTCTTCCAGTGTCTCACCACCCTCACTGTATAGAATTTCTTATCAATACCCTATCTTCTCCCAGGCAACCAGCACCAGAACAAGAGGACACAGTCTCAAGCTGCACCAGGGGAAGTTTAGGCTGGAGGTGAGGAGAAAGTTCTTCACAGAAAGAGAGATTGGCCATTGGAATGTGCTGCCCAGGGAGGTGGTGGAGTCACCGTGCCTGGAGGTGTTCCAGAGGGGATTGGACATGGCATTTGGTGCCATGGTTTAGTAGTCATGAGGTGTTGGGTGACAGGTTGGACTTGATGATCTCTGAGGTCTTTTCCAACCTTATTGATTCTATGATTCTAAATCTCTGTTCTTCCAGCTTGTGCTCCTAAGGCTCTGGAGCAATTAAAAATGTTAAATTCAGATTCAGCTGCTCAAATGTTATAGAATGGAATGGAATGGAATGGAATGGAATGGAATGGAATGGAATGGAATGGAATGGAATAGAATAGAATAGAATAGAATAGAATAGAATAGAATAGAATAGAATAGAATAGAATAGGATAGGATAGGATAGGATAGGATAGGATAGGATAGGATAGAATAATAGATTAGAAATAGGAATAGAATAGAATAGAATAGAATAGAATAGAATAGAATAGAATAGAATAGAATAGAATAGAATAGAATAGAATAGAATAGAATTAACCAGGTTGGGAAAGACCAGCAAGCTTCCTAGCTGCAGTTGTTCCTTAATTCAAGAAAAGCATACACATTTTTCAGTGCAAAGCAGCTAAAGATTTCTCCATCAAGAGCTGAGAGATTACAGAACTGAGAGGAGACCAAACCATGTATCTTGGAGAACACACCACCCAGCAAAGGGATGAAAATCACTCTTTGTGCAAGTCCATCTGTAATAATAAAGACTGCAATGAGTAAAAGGTGAGGTTTAAGTTAGGAGCATGGAAAGCAGCCGGCTGCATGTGGAACAGACCTCAGAGCACATTAATACCTCCCACAGTAGAAATCAATGTACCCTTTTGATGTTCGTAGCCAGAACAATCATCACACTTGTGCAAGAGGCATTGAGGAAGTAGCTGGCAGAGAAAAGATGAAGCATTTCAGCTAACTCAGTAGAACTGAGGCTTGAAAGTGAACTCTTGCTCTTGGAATCAAGATGGGCACATTTCCTAAGAGGAACACAAGATTTATTTCTCCTTCCCTTTTTAATCAGTACACTCCTCCAAAAGCTGGGCATGATGATGACTCTGAAAGCTTTATGGAATAATGAATGTGAATGTTTATCACACAATACTTAATTACAAATGCCATGCTTCCATTTCTAATCTGCTTTAATTAATAAGGTTCTGCAGATCACTTTAATGGCTTTTCAATTATTTCTCTATTTATTTTGGTTTCCTTGCCCCCTCTTATTATGGATATCTGCAAGTGACTTTGTGGATGGGTGAGGAGGAATGCTACAGAAGGTTCTGCCTTCGTTCCTTTTTCTGCAATCCAAGCTGGTGAGATTGCATCAAGCACTCAGCATAAATTAAAAGCTCATAGACTTGAAATTTGGAAAGTAGCTTGGAACTACAATTTTAGCATCGATGCCCTAGGAATTGCCTTGCTGCCAGGGAATGGTTTGAAGTGTAGGGGCTGCAAATCTAGCTCAAGAATCCTACCCAGCTCCTGGGCTCTCATGGTTAAATCAGTATGTGTTATATTCTTAGTACTGGGGGGGGGGGGGTGGGGAAGAATGTGATCACCAACCAACAACAATCCATTCCCTCTCATCCTGTCACTACAAACAGTGTGTTCACTAACACTGATTGATCACAGAGATCCCCAGTTGGCAGAGCCAATTAACCCTTCAGTTGAGTGTTTCTAATCAAATAGAACAACCGAGCTGTAGAATTACATCCTGAGAACTGAAGAGTAGTCCAGTGCCCCATCCCTGCAGGTGTTCAAGGCCAGGATGGATGGGGCCTTGAACAACCTGATCTAGTGGGAAGTGCCTCTGTCCGTGGCAGGGAGGCTGGAACTAAAAGATCTTTAAGGTCTCTTCCAACCCAAACCATTCTATGAATCTGTAAGTGGATTCCTAACTAGCTAATTCACTTCACTTAGGAAAGACTCTCCAGGTCAAGGAGGAGCCACGTGGCTATGTTTGCAGTAGGAACTGTGAGCAAAATGAGGACATCTTGGGAAGCTCAAGCTTGTGTTGCAAGCCCAGAAGTCAGTCAGCACCACAAACACAGGTGCTGTCACACAGGTGGTAAAGAAGCTAACCACTTGGCACCTGCGGATTCTCACCCAACTGGCAATGCAAACACCTTGTTAATGGGCTGCTCACTACAGGTTAGTCCTTCTATGGAGTCACAGTGACACCTGGAGATCACAAACACCTTTTAATGGGCTGGTCATTGCGGCGCAGGCCTTACATGGGGTTACAGCGACACCTAGAGGCCACAGGCAGAGTCTGTCAGAATTGATGTGGCGGAACGAGGACGTTTTGGTTCTCCTACCTTGGGTGTAATACATTAGTGCTGGAGAACAGTTGGTGGACAGTAAATTATCCGCGGGACAGCACTGTGCCCTTGTGGCCAAGAGGGCCCATGGTATCCTGAAATACACTGAGTGTGGCCAGCACATCAAGGACATGTTCTGGGCTCATATTCAGCCTGTTTGGCCCTACCACCACAATGATGAGGTCTAAATAATCCCATTGGTCTGGCTACTAACATGAAGTTAGCTGTGTAAACTAAGTCTCTTTTTGGTTTCTCCACTCTAGCAGGTACGAGCTGGCTTTTGCTTAGCTGACCTTGCCTGCATTACGTGTTGTGGCTAAGCACTACTCTCTGCTTTTCTCCTTTTTTCTCTTGTCCCATGTACAGGGGGCAAGAGGAAGAAGCTGTTGGTAACCCCCTGGTTTTATCCAGGGGGTTTCTTATGTTGTTTATAAATTGTAAAGATATGGAAATAGTGTATATTCTGTACATATTCATTGCAGTACGTATTTTAGATTGCAGTTTTGCTTGTAAACACAGCTTCCCTTGCTTCCACTGAGCTGTCTGGCAATTTTATTTTGAGGGGTAATGTCAGCCCACCACACTGTCGTATCCTGATCTCATTGTGTTGCTCTTATCTTGTGAAAGGCTTTTCCCTTTTCTGGAACTAAAGGCAGTGGGGTGTGAGGAGCTTCATGACTATCACAGCCAACCCAGGACTACCCTTCTGCAGGAAGAGCATCCAAGGTCTGCCAACTGCTCACTCTGCAAAGCTTCAACACTTTGTGAAACACAGTGTGAGTGTCTGTGTTGGAGGCATCTAGGATTCTGGAGCTAAAGGATGTCCTTCATAAAGGGCACAGCACAGCTTTTTGTTTGTGTACTTGCTGTGGAACTCCAAGAGGCAGCTCTGCTCCTCCTGCACCGTCACTGTGGTGTCTCTCAAGAAACCATGGTAGCCCCCCACCACCACTGAGGTGGGTGTACACACAGGAACAGGTGATCACATAGTCTCATCCTTCTCTCCTTACAGGGATGAAGTGAACTTTGTTGATGAACCCCCAGATTTCCAAGGAAAAAAGTTAAAAGATTCATGCTGCTAATTTTCATTCTTGCTTCCTTCTCCACAATTAATTTAAGCAGTGCAGTGGAGCTCTTTTCTGAGGCAGCAAGTCAAGGAATCATTTCACACAGCCTGCATGCTGTGAGATAGAACATTTGGGCTTGAATATGAATTTGATAGCAGCAACAGCAGCAGCAGGAAGCTTGATCTGCCAGAGGGAGTCAAAATGAAGCAGAATTGAGAACTCCACCAGCAAGGCTTAGTCAGTTATAGCTGTGCTGCCATAGATCAAGCTTGCTCTTTCTCCCTTCTTAATAAAGAAACAGAAAGTGTTCCTGCCTGGCTCAGCAGGCCAAATCCAAGTTGTAAATACAATCCATGTTCTAAAAATGTAAATATTGGCCTCCACTTATTGGTGTCAAAAAGAACAGAGGGTTGCTGACTAGCCTGGGGATCTGGAAGAGCTGATTTGGGCTGAAGAGCTAAACAATTACCTATTTTTCTAAATCACAGAATCACAGACTTCACCACCTCCCTGGGCAGCCTGTTCCAATGTCTGACAACTCTTGCAGGAAAGAAATGTATCAAAGAAAGGAATCAAACAAAGCAGCATTTTCCACAGCTCTCAACAAGAACCTATTTGCAGGGCTGGGAGCCACTTTAAACATACAAGTTAGTTTAACGGAGGTGTCAGCCTGGCTACTGTGCACCTTAGAAGGGTGTTACTCTACTCAAATGTCTGGTGAAATAACATGGCTAAAGACTCTTCCCCTCTCATGTAGACTGTGACCACCAGACAAAGCATTTGTCATTTCCTGTCTCCAGTGCAACCACAAGGTCTAAGCACCACCTTCACCATGGACAGGACCATGGTCACAGCAGAGATAAACCTTCGATTGCACCTGTCTGCAGGCAGCTGCCGGTAGAGTAAGTTTTATTTTAAAGCCAGTCCCCTGCCTTCCTCTGGAATTGCTTGGACAGGTGAGAGGCCTTGTTTTATCCATGGAGTTCCCATTTTTTCATGGCAAGATAACGAAAGGGACCTGTGAGGAACGGCTGAAGAGGAATGGAAAGAACGGGAGCTATTTGATACGAGAGAGTGAGAGCGTGGAAGGAGCCTTGTGCCTCTGTGTTTTGTAAGTGCTCTAATACTCAATTTTTCATGGGTTTGCAGATCAAAAGACAAGCACTCATCTTCTCCAACATTTGTAGCTCTTCCCTAATATCAACAGTCTCCAAGGGAGTGTATAACCCACATAATGCTGGTTGCCTTAGGCTTCCTCTGCAGTGAGTGGTGAAACATGGCTTCCGACGAAGACATTGCCTACAACAGAGGACAGAGAAGGTGCAATCTGCTGCTCTCTCTCTGCAGATGATAAGGGGACCCCAGAGGTGCCAGAGGGTACATTTAGACTGTATGTTAGGAAGAAAGTCTTTATAGGAAGGGTGGTGAGACACCAGAACAGGCTGCCTGGCAAGGCTGTGGATGCCCTGTCCCTGGAGGTGTTCAAGGCCACGTTGCATGAGGCATTGAGGAACCTAACGCCGCCATGGCCATTAAACCATGTCTCTAAGTGCCATGTCTAAGCATTTCTTGAACACCTCCAGAGATGGTGACTCTTGCACCCTTCTGAGCAGCCTGTTCCAATGCCTGACCACTCTTGCAGCAAAGAAATTTTTCCTAATATCCAAGCTAAACCTCCCCTGGCACAATTTCAGACCATTTCCTCTCATTCTATCAACTGATACTAGTGAGAAGAGACCAGCTTAAGTTAAGCTTGGTGCCACACTAACAGTTGCTTCCTCATTCTTTGATTTTGTTTTAAGAGCAAAGCAGATCTATCTTGAGATGGCTTGCAGACAGCTTTTGGCTCTCTGGGGCAAGCACATGCAAAAGCACATGACTTCCAGATAGCCTCTGTGGGGTTTTGTGGTCAAAAACTGTTAAGTGCTTTAGTGTCAGTGTGTTTGACTTCAACTTGTGCATTAACAAATGTAATAGTTGAACTGTGGGGATGACTGATGGTCTGCAGAAGTCAGAGCAAGGGCTGTCTTCAGACAGCAAATGGAAATAGTGCAGTTTATTCCCAGCTGAAAACCAGAAAGTAGTTTTTAGTCCCCTGAAGCAATTCTGCTAGTGGTGAGCAAGGACTTGGGAGCCCTGTGAAAGCAGTAGAATTCCATGGTCCATTTTGTGTTCTGCTGCCTCAGAACAAGTAATGCAAATGCTCAGTGGCATCCAGTCCTTTCTGGATGTGAGAACTCAGAGCATTTTCACTGCTTTGACACACCAGATCCATTCTATTGAGCTATAGTAGCACAAAACTCAGTGCAGGAAATACAGATGAGAAGGTGGAAGGAAGTTCAGTTTGGAGGTGAGAAAGCTGGACAGTCTTTATCAACATCTATGCTAACCCAAAAGCAGTGACTGCAGAGTGGACACAGGATTCTTAGCTACAGTTACCCTACATGGCCTTAACTCTGCAGGGTGAAAAAAAAAGTGCCATAAACTTGGTCCAGCATCAAACCTGTCTGCAGAGTGATGTACAGGGGGTTAGATCTGAACTGACAAAGCATGATAATAAAATAATAGGAGGGTTTCTGAGGCTTAAGAAGACAACAGGCACGACTAATTTTGACTAACAGACAATTAGATGACTTGGAGAATCTCAAATGCCTTGAAAGCACTGATATATGAATCAAATGGAAAGGCAAGTTATATATATATATATATATATAAACATGTAATTAATGCCATTCAGCATCAGGCATTCCTTTAGATTGGTTTCTTTGTTTGTAGTCTTTTGTTGTATTGCAGTTTACTGTAAGATACAAACAAAACACCCCAACAAACCCAAAGCCAGCAAAACAAACCAAAAGCTGGCTGTCAAGATCAGCTCCAGCTGTCAAAGCAAGCTGCAGTGGCCTGAGAGTCAATAAAAAGCATAACTGATGGGAGAATGTTCCCCCCAGGCTAGAAGAGGTTGTCTACACTTATCGTATCTTCAGGGAACAGCAAGGACACTTTAGGATACAGGTGAGTAGCTCCCATTTCTTCTGTACTGAAGATCACTGCCTTGATTTCAATCATAGAATCACAGAATCACAGAAGCAATAAGGTGGGAGAAGACCTCAGAGATCATCCAGCCCGGCCTATCACCCAACGCTTCATGACTAACTAAACCATGGCTTCAAGTGCCACCTCCAAGCCCTTCTGGGCCTCCACTGCCAGTCACAAAGCTGAACACATCATAATTTCCTGCCTAAAAATGGAAGCTAGTTCTGGAGACTGAGACTTCCAGAGGGATCCTCAGACAGCCTGCTGCCTCTGCACATCCTGTGCTTGGCAATGCTGATCGTTTATGAAACGTTTGGCTTCTGCACACAAAGGTTTAAATGCAGCATTCTGAAGAGGAAGGCAACATGTTGCCCCTAAACTTGTGCTCTGAGGTCAAGAGGGAGCCTGTGATGCTATCCCTCTTGGGCACTGCTCTAGTGGGTTGCTGCAGCACACAGGTGAGCCAACATTTTAAACTGATGTTTGGTTTACAAAACAGAAAGAGGGTGTGGGAGGTGCCACTCACCACCCAAGAGGAGTCCCTAGTGTTTTAAGGGTAGTACAATATCCTGTCACCTCATCTGGTGACAAAAGAGTTCCTTGGTAAGCAACCAATCATGAATTTCAAACTAGCAGAAGAGCAAGGCACAATGGCAAAATTGATTCACTTGAAGAAGAAAAGAGGTTAAAACAGCAAGATTAACTGATCCCCAAATGCCCCTTAGACATTGTCTAGGATATAATGAGATGTCTTGAGATAAACAAATACATAAATATCTCCTTTCTCTCTTTGGCTATTCATTTGCTCTTTACATCTATTCTCCACCCAGCTTTATTTTGCTCTCTGTATGTGCCAGCTTCAGATACCTGGAAAACTAATGTCTGTGAACACTCACAAGCCATAAATTATACCGATGACACAAAAGTTTCAGGGGTATGGAATTCCCCCAAACATCTCAATGACAGAAAAACAAAGCACTGCCAGAAGTGCTGATCTGGAAGTCTAATAGCTTTGAGAAAACTGCATCTGACATCACAGAAGAAGTAATGTCAGGAGACCAGATGTGTACTGCAGGCTGTACTGGATAACAAGTGCTTCAGGCTTGGGCCAGAGTGGCTGGAAAGGTGCCCATCAGAAAAGGACCTGGGGGTGCTGGCTGACAGCAGCTGAACAGGAGCCAGAAGTATGCCCAGGTGGCCAAGAAGGCCAACAGCATCCCAGCCTGGATCAAAAACAGTGTGGCCAGCAAGAGCAGCAAAGTGATGGTGCCCCTGTTGTGGATACTGAAAAGGCTGCACCTCCAATCTTGGGTTTAGTTTTGAGCCCTTCACTACAAGGAGGACATTGAGGAGTCATTGTCCCTGCAGGTGTTCAAGAAACCCAGGGACATGGCACCTGGGGACATGGTTTAATGGCTATGGTTGTATTATGCTGAAGGCTGGACTCAATACATGGCACCTGGGGACATGGTTTAATGGCTATGGTTGTATTATGCTGAAGGCTGGACTCAATACATGGCACCTGGGGACATGGTTTAATGGCTATGGTTGTATTATGCTGAAGGTTGGACTCAATTATCCTAGAGATCTCTCCCAACCAAAAGAAGTCTATGGTTCCAGGATTCCTTTCTTTAAGGGGCTGCTATATGAAGGGCACTTGCAAACAAACTTTATTTTCCTTGCCTTGCAGACTTCTGAAGGTGTTCCACAGAAGATCTTCAAAACATTAAAGGACCTCATATACACTTTTGAAAAGCCAAATCAAGGACTAGTAATAAACCTCCGCTACCCAGTAAACAAACCAAAGGACTCACAAAGAAGCTGGAGGCTCAAGTCAGGAAAGGACACTGTTTATGATGGTGAGAAAGTTACCTCTTTGGGGGGTTTTAAAATAACTTCATTGACAGATTTGTGGTGAATAACTTTAAACTGGAGCAGGGGAGATTTAGGTTGGACATCAGGATGAAGTTCATTACAAAGAAGGTGGTGAAATACTGGAACAGGCTGCCCAGGGGTGTGGCTGAGGCCCTATCTGTGGAGACATCAAAGATCAGACTTGATGTGGCCCTGGGTAGCTTGATCTAGTTGGAGGATGTCCCTTCTGACTGCAGGGGAGTTGGACAAGATGACCTTTGAGGATCCCTTCCAACCCAATGCAATCTGCCATGTGCCCTGTGAGACCTGATTGAACAGACCAAAGTTCAACATCCTTCCTTCTCTCTTATGGTTATTGGAAAACAGTTATCCCCAGCTTACAGGTTGCATACTCTCATCCACTACAAATTAACAAATTAAAATTGTGAGAGATTCTGCAGGCAAAGAATATTTTTTCCTTCATGGGAGTTGATGCTTTTAGGCTAGAGAAGCCTGAAGAGCAGCTTTACCCACTATGGCTCTTCCAAGCTTGCATGCAGAACACTCCAGTTTACAAGGAGCTGAGGCTGTCCTCTATTTTCTTTGTCCAGATTGAAAGCAATTTTTATACCAAAATGCAACTCAGTTACTGTTGTTCTTTAGGAAGAAATTCTTTACAGTGAGGGTTGTATGACACTGGCACAGGTTGCCCAGGGAGGTCGTGGATGCCCCCTCCCTGGAGGTGCTAAAGGCCAGAATGGATGGGGCCCTGACCAAGCTGATCTAGTGGAAGGTGTCTCTGTCCATGGAAGCTGGAACTAAATGATCTTCAAGCTCCCTTCCAACCCAAACCATTCTATGATTCTATGATTCTGTCATTCTATGCTAGAGAAAAACCCAACCCAAACCAAACCAAAGAACAACCAAACAACAAACCACCCAACCAAAAACCATTAAAAAAAAGACACATATAACCAGCCAACCAAAACTCAACCCAAATCCCAACACAGGACTAACTTCTTAAATGAGTGTTTTGAAAATAAGAAGCATGTAGCCTTGTGCTCAGGATCACACATCTGGAAGCAGCAAGTTCAGCCTCTGGTTGACCTTTTGCTGATTTAGGCTGACAAGACCCAGATATGAGGGGAGAACTGGCACAGAATCATAGAATTGCTTCAGTTGGAAAAGACCTCTAAGACCATCGAGTCTAACCAGCAATCTAACAGCACCATACAGAGAGGATACTGAGAAACCATACTGAGTTACCTGCCCAGCAAAACAGCCACAGGCCATCCTGCTCACTGTGGGCTTTCAGGGGAGCCATTTCTAGTGACCTCTCTTCTTGTCTTATTGATTTCTTTACAGAAATTGATGACAGTGACTACATCTCTTTCCTGTCCTGAAGGATCTGCAGCCTGCTACAACAGATCAGCTGGGAGGAGCTGCCAGCTGGGCATTCTCCATTGCGGATCTGAACCTCTGTCATTAGTCTCCTCCTTTGCAGACTGCTTAAAAAACCTCTAAGCTCTGTTAAACCTCTAAACTCTTGGTATTTTTGTGCACAGACCTTGTCACCTTGTTGGATAAGTGGGTAGTATTTCAGCTATGTCATGGCATGCTAGCGTTATCCTGTGGTTTGGAAGAACCTGAAACAAAAAGGCTGCGTTAAGTCCATGCCATCATTAATTAATCAGCAGCATGAAAATGCTTTGGAATAACTGAAACATTGATGAATGGTTCTGGCAGATTGCAAGAGGAGTACAAGCTCTGCATGCACATCAGTATGAACAGATGAGAATGTATTCTCCATATGAGAATGCTTCCTAGACATAATTTGCTACATCAGCTCTGTATGATCATGTGTATGCTTGCTTGTTTTCTTTCCTAATATAAAAGTACACTTTAACCTTATCTCTAATTTTAATATTTAACATACAGCTTGTGAAGGCTGCCTGCAACTAGCAGTAAAAGCCAAAAGTGGAACCTGTGTTCTGATTCTCCTGGTTGCTATTACCAACTACAACCCTGTTTGGGATAGCAGTTCTGATAGCTGTGAGTTTAAGATGTTTCTCCAATTATTGATGTATTTTAGTGGGTAATACTAGCTATATTTCTGTCTACTAGGTTTCTTTCAACCACTATTTGATAAAGGACTTCTGGATTTTTCAATACTTTGGATTTCATTATGAACTTAACAGTGCTAATAGTGTTTGGTGCCAGGCTCAGCTGGTACTTCCAGCATGAAGGAGACAAAAAGTAAGATTATTTATTGACACTGGTGTTGCCATCAATACTGACATACACCACAGAATCACAGAGTCACAGATTGCATTGGATTGGAAGTGACCCTCAAAGGCCATCTTGTCCAACCTTCTTGCAGTGAGCAGGGACATCTCCAACTAGTTTTGTCCAAATATCATGAATTGAAAAGACAGCAATTGCCCCTGGAAAACGGTGTAAGTGGAGAGGCAACCAGGGGAGAGCAGGGAGCCAAGGCAGAAGGGGCACATAGCTGCAGGCAGGGCTCTGCCGCTGCCCAGGACAGGCAAGGTTGCTGCGGATGAAAAGGGTAGCAGCAAGGCAAAGTCAGGGAGTGGGCTCAGGTGGGAACCGGTGGCAGCTCCAGCCTTCATGCTGCCTCCCAGGCACCCATCTGAGAGGATAGCTGAGGCACTATGGACACCTCAGGGTGCGTGAAGTTCCTGCTCCTGGCAGCTGCATGAGCAAAGGCTGAGAGAACTGGATTTGTTTTAGCCTTGAGAAGGCTTAGGGGAGACCTTACTACATCAAGGGGGGCTACCAGGAGGAGAGTGACTCCCTTTTTATGAGTCCCATGGAAAACACAAGGGGCTAATACGGGCAAGTTACTGCTGGGGAGATTCTGATTGGACTCCAGAAGGAAATGTTTCCCCGTGAGAATAGTTCAGCACTGGAATCATCTGCCAAGGCAAGCAGCGGAGTCCCCTACAGTGGGTCCGTTTGAAGACTCAGCTGTGCAGCGTGCAGGAACATCTCATTTCAACTACACTATCATGATCCTTAGGGCCCTTTCCAACTCGCATTCCGGGATTTTGTAATGTGGGGTCTGGAACACTCGGCACAGCCCAACCCCGCGCAGCTCCTCCTCGGACGAGTCTCCCCTAACTTTCTGCTCCGCACCGCGACCTCCGCCGGGGCGGCCAACTCCCACGTGAATGTCTCCCCCTAGTGGTACAGCAGCAGAATACTCTCCCCTCTATCTCCGCTGCCGCTGGCCGGCACCCACGCGCTATGACTCCTCCCCGCTCCCACCCCCTGAAAGGAAGATGGCGGCGGCCGCGCCTCCCGTCGTGCCTCGCGGCTCGGCCCGGCACTGGGAGTTGCCGTCAAAATGGCGGCGGCAGCGGGAAATACGAATGGACTCTCTTGTTCGTGCATCTAAGAGGCTGAGGCGCTATGGATGCTTTGGGGTGCATGAAGTCCCTGCTCCTGGCAGCCACGCAGTACCGGGCCGCCAAGACACCGACCAATGCGGCGCTCCTGCAGCGCAGCCTGGAGGTGAGAGCGGCGCCGTTCCTTGGACGGTCCCGTCCCCTCCCGCCGGGCTCGTCGGTGGGAGCGGGGCAGTGCGGCCGGGAATGGGAGGGTGTCTGTGATGTTCGCTCGGGCTTGAGGGCATGGATGGCTCTTTTTGGGTCCCAGTGTGAGCCGGGTTCTCTCAGATGTTATTTTTCTGGGGCCGCCGAGACCGGCGCCCCGCTGCTGCCGGCCGGCGCCCGGCGGTGCTGGACGGACAGGGCCCGCGGCCTGCCCCGGCGCTCGGCGGCCGGGGACGAGAAAACTCGACCGGCGCCCGGTTGTCAGCGGAGCTGGTAGCCAAGGAGGACGTCCAGCAGAAGAATGTCTCCCTTTCTAGCAATATCCCCAGGCTACGCTAATGTCCTTTAAATGTTTTACAGCGCTTGTATGTATTTCCAGATGTGCGAAGTATACACATGGGTTAAACATATCATGTGCCTTAGAAGGGGCTTTTTAGGTGTTTTGGTGTTGTTTTTAATTCCATAGCCCCTAAATTCTGTCCCACGAGGATAAATTATTTTCACACCTTAAAATCAATTTTGAATGATGAGCTGGTGCCTGGAGTGTGTCTGAGCTTGTACCTGGAGTCTCAGATTCTGCACCATGGAAGCACAGAATGTTTGAGTGTAAAGGATCCTCAAAGATCATCTTGTCCAACACCCCTGCAGCTAGATCAAGTTGGTCAGAGCCTCATCAAGCTTGACCTTTGCTGTCTCCAGGGATGGAGCCTCCACCACTTCCCTGTTGCAGTGTTTCAAAGGTCTTTAGGGCTAAGGAGCAGGTCTGTCCATTTCCCTAACCTCCAGATAAAACCCTGGGTACACCAACCCTTGTGGTGGGCATACTTGGTATGTATTGCTTCATCTGCAAGTACCTTTTTCAAATACAGATCTATTAATTGTTAAACCATTAATGTAATAGCATTCGCTCAGCATTTTTTCTTCTACAGCTATGAGATTAAAAAGAATGCTGTTGGTATGAATGCTGTCAGAAAGCAAACAGAAGAAACTTCAGCATGTTGGAAGCAGCATGTGGGCATGGCACTTCAGGACATGGTTTAATAGCCATGGTCTGTGGTTAGGTCTTATAGTTGGACTTGGTGATCTTAGGAGCCTTTTCCAACCCAAAGAATTCTGTGATTCTAGAATCTATCCCAATGTGAACTTGTTACTTTCCAAGAATAAAGGGACCATACCCACAGAAAGGAAAGCCAGATTGTCTCTAAACTTTTATTTCTTTTTTAATCAGTTTTGAGTATAAATGTCCTGTTAGTCTGTCACTCATTCACAGTTTGTCCAATAGTGCAAAATCTATTTAATATTACTCTGTGCTTTGACTTCTTGTGTAAAACAGTTCATTGCAGTTGAGTAATTAAGGTTGGCTTTCTCCCTCCCTCTCCAGGTTATCTCTGGACTGAAGCTTACACGATTATTTGCTTCAAACCAGATTCTACCAAGTGAATGTCTCAGCTGCCTAGTAGAACTCCTTGAGGATGCTAACATAAACCCATCTCTGACCTTGTCTGTCATTACTTTGCTGTCACAGCTAGGTAAGGTTTGCTCTGAACTTTTTGGGAAAGGGAAGACAAGACAGGTGCTGATTCTGTGTCATGAGTGATGAACTTCTTGGGAAGGACATAAAATTGTGAAAGACCAAATGATTTCCATTGTGGTACTGCTCTCTGCCAAGCCACCTGGCTGTAGGTACAAGGCCAGATCAAATCAGCTTCTCATGGCCATTTAACATGTTAAGTCATCCCTGTGAAAAGGCAATGTCCATGCTTGTCAGAATTTGTTTCCTGACTAAACAGGGTGAAGAGTTGCACTCTTGTCTTTGATTGTTTTTTCTCTTCTTTTTTTTTGAGCTTGATAAGGCTGAAGTGAAGAAACACACCTAGGGGTTGCAAAGAGAGAGAGAGAAACCATGTTACATCAACAGTTTACAACTTCCCACTGCAGTGTTTGCTGGCTGACAGCTTAGCCTCTCCAATGGCCTGAGCTATGCTGTGCACATAAAGTTTCCCAATTATGAAGGAGGTTCTACTGCCTCTTACTTGTTTCTTGAGATGGTGTTGGTGGGTTTTGTTTGGGTTTTGTTTTTTCTTTCCATTTCACAGAAGTGGGATTCAGTGTCTAGGGAAGCTCTGTGCTCACCATAATCTGCATGTATCATAGTATAGTATAGTGTCAGTCAGGGTTGGAAGGGACCACAAGGATCAGCTAGTTTTAACCTCCCTGCCTGCTGATTCTGGAGGAAATTATTCTGCCCCCAGCTGTTCTGCTGCTTTACCTGTCATCCTTGTTTGCTGTGTCTCTTCCTGGCCTACCTAAACAGACTGGCTTTTGAGCTTTAATTGCTACTAAATAACTCTGTTGAGTTACCAGTTCTAGTTTACTTGCCCACCGTAAGGTGAAGCAGGAAACTGAGATCAGGGAATTTAAGCTTTAAAGCCTTTTAAATGCTGGTGTTGAGATGTCAAATAGAATTACAACTTTGTAGGTAGGAGGTAGTCCTTCAGCATCCAAGTATCTTAAGGAAATGTATTTGTGTGTGAATTAACTATAAGTTGGGAAGTAAGGTAGAGGTGCAACTTATTTGTAGCTGTGTTTGAAATATAAAGGGAAAATTTTGGCTTCTGCTTAGACTGCTATCAGGTACTTCCTTTTCTTCTTCTTCTTCTTCTTATTATTATTATTATTAATTATTCTGAATTTCTAGCTTTGGACAATGAGACTAGAGAAGCCCTCCAGGATACCTACAATCTGACCAGTGTGTTGGCAGGAGTGGTTCATCGAAGTGCTACAAATCTTAGTGACCCAGTCTTATTGCAGGTAACAAAAACTGATTCATAGAATGGGCTGGGTTGGAAGGGACCTTCAAGGTCATCTGGTTCCATCCCCTCTGCCTTGGGCAGGAGCACCTTCCACTAGACCAGGTTGTTCAAGGCCTCATCCAACCTGGCCTTGAAAACCTCCAGGGAGAGGGCATCCATGACCTCCCTGGGCAGCCAATGTCTCACCACCCTTACAGTAAAGGAGTTTTCTTTCTAATATCTAGTATTAATGCTTAATAATATTTGGCTACTGTCAGACAGTGTTCATTAGGCTGTGTGCAAGTAATACATTTAAAAGCTCTTTCTGAAATAAAGTGTTGAGGGAAGTTGATCTTAGCTGTGTATTTTATTTGTTTATGAGCCTAGTGTGACAAGATTTTTACACTTGAATTTTGTACTCTCTCTATAATCTTCCTTGTGCTTTTCACCTGCTCTACTTAAAACAATTAAACCCACAATAAATTGAGCAAAATGAATGAAAAGCACAAAACAATAAACACAAAGCCAACAATCACACAAAAGTCATGGGTTTAAAATCATTTCAGGAAATTGCTACTTGAGAGCTTAGGAGGTTGTTTTATCTGCCAGTAAATGCAAGAGGGCTGTGCTGATGAAGCTTACTTTTAGGAGCCAAGTGCAGACATTAATGATTTAACAAAAACATCTTTACTTTTTTAAGTGACCACATGGCTTCTGACCCCCAATTTTAGAACAGAATAGAATTAACCAGGTTGGAAAAGACCTTTGAGATCATCAATTTAACCTGGCCTTTCTGTGCATTTAAGAGTGAAGTTTTCTTCATTTTTGAAATAGGCCCAGGTTTTCTCATGAGTGCTTTAAGCTTTCAGCCAAGTACTTTCAGGTTACCTGTGGTAATGTCTGGAGAGGGGAAGCAGCCCATGGGTGTGCTGGGAGAGGGGAAGCAGCCCATGGGTGTGCTGGGAGAGGGGAAGCAGCCCATGGGTGTGCTGGGAGAGGGGAAGTGCTGGGAGTTCTTTTGGCTCTTCATCTGTGGAAAAGTAGTCAAACATCCGTTGAAGAACACTTCTTTCATGGTCTGCATATTTCTTAAAGCAGTTGGAGTGCCAGAAGATGCCAGTGAGAGAGATTTTTGTAATCACCAGATAGATCTGATTGTAAGACCTTTAAGCTTTTAGGAGATATTTACATGGTGAGATTTTGTTTCAGCTGATATCCTAAGCTGTGATTTGAGTATATTAACTCCATATCAACTCAGTTATGTCATGTGCTGAGACAGTGCTGCAGGAAGGACTTTGCTACCACTAGATTTGTTTGCAGTATTCCCAGCAAACCTGTTTCCTATAAAGAAACCTTCTGCAAGGGGTTGCAAAGCACTTTTTGGATTTTGGTGAAACTTCCAGGTCTTTCAGTAGGACAAAGCCCCTTTCTCTGACAGAACTGAGAACTTGCTGAGGAAGCAAAGGGATGAATTGGATGGGCTAAAAAGGTAACTTTTCTGTCAAAAGAAAATCTTACCCATCTGCCTGAGCTTTTAATAAGCATATTGAGGACAAGACTCAATGTGCTTGCAGCAGCTTGTGTAATTATGTTGTTATTATAGAGCCTGAGAATTAATGCAGTTGTGATGTCTTTTTTTTCCTTTCAGCTTTTGTAACTGGTAGCATTCTTCGGTGAGATGCTGTGGGAAAGACATGTGACTAACATTTTGTTTCCTCAGAGCATTCAATTGCTGCAGAAGCTAACCTACAATGTTCCAGTCTTTTCTGCTGGTGCCAACATTGATGAGTTAATTTCATTCCTAATGCATCATGTGTAAGTGTGTACTCTTCTTTTGGGAAATACCTAAGTTTCTGAACCATTAGCATATTGCATTAGCCTGGTCTCCAGACTGAGCTGTGACACTCTTGCTCAGACTGGTGTTTAAAAACCATGTTGCTACAGATGATCAAATGCAGTGATTGTGGGACTTGGGGTGACTGAATATTAACTGCCTCTGTAGCCCACCTCCACACCCCTGGGAGCAGGCAGCTAACAGAGAGAAAATCCAGGAGAGAATTCCTGTCTGTCATTTGGAGCAGACTTGTTTTAGATGAATTTTGTGTAAGTGTCCTTGCAAGAGGCAAGAGGTCTAATGATTATCTGATAATTTTTTTTTCCCCCCTTGGATGTACTCTCTTAAAAACTGCCCACACTGTGGGGATTGCAATATGAATTTTGCTGTGCTTAGCAGAATGGTGTCTAATTAAAACCAAACAAACCCCCCCCACAAGCCAACAAACAACAACAAAACCACAGATCCCCCCCCAAGCAACACAAAATAACCAAACCAACCAAAACACCCCACAAAAGACCCAAAAGCAACCCCCAAAACAAAGTCTAACAATAAAACCACCACATGAAGTCCCCCAATCACACTGTTCCCCACTCTGACCTCTCTTGTCACTAAATTCTGCATGTTTTAAGACAAATACCTGTGTTTAAACTTGTGACACTTTCTTTTTAAGTCAAACCACTGAAGATGAGTTAATGATACCGTGCTTAGGACTGCTGGCAAATCTCTGTCGTCACAATTTATCAATTCAAACCCAAATAAAGTCTTTGGTAAGAGTTTTGGTTTTGTGGCCTGAATCTCTGGCATGAGGGGGAAAAGAGCTATTTGGGGATTTACCTTAGCATTTCATAGGCAAGCTCCTTTGTGACAATAACAGCCCTGGCCTGCTTGCTCCACAGAGCTGGCACTTGGTTTTCTCCTGTTGTAGAAAATACCCACTAGAACAGGCAGCTGAGTGCTCTCTCTCCTTCCCTATGCTGCTGTGTTGCTGCAGTAACTTGTGTTATGCATTCAGCTTCTGCAACTGTTCTCTGCATGTGGAAGGTGAACTTAAGCATTCTGAATGTTGTTAACATATAAAGACCATAGCTGAATTTTTGGCAAGCTGCATTAACTTTGGCTACAAAAAAGGTTTGCCATTTAAAAGATAAATCAATAAAATACCACAGATCTTAATGTCAGGTGAGGGACTTTGGAATCCATTATCTGTGGGTACCAGATGCATTAACTCAGTTCCTGCCTCTTTGTACATCACTACAAACCTAACTTCTTCCTTCATTCAGAAACACAAATTAGTCTACAGGGCAGTGAATGTGGTGATGTTTTGCTTTTGAAGAGGGGGTGGGGAAGCAAGGAGGAGCTGTTGTCAGATGTGGTTACTGAGCAGAGAAAGGGAGAGGAGTCAATTTGCAGTGGTTATCTTCTACTAGATACTTCAGCAAAATAAGCTTTTCATCTTTAAAATAATTTTTTCCTGAGCTGGTTTTTGTTTTTAAGTTTTCCTCACACAAGTGCAACAGAGAATTTAGTCACAGATTCACAGGCTGCATCAGGCTGGAAGGGACCCTCAAAGGGCATCTTGTCCGTGTAGTTGCTGGTGTCACTAACACTGTGCAGCAGCACACCAAAATAGGTTCCCCTAGAGAGCATGCTAATATTTTTGTGTGGCTTATAAATATGTACAGTCTGTCAGTTTGGTGTTTTAGAGAACAAAGTGAAAGGGATGATGTCTGTGTTTCTCCTTTTTACTGCAGAATACCGTGAAGAGCTTCTATCGCACCTTGATAAGCTTCCTGGCCCACAGCAGCCTGACTGTGGTCGTGTTTGCACTTTCAATATTATCAAGCCTTACTTTAAATGAAGAAGTAGGAGAAAAAGTAAGTGATGCTTTGAAGTTACAGTGGATGTGTTGGCCGCTCACACTGGCCAAACAAAACTTTAATTCCAGCCAATTTTAATCAGCAAAGGGCCTGGCAAGGTAACTGTGTGCCCAGACAGCATTTTCTTCTACCTTTCAGCTCTTTCACGCTCGAAATATTCATCAGACATTTCAGCTAATATTCAAATATTGTTGTAAATGGAGATGGCACTCTCACAAGAAAGTACTCTGTTGATTTACTCATGGATCTTCTGAAGAACCCCAAAGTTGCAGATTATCTTACCAGGTATGACTTCACTTCCCAGAAGTAGAGGGTAATTTTCCTACGAGCTCTTGTCCAGTTTCTTCACTGCATGCTCAGAGGGCTGGAGCACCTCTCCTATGAGGACAGACTGAAGGAGTTGGGGCTGTTCAGTCTGGAGAAGGCTCCAAGGTGACCTCATTGTGGCCTTCCAGTATCTGAAGGAGGCCTACAAGAAGGCTGGGGAGGGACTTCTCAGGACATCAGGTAGTGATAGGACTAGGGGGAATGGAATGAAGCTGGAGGTGGGGAGATTCAGGCTGGAGGTGAGGAGGAAGTTCTTCCCCATGAGAGTGGTGAAGCCCTGGAATGGGTTGTCCAGGGAGGTGGTTGAGCCCTGTCCCTGGAAGTGTTTAAGAGCAGTCTGGATGAGGCTCTGGCCAGCCTGATCTAGTGTGAGGTGTCCCTGCCCATGGCAGGGGGGTTGGAACTAGCTGATCCTTGTGGTCCCTTCCAACCCTGACTGACACTATGATACTATGCTCTTTGTATTCTGAACCAAACACTGGGGAAAAAAATTCCCCAAGTGTTTTTTCAAACATTACTAGTTCATTGTAAATGCTGCACCTGAAACTAGTTCTTGTGATTCACACAAGTGTGAATCAAAATCTGCTTCTTCAGTGGAATACTGAGTCATGTATTTAGTAATTCTCTGAGCAGTATTGGCAGTCAGACAACTTGATGAGTAGCTGCCTTGCCTTTTGCAGGCCTAGTTTATCTTAAAGTGGAATAGTGTGGTTTAAGTAGTCATAATTTTACTGGGGGGTGTCTGTGGATTGTTCATCTAGTAGTCCTTCACATACAGCTAGCCAAATTTAGTTGCTGAATTTCAGTCTAAGTCTAGCAGTAAAAATAGCTCCAAATCTTATTTTCAGCTTATTTTAAGGAATTTGCTTCCATTCTTAGAATTTTTTGAAGTTCAATCGTTTTAAAATAAAAATGACATTCTCAAAGCTGTCACTTGAAGTGTTTGGGGTAAGGAGGAGAGTAGGACACTTGCATTTCCACTTCCTATGAGCCTGTGTGAACTACTTTTTTCTTCTCTTTATTCATGTGTTTGTGTTTTGTTCTCCTGTTTGTGCTGCAGGTATGAGCACTTTACTTCATGCCTTGGTCAAGTATTAGATCTGCTTCATGGAAGGGATCCTGATTCATCATTTAAGGTATTTTCTGCTTTTTTTGGTTTAAAAGTAGAATGTACAAATCATAGTATCAGTCAGGGTTGGAAGGGACCACAAGGATCATCTAGTTCCAACCCCCCTGCCATGGGCAGGGACACCCTGCACTAGATCAGGCTGGCCAGAGCCTCATCCAGCCTGCTCTTAAACACCTCAAGATGGTATCTCTTAAGATTTTCTCTCCTGAAAGGAGGTTGTACTGAGGTGGAGGTAGGTCTCTTTTCTCTATCAGACCAAGAGGGAATGGCCTGAAATTGTGCCAGGGAAAGTTTAGGTTGGATATTAGAAGAAAAATTGAAGAATGGTCAAAAGAATGGTCAGGTATTGGAACAGCCTGCCCAGGGAGGTTGGTGAAGTGGTGGTGGAGTGTCTGGAGGCATTCAAGAACTGTGTGGAGATGGCTCTGTGGGACACAGTTAATTGCCATGCTGGTGGACTCGATGATCTCAGAATTCTTTTTGAACTAATTCTGTGATTTATTCATCCTGAAGTGGATAAGCATTTCTACTGCTTATTAGATCACCAGCCAACAGTCCTGCATTTAAAGGAAGGGAAAGCAATACACTGAATCCTGTCAAGATTTGCCAGTCTGATGAACTGTTTCTGCTGCTGCCGTGGCTTTAAGGAAGGAAAGCTCTTCAGAAATCTCTGAAGCCCTAGAGGGACTTACACAGAACTTTAGGTACTGCTATGAGTGCTGCAATTTCTGTGCAAGTAGTTGATTTAAAAGCTGTTGAACTCTCATTCCCTTCACACAGATCCTGGAGCTGCTGCTTGCCTTCTGCTCGGTGGTGGAGCTGCGTCATAGCCTGCGGCAGGCAGTGCTGGAACCAGCTGGCTTGCCAGTCTCTGGAAATGCCAGATTTGTGACTCGCTCCAAGACTTCTGAGCCATCTGTTGCATTGGTGCACTTGTCAAACCAACCATTGGAAGGCTCTGCAGACTGTTCAGTTCTAGCATTGCAGGTGTTGAAGGAGATTTTGGAGGTACCAAGGCTGGTAGCTGAGTTTTAAAGAGCTTCTTAGCAGCTCTATTTTGCATAATGGATTTTTTTTTTTTTAAAACAACTATTAGCATTGTGCTTAAAAAACACTGTGTAAAGAAATGGACTTGAAACTAAATCCTTCCTGCTCTAGAATTCCAGACTTTGCAAATCAACTTTTCTTCTAGAAACAATGATGTCTGTGCTGAAGGTTAAGTGGAAGATATGGCAGCGTTTGAAGTCACGAGGTAGATGCAAAGCTTTCAAAGAATTGCTTTCCAGGACTTGTAGAAGAGAGGAAGTTTATTCTGTTACTGTGCTCTTTGTTAAACTTCCTCCTCCAATTTGATACAGTTTAAGATTAGTTGTCTTAAACCTGAAATAGGATGAGGCCAGTGAAGCTAGAAGACAGGCTTGTGGAAGAAGAGCTAGTATAGGCTTGGCTTCCTTTTCCTGTAGTTTTAAATATTGACATCAAATGTCTTTGTTACAGGATGCAAATAACAGTGGGAACAGCGCTTCAGCCAAACACTTGGTGGATCTTTTGCTGCCTGTTCTTCTTGATCATCTTCAGATGCCAGAACAGACTGGGGATGAGCTATTGGTGAAGAAAAAGTGTGAAAGAATGGTCAAGGCTATTAATGTCCTGACAAATATCCTTTTTATGTACCTATTGGCAGCTAATTTATTATTCCTCCACTATGATCTGAGAAGAAATGTCCATCTTGGGTCACTTATGGCTTTTAATGACAAGGACTGCCCTGATTTTACTTGAGACTGCCATCTCAAAGGATCTTAAATAGCTTTCTAATTGCTGTGAAATTATTTCGTAAGTGCAGTGGTGCAGGACAAAATGTGGTAGCTATATAATAGTACAGAAGCACTTTGCAGATCAAAAAAGGAGATTGAATGTTTTTTCTGTTGAAATTGCAATGCAAGGGGAGTTTGGGTGGCCATCTTCTTGATCAGTACAGTATTTTCACCTAGCTAACTCAAATGCAGCTTCTAGCTGAATATGAAACAGGGCAAATCATTTTACACTCCTCTTGAAGTCCTTAGTGTCATGAAGTAAAGAGGACATGATTGCAGGATGTAGTCTTGCATCTAATCTGAGTTCTGTGAAGAAGTGTCTGCAAGAGCACTCCTAGACAGCTGGTTTTGTATTAAACAGTGATTTTTTTTCACTGCCTTTGTTTGTCATCTTTCTTTTGCCACTTACTGCTGTGTCCCCTGGTGTTTCCATTAAGTGAACTCAAAAGTGAAGCTGACTTGGCTTGTGAGTTAAACGTAGATTCTTAGAATGGTTTAGGTTGGAAGGGGCCTCGAAGATCATCTAGTTCCAACTCCCCTGGCATTGGCAGGGGCACCTTCCACTAAGTGGCTTGTACACTTAAGGTTTAAAAGCATTTTTGGAGGTTCTTGTGCTTTGATACACTGAGTTGGTGTCCATTATTGTTCGAGAATGTTGCCTTGTGGTGCCAATCCCTAATCACAGATGTATTTATTCTTAACTCTGTCTACTCCTCTGCAGTGATGACACACTGAAAAAGCATACCTCAAAGGTATTGACTGCCAGCCAGTGCACATCTCTAATAGAACAGCAGTTTACCTATAGTGGGATTGATACTGGTTTGGGGACAAAAGTAGCAGACTCTAAAATGTGGTAAGCACACAATTTTCTCTAAAATCTGATTTAGTAAGGGCTGTCTGAAAGTTGTGAGATTGCTCTGATGGGAAGTGGACTGGGGCTGAAATTACCATTTACATGTGTGCAAATTAATGCTTTAAAATCAAATTCAGTCTTTTTGTGGCAACAAAGTAACAGTGCTCGTCAGGGCCAAAAGTAGAACCAAGCTTAAATGTTTTCAGCATAAGCTGGAGATCAGCTTAGGTGGAGCAGTGACCTTGAGGAGAAAGTTCTTCACAGAGAGAGTTGTTAGCCATTGGAATGTGCTGCCCAGGGAGGTGGTGGAGTCACCATCCCTGGAGGTGTTCAAGAGGGGATTGGACGTGGCACTTGGTGCCATGGTCTAGTAGTCAGGAGGTGTTGGGTGACAGGTTGGGCTTGATGATCTTTGAGGTCTTTCCCAACCTTATGGATTCTATGATTTAAACCTCATTCAGTAGTTCAAGCTCATCCAAACTGATGCTTACCAGAACTGCTCATGGCACTTAACTTTTTCATTTTGGCTTTAAGCAGCCAAAGTTCAAAAATGCCACACATTAGTGTAGGAGAGAATTATTGCATTCCAGCTCAGTGTCATTAACCTGAATGCTGATATAACTTAAGAGTTACATGGCCAAAAACCAGTCAAATGTATTTGGACCTGGAATTATATCCTCCTCCTCTTGAATGTGGCTTTTTGTGGTCTTCACTGTTGGCATCCTTGGCATTCCAGAGAGGCTCAGCAGCATGTCCAAGGAACTGAGTGATCTTGGTGTAGCCATTGTTGCCTTGCTGGGCATTTAATTTCTCTGTAAACTTGCCTTTAATAATTTATTTATCAGTGCTGTTCTTGACCAAACTTTTTTTTTTTCCTTCCTCTTTTCTCTTTTGGGGTTTTGTCATCCACTTTGCTTTCCACTTGTGTGTTTAAAAAGCAAACTTGCTGCTGATATTATTTTGCAAACCCTTGATCTTATGAGCAGGCTGAAGCAAGATGTGCCTGGTATGGAGGTCAGCTTCTACAAAGTTTTGCAGGTATGATTTCTGAGATGTCTTGGTGAAATGCATCCGTGAAGGAAAAGTTTCACTGCACTACAGCAGCTTCAGTTCTGAGTGTTAAAACTCCTTCTGAAACCTGTGACTTCCTGTGCTGGTGCTATGATGTCTGTGTGGGTTTGGGTTGGGGTTTTTTGACTGTTTTATCTTGGTTTGATTCTTTCAGGATCAGCGCTTGATTACGTCTTTGACGTTTGCTTTAACATCAGACCAGAGAGAGCAAGTCCAAGTGGCACTTAGAATACTGTTTGAGGCTGCACCCTTACCAGATTTTCCTGCCATAGTGTAAGTTTATTTTTGTGATGGTCTGGTAGTATTGGACCCTTTGGTGGTGTGTGTAGCAGGTTGCTTCATTAGTAGCCTTTTTGTTTCTGTAGGCTTGGAGAAAGTATTGCAGCAAGCAATGCTTACAGGCAGCAGGAGAAAGAGCACCCATCCAAAAGAATCCAACTGCAGTCACCAGTGACAAACATTACCTCAGTGAGATGTTCTTCATCCTGTCCTCCAGCTGATGAATCCACAACTTCCAATATTCAGGAATTAATACAAAAACTCCATTCTGGACTAGAGGTTAGTAGAATTTATATTCCTTTATTACATAGTAGACACTTTTTTTACTGTGAAGTAGGAATTAAAATGCAAGCATCAGGCTACAGCACAAGTACCAACATGCACTGTGCAGCAATACAGATCAGAAGCTGGCAGGCTGGAAAGCAGGTCAGTGGAGAAGGACCTTGGAGCCCTGGTGGACAATAAGGTACCCATGGGATAGCAGTGTGACCTTGTGGCCAAGGCAGCCAATGGTATCCTGTAGTGCATTAAGAAGAGTGTGTCCAGCAGATCAAGGGAGGTTCTCCTGCACCTCTGCCTGATCAGAGCTTCTTATCTGTATTAGATGAGTTTGAAGACTCATCTTGATAGGGTGCTGGGCCATCTCATTTCAACTATGCTATCACTTAGAAAGGTTGGCCCAGATGGTCCTTGGGGTCTGTTCCAGCCTGGCATCCTGTGATTCCGTGATCAGTGGCCCTGCCTTCAGCTCTAGCTTTGCAAGCCTCCTTTCTCTTGGAGCTGGTGAAACTGGGCTAGCTACCACTTCCAGTCAGCTGCTAAATTAATACTGAAAAATGTCAAGTGAGTCTGCACTGGCTTGCTTCATCCTCTGCCACAGCATGCTCTCATTGACCATCCTTTTCAGGTCTATAGGTGCATTGCTGTAGTAATTAATGCAGTTAATTAATTTAGCAGCAACAGGTGCCTAGTAGCACTAGTGCAACAGCTTCCAGTAACATGACATGTTTAAAGCTGCTTTGATGTTTTGAGGGGAGAAACTGAGTGAATCTTTTCTTAGACCTTTTAATTAGTAGAACTTCCATTTAAAATCAATGTACCCATTCATTTAAAAATATCAATACTTCATCTCTGTGTGTGTTCTGTAAGTTGTGAGAAGCTCAATTGTGTGAAAGCATAACTGAGACCACACTTCAACAGGATCGCTGTATAAACAGGGAAGGGAACTTATGGAAGCAGAAGTAAATAAGAACTCAAAAAGCTGGGGGACAGGTGGAGTCCACAACACTACTGCGCCCTTTGAGCACTTTATCTGTCTAGTAAATACAAATACAGTAGCAGTAAATGGAAAACCTTTCCCCAGATGAAGGAGCCTCTGCCTGACATGAGGATATTGACATAATGGATGTCTACGAGCAGAAGCTGTCAGCATAGCAGTGAGTACAACCTGGTGCATATGGCTGCATTGCTGTCTGTGCATTCAGAAAGTGTTGATGATAATGTTCTTCCTATGCACAGTCTAAAGAACCAAGCTGCAAGACCTTTGGAAGCTAAGGCTTTGGCTCTGGCTCAGGCTGATAGGTTGATGGCTCAGTACCGGTGTCAGAGAGCCCAAGCTGAGTCTGAGGTAAGTAGCAGGAGCTTCCTTCTGAAACTGTTTGTCTGGGTAGCTTGCCTGAGATTATCAGTGGAAACTTCACTCCTTACCTTGCAATCAGCTGCTTGCAATTAGGGCAGTCTCACTTTTCATCTTAAACATCCTGATTTCCTCTGAACTATTCATTGGAACAGTTTTCTTTCATAGACTCATAGAATGGTTTGGATTGGAAAGGACCTTAAAAATCATCTAGTTCAGTCTTTCCCTTAGAGGAAGTGTGTAGAATCATAGAATGCTTAGGTTGGAAGGGACCTTACCTTTTTACACCAACCCTCTGCCAGGGACAGGGACACCTCTCAACTAGACTTAGTTGCTCAAGACTTGTGCAACTTGTCCTTGAACACCTCTGGGCAACCTATAGCCAACAAAGCTAACCTACTGTACTGCTTATGGCTTGTTACCATTAGTGTTAATGGTAGTAATACTGAAAATTAATAACCCTGCTTAGTATAATTCTAGCTAAAATTTGCTGATACATGGAGAAATTTCCTGTTTGTGCCTTTTAATCACTTGTCAGAGGTGAACTTCCAAATACAGCTTGCTTGCCTGAGGCATGTATTTGAAGTGTGCATTGAAAACTCAGAATCATTTCTGGTCTTTAAAGGTTACAGGCTGCAGATTGTTAAATCAGTGTTAAGGTGTATAATTACATTTCCCCCTTCCCCCTTTCACTGTCTGTAAAGGGAGATTAAAGAACTGAGGGAACAAATTTAATTTGTAGCTAATACTAGGTAAGAGAGATTGTTTCTTAATGTAGCTGATGGCATTTTAATATGCCTACTACAGAGTGACTGGGTGAAACAGAATTGCTTATAAGGTGGTTTGATTTTTGGGGGGTGTCTTTCCACTCCCAGGCAAGAGCTCTGGCTGCAATGTTGAAGGACACAACGGAAAAATGAAGAACTTAATGATTTGCTGAAGGCTCAGCAGGTGGAATCTGAAAGGGCACAGACTGATATTGAACAGCTCTTTCAACACAACAGGAAATTACAAACAGTTGCTGAAGAGCATGAAATACTGAAAAATCCACTGTTGATCTTCTCCAGTAAGTGGAGATCTCTAAGCAGTGCTTTCTGGTCAAAGTGTTGAAGGCCTTCAAGCACATTGGGAGGGCAACATTTGTGCTACTTAATGAAATGTTCACTTTAAACCATGACTTTTTTTTTCCTCTATATGCTTATCAATGAGACTGATATAAGTTACTAAAAAAACACCCAGTAATATGTTAAATGGAGTAAGGAAAAAAGTTGTAGGTGTTGGAGAGAGTCCAGTTCAGTGAATAGCATGAACATGGTGTAAAAGTGGGCATCTTTCTCTAAGAAGCAGTTAGCAATGCTTAGTTTTTATGAGTATTATACCATACTCTCAGCTGCTTTGATCTTCTTTGATGTCCTCATGACATGCTATAAATAGAGTGGGGAAGCAGCCATATAATAGCACGTCTGCCTAAGGTAGGAGTTTGCATCTTTGACCACTTGTATAGCAGTTTTAACTGAAATTGGGTAAAAAGTGAGGCAGAAAGGAGAGAGGCACCTTCTGTATCCTGAATTACTTGTGAACATTATTTCTTCTAGAATCTTAAGGTAAAAGGGACACACAGCACAAAAACATAGTAAGTAGCGGATGAGATAGGATAGGATAGGATAGGATAGGAGGATAGGATAGGATAGGATAGGATAGGATAGACCAGACCAGTTGGAAGAGGAGCATGCTTGGAGTAAGGAAGGTTTAAAGAGCTTTACCTTTTCATCTCAGATGAGCTGGTCTCATCACTAGGTGTCAGCAGGGCAAAGAAGCTGATAAAATCCAGAGCAACTTTCTTCCTTAATGGGGTGAGGCATGTTAGACAATTTTGAAGGCACACTGCTGCTAGGGGAGTTGTTGGGGAGGAAAAAAATGTGTAACACTTTTGTCCCTTATGAAGTGTCTTGATCTCATATGGTCACCGTGTTTGTTCCCTTTTAATTGCATGCAGCCATACACTCTGTGAACATGTACTTAGGTGAAATAAGGCAGCTTCAGTCTGCTATGTAACAGTTGTAATTTCTCCACATAAGACTAAACCAGCTTTCTGATCCTTAATAAGGAGAGAAAACAAGGCAAAGAACAAAAGAGAGTTGTTTTCTGAACAATCCACACATTTAAGCACACTGTTCCTTCAAAGCAATCACACAGCTGACATCAGGGCAGAAGTCTGAACCTCCCCTGGCACAGCTTGAACTGTGTCCTCTTGTTCTGGTGCTGGTTGCCTGGGAGAAAAGA